>JARKIC010000653.1:0-218972 GCA_029378375.1 Mycena olivaceomarginata | reverse complement strand
CGGGCTGATGTGGCACGGGCACGGGCGGGTGCGGAGTGGGCGGCGCGGGGTATTAGAAGTAGGCGGCGAGGGATTAGAAGTGGGCGGCCGAGGTATTAGAAGTGGGGACGGGTGGGCACGCGGGATGACGTGGCACGGGCACGGCAGGTGCGGAGTGGGCGGCACGGGGTTTTAGAAGTGGCGGCGAGGTATTAGAAGTGGGCGGCGCGGGGTGTTAGAGGTGGGCGGCTCCCGCATTTCGAAGGATCTAGAACGGTTAGCCGGATTTTCTAGGGGGTTTCAGAAATACCTATTGGGGTGTTTTAGAAGTTAGGGTGGGTGTTCGAAGTGGTCGGAGAGAGGTTGGCCAAAATCGACATCAGGTTAGAGGGAGCAAAGGCGTGTGATGGAGTGTGTCCTGTGAAAATGCTGCGACAAACATCCAAACCTCCAGTATCCCAAATAGGAAGGTGGGCGATATTTGGGGTTCTAGGGTGTCAGATTGAGGTATATCAGCACCGGAGAGATCTCAGATATGGATCTAGGAGGTCCACTGGTGGTTCTGCGAGTTTTTCGGGGGAGAAAGGACGCAATTTGGATGAAATTATGGGGAATGAGGAAACAACAGCATGGGAATGGGCAGAAACACAGGTTTTGGGGAAAAGGGGCATAACTCAGGAACACCTGATGGTATTCTTGAGATTATTTCTGCAAAATACAGCAGAGGATACAGGGAATCACCTCATAAGTGCAATTTTCCAACTTGAACAATTTTTGAGGTATTTCTGATGTTCTAGAACGGGTGGGTTAGGGATTTAGAAGTCAAAGTAGGTGCATTTTGAAATATTTGTGTGGTAAGTTAGAAGTGGTATTAGAAGTTGGTATAACTGCCAGAAAATCCAAAATCACCTACTCTCTTATGGTGGTGGGTTGTCAGGGGAGGGGTAAAATTTTCCGAGGGACTTCTAACGGTAAATAAACGAGAAATGTTTTATTGGAAGGAATACTCCTAGGGTCATAAAATCCCCGGAAATTTTCTGAGAAGGGATACAGGACATTTGTTTCATACTATAAATTTTGATTGGATGTACCATGGCTGAAGAACGTATAACTTGTTCTCCAGAAGAATTGCATGCCTGAAATGGAAGTGTCACACTTGTGAAATACCCGACTTTCCGACTCATTTCACCGACTTGCGCTTCACTTGGTCATATGAGATTTTGTACTAGTAATCTATAAGTCAATTTGATCACAATGCCAGGAAAAATGCCACTCTCTGAAGAAGAAACAGCGAAGATCGAGCAAGTGGTGGCTGTGCGTCCCATTAGCCCATTTTCTGATTGATAACAAGATTTGGGACAGATATGTCTGGATCTCGACAACTTCATACCCGATTAGCATAAAACGTTGTAGGCATATACTTTGGACCTAAACGAAGGCTCTGAGTGGTTCAGCTTTGGTACAAACCATCGCAGATGTATGCGCAAGACCAAATCAAATTTGATCGTCACATTACTAGGTACAATACTGTACATCAGATCAACATTCGCAGCGTAGGGTGCAGTATGCTCCTACCCCATGGTAATGGGACTCACAGTCGAGTGGGAGGTCCGGAGGACCTTGCGGAGACCCAGGTTGGGTCCGCACCGCCGTACTGCGGACTTAAAAAACCGCTCAAAGGCTGGGTCTACTTCCGACGAGTCCCAGAAAGCTTGTTCAAGCAGTATCCGTGCACCATTCATTAGCGCGTCCCCGAGCTCTGCAGAAAATTGCTCTTCCGTGGGGACATCACAATCAAGACCCAAGGCCATACGCGTTTCTCGCGCGTACCATAATCCGAGCATGAACTTGGGATTTGAAGGTGTTCAGCTTCGATGAGATGATCAAGGTCAGTTTTATTATCCATGACCACATACTGTGTATCGGACACTCGATAGCTACAGAATCGTCGTTCAGCTTGGGGTTCATCGTCCCCGGGGTATGGCTGACACATTTGAAGGGCAAGTTCGCCGTTAAATGCGTAAAGGTTCGCCTATAGGTCGAGAAAGAGGGATGTATTCCACTTCTTGATCGTGAAACGAATTTTTAGTGGGTTCCCCGCCCTCCTCGATGACGTCTCCGTCGTCGAAAGACATGCCAATTGCCCCAAGCGACAGCGTGTTCAAGACCTCTGTGCTATTGTATAACGCGGAGTCTGCGCCCGACTTGGTGGAAAGACGGGCAGCGTGAATTCCAAAGCCAGGCGGCTTGCCCTGAAGTTTAGATGTGGCGTTCACCGTGGTTGGGCAATTGCGGGCCAAGTGGCCTATTTCATTGCAGGTGAAGCAACGTCCTTCTGCAAGCATCTCATTACGCTTCTTTGCAGACATAGGCTTTTCTTCAGAAATTCTAACACGCTTCGGCGGCGTTCTCGAAGACGAAGCTTCTGCTGATGGAGTTGGAGTAGGGGCCTGAAGGAAGCAGATGAGGTGCGTAAAATTCCACTCCCTCGTCCACGGCTAACCCGTCGATTAAATCTTTGGGGAGTCTTTTTACTCCCCGAGGGATTCGAACGAGATGTTTCACTCGCAGCCGATGGGCCGGACGTTGGGAGTTTGGATCTCACATCCAACTTTAACCAAACTTCAGCGCGCTCCGCAGCGGTGGATACCTCGTCCCATGACGAGACTTCGGGGTCCAGGTCCTTTCTGTACAGTTCCTGCTTAATATTCGCGTTTAGGCTGCGCCAGAATTTACCACTTTCTCCTGGTCATTGGCAAGGCCTACAACACGCCAAAGCTGCTCAAATGCAGCGATATGCTCCAGTACGGGCTTCGCATTTTGGTAGCATCTATTCAGCTGATCTCTCATCTTGTTTCGGAAATCCACCGGGAAGCAAAAATCGAACAAGTCCAAGAAGAAATCTTCTAGACTGTAAGTACTCGGTTTCTGGATTGCAACCTGCTCATAGCATTGCCCACTGTCCAGGAAAATTAGCCAAAAATTAGCCACCAGTCTGATCTGGTGGCTACCACAAGCTCTCTAATACTCTGCTTCAACCGCTTTTTCCCGATGCGTCTGATTACGTGACCTCGCATCCGAGTTTTTCCGGGTTAATTTTTCCAGAACTTTGCGAGGGCGTTCGTTTGATCCTCCTCCTTAGATTCAAACCCTCAAAAAATTGTGGAATCTGTGCGACGGCCAGAATACTCGCACAGCCCGCGGCCTAACAACTATTATTTTTAGATTTATCTCGTCGCCGCCATTCTCCCTCCACAAAATAAGCTTTATGACGACAATTCTGGTGGGGCGCTCAACATATAAGACTCGACAGACTCCCCAGCTGCAGAATAACCCACCTTCGCTATGTCGCACTACAATCCAGTGAATCCGGCAGACCGACACACCCAAGCCTTCCAGGCTCAGACAGCGTATCTATTTGGTCTCGGCCCTCTCCCCGGCCCAACCGCGCAACAGCAGGCGGTCGCGCAGATGCAGGCCGCCATGGACAGTGGAATGTTTGACCACATCCAGAGGCCCGACAACAGCAATATTGATCCCGCCCTCCTTGCACTCTCGAACAATAATCACGCTCCGGGTTTGTGCATTTTCTTTACACCACAATCGAGCTGACAACTAACAGCTGGTGCCTCAGTTGCCGGGCCAAATCGGGCTCCTGGTGTGTTTTAAAACATCCGGTTTGCTTGTCCGTGGCTCATCTTTGGCAGTTCCCAATATCACCGTTGAAGTGCGCGTCGAGGGCACCGTGGAAATGGCCAGAAAGGCCCAACAGTTAAAACAAAGATCATATTCCCTGCCGACATACCTCCTGCCGACTTTTTCTCGCGAATGTATGCACAGATGAATGTTGATCCAGCAACGGCGAAGTTGGGTTGGAAGGAAGCCGCTGAGCGACGTAACGATCCGTATAACAGACTGTCGTCAAACGACGACCTCAAAAATGCGTTTGACACTCTGATCCGGCTGCAGTCGAGCTCCCGTCGTAAGAAGGAGGTCATCATGGAGGTCGCCAATCTGGTGTGTAACCGTCTCTGGTTAGTTAACTTTACTGAACCCCACTACAGAAAGTACAGCCAAACGGAAAGACGACCAAGAAGCCCGAGAAGCCATCCGAGACTGCTGTTTCCCTCCCGGAGTTGCGCACAGTTCAGTCGAAGCTTTCCTGCGCCGAACACCCAGGCAAGAACAGATGGTGCTATGTAATGGGACCCAAGAGCAAGCATCCGGGGAAGCACGTCGCTCTCGGGATTGATGTCATCTTGTTGTGGGCGCGTATGATGGTGTGTCGCCAGCTTTTCTCTCGAAAGATCTATCTAATCTGTTCTAGCACAATGGCGAAGTCGACGAAGATTGTGTCACCCCTCCCAGCATCCTCAACCTCGATGAGCTCGCAGAGAAGGGCCGTGCCCGCGAGGAACGTAGGGGGCAAGGACGTGGACAGCCAGCACTCCCACCCATCCATGTTCATGTTGGCGGCGCAGGCGAGACTGCGCTTCGCGATGTCGATACCAACACCTCGGCTTCTCATGAGCGCGCTCGTGAATACTCGGAATCAGATTCAGATTCTGATGATGACCCGCTCACGATTACAGACGTGCTCGAGGAGCTGCACAACAAGTACCCTGCGCTCAGCTACCTTCAGTACTCGGCAGCCCTCCAGGCCAAAGGGATCTGCTATGCGACCAGTGTTCCCCACTTCGACAATGCTTACTACAAGGAAACAATTGGCATGGCAGATGGCGCAATCGGGCCTTTCATCAAACGGGCTCGGAAGATGGTAAATGCAGCGAAGAAGCGGAACGGGAAGAAGCGAGCGAGGGTTACTGCGGATAGCGACAAGGAGAATTAGGTGAAACTGACTCGGCATGAAGCCTCGCAACTTTCCATATCACATACTGTATCAATAGCTTGCACATACTGTACGATAGCATACATACACCGTATTTGTTGAAATCAGAATTTTCGTACACTATGCGACATATCCCGAGTCATGAAACCATCCTTGGATGTTCTCCGGAGTCATGGTTTCGTACACAGCTTCCCACAGCACACCGACCGGATCACAATCATCTCTACCCTCCATCTCCCTCAGGACCTCGTCACGGTTCCGCCGAACCCACGCCTTCAGGCAAGAGAAGCCTTCCTCACACGGGTTAAAATGCGGCGAATAAGGGGACAGATATATGAGCCGGCGACCACTGTAAACCCTTATTTGCATGCTAATAGAGCAATGAATCAAGTACTCACCGTCCCTCGACCATTTCTCGAATGCCCTCGAAATGATGGACGCTTGCGTTATCCATCACTAAGACAGAGTTGTCGCCAGGGAACGGGTTCATAATGTCCAAGAGGACATCAAGGTAGTTTTCGAACTCGACAGCCGTCCATGAGCGCGTGATGATGTCTAGGTGCAGAACCCCGTCAAGGGAAATGGCAGGTAGGATGGAATACCTAAAAGGGTCGCTATTGGACACCGTAGAAAGAGCAGAGTGACCACTCACCACACACCCCGAACAAAGAAATCAAGCCGGCGGGCTCTCTCGCCAACCGGGGCCCAGGCCTTCAACCGTTTCGATGTGTGTCGGTTACACGCGGACTCATCAAGAAAGACGAGTCGACGGGCTGGATGAAGGCCCACTTCAGCCTGGTACGCCAATTGTTTGGCCGGCATGGCTTCCAACGCAGAACGAGAAATCTGAAGAAGCATAAAAATCATAATATTCTTTGTGTTCATCACTCACCGTCTTTCTGGTATAGCCACGACGAATAATAGCATCTCGGATTGTGTTTTTTGAGACGTTCAGGCCGCTATGCAGGAAGAGTGCGTGTTGGAGTTCAAATGTATAAATATCGGGGGTCCTTATCACTAGCCCTTCCAGATACTACAGCAAAGAATGAGCACTGCTAACACGGCCAGAAGAGGAACATACATCTACTTCAAGGGCAGTCAAAATGCGTGGCCTTCCCAACTCAAGTGGTATTCGAACGGTGCTGCCGGAGGTGCGCCATAGCCTTAGGATCCGCCGCACAGTTCCTACGTCCATCATGGTGTCCGCTGCAATTTCCTTGGGCGTCTTGCGGGCGGACATAACAACGACGAGGTCCTTTTGTTCTCGTGGTATGTGGCGTCGGTTCCCGACCATGGTAGTAGTGTGTATAAAGACCAGATTTTATTGTGGAGCATGAGTAGTAGAGTACGACAGTGTGGAGCAAGGCTTTGTTTGGTAGCGGGCTGTACTCGGCCCGAACTTTGCTCTCGCGCGAAAAAAGTCTATCGTTTTCGATTTAGCTGGAATGGTGGTCAAGAAATAGGATATCGGATATGTATTGCAATTGAGATCACCTGTTCAAATGTAAGTCCATCCTTGAATGCACAAAGATTTGTTGGATCTCCGCTCCACCGCAGACGTTCAGCATCAACCTCCTGTTGTGGTTCTGCTGGCTCCGGAAGGCCAATTTCCGTGAGGGACTTCCCGAGCCCTTGAAGCAAGCTTTGAACGGCCAGCAAGAATTTATTTCGAATCAATTCAGATGATGGCACTGGAGTCGTACGCAGAAGTTGATCTTCAATATCTGCACCGAGGGCTTTTTCATATGCGTCCCAAATAGTCAGGACTGGACTTCCTTCGACAGCAAGCACACAAAATATCCACCGGAGTTGAGACGGCGGTGCTCCAAAGTCAAGCAGTTCTTCAAAAGCCATAATTCCCTTGTCCCGATTGTCAAATAAACCTAATGCCCTTGCAGCTTCCTGGTATGTCCCATAAATTCGTCCATCCACAGTTCGTAGATCCACCCAGTCTCGGGCGCTTTTATGAAGAAGAAGAGCTCGCAGATAAAAGACATCGCCATGTCGGGGGTAGACCATCTGAATGGGGCACACGCCGACATGCTCCTCGCGATAGAAAGGGATGCGCACTCTTGGTCGGTCAGGATAAAGATTCTCCAATATCTGCAGATCATGCATTTCCTTGTCTGGATCATGTTTTTCGAGGTAGCACCGTGAGCCAAACTCAACATACGTCAAATGGTCGAGCCAAGGGTGTTGAGGGCGGTCTATCCGGCTTTGATTCCCAACTTTATGGAGCCCGAATGGGCGCTATACGCCTGGTACGCTCGTAACGCGATCGAGAAAAAGCTCAGTCTCCCTTGCAAGTACTAGTTGCCTGTATGAACCACGACGTTTGCTGACCTCGTATGCAGCACTTCCCGATCAAGATGTTCAGATCTTTGTCTTGGACTAGTAGTACCGCGTTTGCGATGTTCAGCGCTTATGTCCGTTCACTTTGTTTTTGACCCACTGAATGCCGAAATGGAATCCGCGATGAAATTGACGATGCATTCATTTCAGTGGCTCATGAATTTTCGCACAAACTCCCTAAATACGCGTGTAACTCCCTAAATACTCGTGTAACGCGTTGCAGGGGTCTCTGGCAGTAGTTGGGGGAGCTTGCTCCCCCTCTTTGTTCGGCATACTTTGAGACAGTATACACCACTCATGCATACATACGAGATGATCCCACAGACTCAACTTTTCAGAAAATGCCCCAATATTTCATTCCGAGAGAATGAAGTGGGGATGTTATGGGTTAAATTGTGCATATCGTCAGGGAATTGATGGAAGCTTATGCCAAAATTTTATTTGGAGTAATTCGGCCCAGAAATGACGGAAAAAACTAGGTGACATTTCTTTGCAGAGTTAGTGTAGTTCAAGGATATTTTTGACTCTTGATTGCAACCGGTCATCCCAGAGTCCCCCAGAGCCTGGCATTCCAGCACAAAGGTCGCGCACAGTGAGACGATTTGACAGGTTCACATAATTAAAAACTGGCCACTTGGCCAGAAGGTTTTGAAAATCGGTCTATAAACAAGTGTTTATAAACATGTTTGCAAACCAGGATAGTAAACAGCACCCTACTGAATTTTCAGCAATGTTGTGAGGTCCGGAAAGGACCCGACATTGAAATTGAAATGATACCGCTGGGTTTTAGAGAGCCAGATTTACAGGAATATCACCAGAGTTAATGGACATTAAGTATCGGAGTGCAAGGGTGGAAGAAGGATTTCCCGGACGGCATTTTGAACCCTGCCGATGATTACCACGTGGTAATCATCGGCAGGGTTCAAAATGCCGTTACGAAGCACGTGACTCAAAATGGCATTCTAGGGCATGTGGTTCAAAATGCGAATTAAATCATTCAATAGTAAGGCCCAGGGTTCAAAATACCATTACAAAGCAGGTGACACAAAATGCCTCCAGGCCCTCCCCATCGACGGACTTCGAGCTCAACGCGAACTGTACCCCCGTCCCAGCACCCTCCGTGTCTTGGATGTACCTGGCTGAAACATCAGCGATGCTCATTTTCCAGGGCAGCGCCTCCTGCCCGTCAATTGGGTACGTGCTTATCGATGTGGTCAGGTCACACCCCCATTTGAATTAATCGAAACTCTACAGTACTTTTTAATAAGCAGGTAAGCGATCGAACAATCAAGCTAATCAACAGATGCGAGGTACGAGCGTCTTCTACGAGAGACTACGTAAGTTGGCGGCACTTCTACTATTGGCACACCTTTGACACACGATTGGGTGGCGCCTTGAGGTCCGCTTCGACGAGGAGCATCATCATAAACTCGGGGCATTGGTGAGGAACTGCATTGGAACTCTTTCTAAGTCCTTCTGGGTTGGCAACGATGTGGACTTGTTGCATGGGTGCGACTTCCATTGGACCAAAGATTTCAATCCCTCTGGGTTTCTCTTTCAGGATCCTGACATATTCCCTCAGGGCCAAACCCCCACCTATTTCTTACGGTTAGCTTCGAAATCAGCATGAAGATTGTATTTCACCTATCTGCAGAATCCAGCTAAGGATCGTTGTGGCTAGCCCCAGATTTTGAATATTTATGGAGCGTGTCTCCTCAGTGCGAAAGAAAGAGAGCCAAAGCCACAGACACAGCGTGAAAGCAAGGAAAATATGTGCTACATTGAGAATTTTAACTTTCCCAAGGTAAATGTCATTCTGGGTGATGGATGCAGCAATTCTGTAGCAAAGATGAGATCCAGGGGGGAGGAGGCCTAATGATTACCTACGTCAGCGCTGCAAGAACCATCGAAATATCGCACAAAAGTTCGTTCAATATCAGAACAGTGGCTAACAGATCGGATAACGACTCCGCTGTTTTGGAATTGGGTGAGCCAGAGCACCGACATGTGTGTGTGAAGTAGAGCGCACATAATTGTATGGCCAAGATAACGAGAGCAATGGCGAGCATTATGCTCATGCATAAGGACAAGGCGTATACGGAGACGACGATGACCAGCATCGTCGACTCGCTTTTTTGCACTGCCAGACCACCGCATGGGAATACAGTACAGGAGACTAGGGTGATAATTACCCAGGAATCATGTAATGATATAGAAAGAACGGTAGATTGTCGCCCCGGCTCCCCGACGCATTCAGCTCGAGTGTTTCTGAATCTTCTATAGGTAAAAGAAACAAGACATGCCTTTGCTTCACTCCGGTGGTGGGGTCGTGATGTCTCGTTATGTGGAAAGTAAAGGTACTCCATGTGAATACCCGGGTACTATTACGCGGAAAAGGTACTCCCGCTGAGTACCTGACTTGGCTCTGGTGTCATATGTGGAACTGAAATTTGTATTCAAAAATATTCAAAAAAGTCCCCGGGCAGGTAGTACTAGCCTTTTGATCATTCCAATAAACCTGCAATGGCTCAGTGGTTAATGCGCCACTTTTGATCGCAACGTTTCTAGCATGCACGGGTTCCATCCCGCAGTTATCAAGTTCATGGATGATGAATATTCCCGCCCGTCCGAGCAACTGGACATTATTCTTGCCCGTCCCAATATAGCATCGCCATTTGGCCCTCGATCAGCTGTACCGTAGTCAACTATCATCCTCGCCGCTGTAGGTTTGATCAGCAGCCCGATTGGTCATTCCACACGGTTGAACTGTTATTGTGGTACGAAACAAACATGGTGAAACAAACATGGTTCAAACCTCTCTCTGAGTTTCTTTAGCAACTGGTTGTATATTGCCGGTGTTGGACATATTTTCTGTGATATTATTCGTTCTCTTAAGATTTGCTACCCAATTCATTTGGATCTATTTGCTACAGTCCTCTTTAAGCTTTCCCCTTTTGTTTTCTCCGCTCTCGAGCTCGAAATACAGGGGGTTGCCGGGATTTTTATATGACCTTCACTTTTGATGTATTGTACATTATGATAAACACGTTCAGAGGCCAATCCAGTCAAAACTGAGGAAGGAAAACCGCAGTTTGAACGCCAAAGTGAGGCATAGTAGTCTCTGTACTTCGGCGTCGGGACCTCGGGACCCGATATTCACTGGGAGTCCCGAGAGTGTATATAAAGACTCCGAGTCTGAACTCCATTTCCTCCCCCCCCCCCCCCCCCCCCCAATCTGAGCACACGGGATTCGACATCAGTCCAAGGCAGATAGAACACCTGTATGTAGGATTATCGCGGGGTGGAAATATCGACTCAAGAAAAAGATAGGGTCCGGCTCCTTTGGTGCGTCCCACTGCGCCCTTCTCCTCATGAGACGCTTACCTTCTCTTTCATAGGTGACATCTACCTCGCAATAAATGTTGTCTCCGGCGAAGAGGTCGCCGTTAAGCTGGAGCCTGTCAAGGCCAAGTACCCCTTACTCGAGCACGAGACCAAGGTCTATAAAATTCTTGCGGGCGGACTGGGTGTTCCGGTTGTCAGATGGTTCGGTATCGAGGGCGACTACAATGTCATGGTTCTTGACCTCCTCGGCTCCTCGTTGATTCCCTTGAGAATCACTTCAACATTTGCAACCGCAAATTCAGTATTATTGCTCCTCGCGGATCAACTGGTGAGCATTTTGGCTTCATGATTATTTTTTCTTCCCGTAAACCGCGAATCAGATATCAAGAATGGAATATATCCACTCTCGCGACTACATTCACCGCGATATCAAGCCTGAGAATTTTGTAATGGGCATTGGAAAGGGCCGCAACCAGCTGCATGTTATCGATTTTGGTCTATCAAAGAGCTACCGCGACTCCAACACCCACTTCCACATCCCGTACAAACAGAACAAGAAGCTTACCGGCACAGCTCGGTATGTCTCGATCAGCACTCATCTCGGAGCTGAGCAGGGCCGCCGCGACGACCTCGAGGCCCTCGCCTACGTCCTCATGTACTTTCTGCGTGGCGACACGGTTGACACAGAGGTTCCAAATCAGGTACCATGCAGATGATACCAGGACTGCAAATAGTCGTCCTTTCGCATGGATGATGCATCCTTGGGGTGATTTAAATCTTACAAGGTTGGATCCTAGTATCAATCCCCAGTTCAGATCAGGCCATTGATCATATTTCAGTGTCCAAGTTGTTGGGTGAAAAGCCAGATCAGCTTTTGACCCGGTGCATCACACTCCAATGCAATGTGCTCCAGAGATTCAGGAACACCGCATGTGTGGCAAGTACCTTTTATTTCTGAGTTCTTTATATGACTCCAAAAATCACCGACTCTGAATGTATTGTGTATACATTTCCAAAAGAACTCCCGGGTTAGTCGTTGGAAAGTTGTAGATCGGATTGATTTCCATATCATTACATCTGAAGGTGTATATTTGGAAAGCTCCGCGACAGCGCACCTGATACGATCTAGATTTATAAAGGTAGCCTTCCCTGCGACGATGGCGTCATCTCAGTGACGATGGATATTCCGCATCTCTGTTTCATGATCTTGTGCTTGGCATGGTCCCAACGCGAATCAGTATTTAATCTTTGTTCAGTTGAACAGTGTGTTTGAACTTTGTTCCTGCCGCAAAAAATAGCGCACAAGAGGGGATCGAACTCACGACCCCAAGTGCTCTTTTCAACTCGGGGAACAGCGGCAAGGAAATAACCATTCTGCCATACAGGAACAACAAAATATCTTCATACGGCACGGCACCCAGATACACTGGCCAACTGCATGTCTGCGTAACATCCGGATCTGAAGCTCCAGTAAGACCGCGGTCAGTCGTGCGAAACTGGCCTCTCATTGGGCAATTTTGGCATCTTTTGCTGTAATCTGGTCCCTCAGGGAGCGTTTCTGTCGCGTAGAAGTATTAGTAGAGTCCTCTGGTACAACAAGATCCTCATCTTTGTCGTTTGCATAGGTCTATTTGAGTGAAAATGAGCTCTGCCTAGGTCTTGAGTAAGTCTCGGTGCCCTGGGTGAAAACGCGAATTTTTTTCTATGTCACGGACCCCCGAGCCAATTCGCGAAAACCAAAGTTCGCGAATAGGTGTCACATGTCACAGGCCTCGCGAATTGAACGAAATGCTACAGTACGTCAAATATCATGTACAATGCTCCTGATTCAGAAATTATATTGCCTGGTCATACAACGCTGGCCTTGAGCCGCGAGGCTCTTCTGAGTCTTGCGAACCACCGCCAAGCTTTGGCCGATGCCGCCTTTGCTGCAGCAATGGAGGTCGCTCCTCCGATTGCACACCCGTTGAATGATGACTCCCTTGAGACTGTCAACGTCTCCAGGGATGATCCATCCGTTGCTGGAAATCAGGACATCGGCCGCAACAATGTTGAGCCGTTTGAAATTGGGCCGAAGATCCCTATTATTTTCGCAACGAAGAATCCTCCCCATCGTGTACACCTTGAAGAGCTTGGGTTTGGATTCAGCCTGGAATCAGCTGAAGCTGTATGGGCTATGAGCTGTGAGGCGCTCTCTATGCTCGCCGAAAATTATCATCAAACTCTGATCGCAACATGTGATGATCCGAGTACCCACATCGGCACTGGTTACTCCGGTGGTCACGATGCGTCGAATTGCGGCGGCGTTCTTCCTTTTCCTACACGTCTATCCCGGCTGACATCGGAATTCTAATGTTTTCCAATGAATTCCGAAGATCCGTATAATCATTGGATTCCGAAAGGAAAACTTGGCAAATCCACTGGTTTCCATCAAATCCTCTGAAATTCCGCCCGGATTTCTACCGCTTGTCTAGCTTTCTTAGGAATGCCCCCCGGATGCCCGGATCGATGACCCCGGAAGGCAAAGAGCCGTCCGTGGGGTTCGGGCGGTCCCACTGGTCGAGCTCGCGGTGCCTCTCCACGAGCCAGCGCGCAAGCGCGTCGGGATCGCGCACAGTGAGCTTGATGCCCGCAGCAAGCGGTAGCGCCTGCGGGTCACAGACGGAGACCTGGTCGTCGATCGGGTGCACCTCGAGGCTTGCCTCTCCCACGGCGCGCAGCTTCGGGAAGACGGCCTCGCGCGCCGCAGCGTTGAGAGGCGCGCGATCGAGTTTGAAGAGGTGCAGAAGAAGAACGAGATTCGCGTAGAGCATCTTGTTCACGTCTGCGTTGTAATCGGTCAAATCGAATGAAGAAAGAAGGCATCCAGCGCCTACTGGGGACACCCATGCACATTCGCCGTCCGGCCCCATGGTTGAGGTGCGGTACTCCCACCTTCGGCTGCTCGGCGTCCGTGCGACCGTAGTGCCCGCCCATCCAGCGCTCGGGGATGAACTCCTCCGGGAAATCGTACCGCTGTGGGTCGCGGTTGATCTGGTACGAGTTATATACGACAAGCACGCCTTTGGGAATAAGCACGCCATCGACAACGGCATCCTCGCGTGTCTCGCGCGGGAACCCGAGCCGGATAGAGGCGAAGTACCGCCCGGCCTCCATCCCGAGACCCTGGATGTATTCGACGCGGTCCGTGTCCAGCGGGTCCGGCACCTCGCCGCCGTACACCTCGTCGATCGCGTGGAACGCCTTGTCCTGCATATCCGGGCGCCCGGCGAGCAGCGCGGCGAGCCAGGTGAGGCCCGCACGGGTGTGGCGAGGCTCCGCTGGTGTATTACCTTGATGTTCACATCCGCGACGAGACGCGTGACATGTTCGTCGAAACACTGTCCGAAAAGGATATCGGCGCTGATGCCGATGGTGGTTGTCCAAAAGTGGAACCAGAACCCAAGATCCTGTGCGACGCCTGATTTCGCGGTTTCTGAAAGGAGGTTGACTAGTCGGAAGTATCGGCAAGCAGCGAAATTATTGAAGCTACTCATAGGATGATGGACAATACACTCAGCTGGATAAAAACGCATCTACGAAGCTTGGCGGCGCTCGTCTGGGCGGTTAACAGCTGCCGGTATTTGCTGATCAGCTTGCAGTACTGAATTATTTCATTCAAATCAACAGTCACGCATCACGGACCCCTCTGTCGATGTCGAATATCGGTGGATGTCACGCATCACGAAGGCTTTTGTCGAACCTCCAAGCCGTCACGATTATCCTCACCCCCCCACCCCCCACCCTAGGAGAGCACACCAAGAGCGCGCATCTGTACCTGAAGGAGCTCAAGCTTGTTGTGGAATTCCCCTCCACCGCGACCGCCCTCATACCTTCGGCCGTCATCCACCACGGCAATACGCCTTTGGCTCCGAATGAGACACGTCGTTCTATGACCCAATACGCAGCCGGCGGCCTATTCCGTTACGTGAAGTATGGATTCAAGACGGCGAAGGAGCTCCTCGCGCACGGCGGTCGCAAGCTGAAAGGTGCACTGGATGGTGCGCCAGGCCAACGGCACGACGCGGGCCTTGATCTGTTCTCGAAGGTAGACGAGTTGGCGGCGGACCAAAGGCGTGTTTTGGTAAATGATCCCACAGCGATTCCAATGTATATCTTCCGTAAATTTAGATATCGTACACCCATCTTCCCTTATGTGATCCCTTTTTGTGGCGTCTTTTGGTAAATGATCCGACAGTATTTATACGGCGAAGGAGCTTGTCGCGCACGGCGGTCGCAAGCTGAAAGGTGCGCTGGATGGTGCACCAGGCCAACGGCATGACACGGGCCTTGATCTGTTCTCGGAGGTAGACGAGTCGGCGGCAGACCGTATGGCGTGTTTTGGTAGATGATCGACCAGTAATCAAGTATTTCCAATGTATATTTCATGTGAATCCAAATTCTTCTCTCCTCTGTGATCCCCGTTTCTTCCTACAACATGGTGTTGGATTTTCGGCTATGTCAGATTTCTATGATGAGAGATTTCCGTGCTCGTAGAGCAAATTTCCGCCGGCATTTCATGGGAAAAGCGTCTACTATGTTTGGAAGGGTGATCGGGTTCAGGGCCATGTCGGGCATAGCGCTGAGAACATTGGTCGCGGGTCACTATGAAGCGTGGGATTCACAGTACGCCCATAACTAGGTTTTGATGGGCCTGAGAGTCGAACGTATATAACGCCAGCGGCTCAAGACGTCCTCTTCCATCGATACCCCCCAGAATCCAGTCGTTTCAGCCACCGTCGTTACTCTTATCTACACTCTCTTCACATAGATGGGTAAATCCACCACGGTACGGTCGCTCTTACTCTTGCTCTTCGTGCCTAATCATTTTGCAGGCTTCCAGTGGCAAGGCCCGCAGGAAGCAAATGGCGGCCCCTTATTCTCCGGTGCGTCGATTTTATGCCATTTTGTACTCCGACACTGACTAAGGAACACTGCCATATATTTAGCCCTGCGTGTCCCTGTTGGTTGTTTTCAATTTGCACTGACTTTATATTCAACACGGACCGCATCTGGCTCATCTATAGAGGCTCCGCTCTCAAGAAGCATAAGCCTCCCACTGCTAGCGAGGTCCAACAGAAAACGAGGAACCTTCGTCGTCCAAACGTATCCGAAGTAAGCATCATTGTTCTCCTGTTCTCTGTTCAATTTGCGGCTGGGGTCTGATCTTGATTTATTACAGCTTCTGGCAGCGTCGCCACACGATTCCAACGTCAGCTGGCTGGTCCTGACCAGCCGAGTCGCCAGAAATCGAGTTAGTCTTTGCGGAAATCACCGTCGATGTCAACAGGCAAAGTCAAGTTTTCTTGGCCGAGTACCCATGCTGTGGAAACATCCCCGTCGGAAAATGCACGCATTGGAAATGAGATTTTTCGCCACGGGAAAATGAAGAACTGCTACAAGGTATTACTCACTCACCGTTGTTAATGACGGCCTCCATCAGCTCTCAATGGGTGAAGAGCAATTCGTCGCTAAACGGTTCTTTGAGATTGGGCGCGGTAAAAATCAAGTCACCCTTTCTGAGAACCAAACTAATCTCCAGCTGGATGTCACTAGGTGTGAATAGGCCCGGTGGTTTTTGAAAAACTTCCATAACTCGGCCGATGTCATCAACTTAGTTGGTAACTGCGAAAAGTAAGCATTGTAATTTCCTCTCCACTAGAACTACATAGACCGGTGACAGATCTCTCGTATGAAGAAGATCGTTCATAGAGAGACCGGTCGATCTGAGTTTGAATTTGCATGGCAAGCGATCAAATCATGTGTTGATCAGCTCAATCTCAGAGAAATAATCCGTTCAGAAGCAACAGCCGCGAGAAAAATGACTGATGGGTACAAATCGTTTTCTGGTTCAATAATGAACCTTTTATTCACCAAAAATTGCAAACCGATCTTATTTCTCGTTCATCTATGCTGAATTGAGTGTTTTGAACCAATATGCGAACCAAGTCAGATTTTGGCCATTTATTGCTCTGAAAAGTGAACTCGCCATTTATTCTGATGCATTGCGCGTCCTCAAATTTTCATAGGAATTTACAACCCCGTTGAGGCGTCGGGGCTTGTGTGCAGATGCATTACATGTGACAGAAACGTGATCTGATCGCTTGCTATGCAAATTCAAACTCAGATCGACCGGTCTCTCTATGAACGTTTCGCCACTTCATAGATAGATCAGTTACCGGTCTAAGAACTACAGGCAATGCATGACATGTGGGGTCGCTTGGAAGCGCTTACCCTATGCCGATCAATGTGGCCCCTGTCACAATGTGCGTCATTGTCGCTCTCTTTTTCTTCGCTGTTGTGAACCATTACCGGAATTTATTAGCGGTGGATGCTGCGGGGCTGGTCAACCATGGCTTGCAAGCTAAGATTAATGCCCGCGACGAGGCCTTCAATGTCCGCACGCACCGTCCCCCCAGGTCGAACTAGCCTGTAGTTGACCGCGAAGCCAAGTCTCTCAAACTCACATTCAGAAGAGATCTGTCTCTTCATATTTCTTTTTCAATGCATCTTCCGGGTGACCAGAAATACCAGGCCTCAATTCACTGAGAGCAGTTATCAGGTTCCTAGATCAATAAATTCAGGTTAAGGGGCAGATATGACTTCAAAATATTCAACACATTCCTGAGTTGAACTCAGAATTTCTTGAACCATCTCAGAAATTTGGGGAAATCATACAACACATTTTTTTCTGTCACCCCAGGTGCTCAAGTATTCGTAGAATAGCCGTATTTCACATTCTGGGATCGTTTAGGGAATGTTGTTTTTCTATGAACGTCCCGGACGATGGTCATGAGGACCGAGGCCGGGAAGGATGCGCCATCCGTCCCGGTAATACTCATATACCAGCCGCGTGTAGTTGACGGAAGAGGAAGACTCCCAGTCAAAAATGGAAGCCCGTCTCCTTGCACCCCCGGTAAAATCGGCAATTACCAAGTTCCCATCAAAGCTATCAAGAGATCGTCGGACCAAGACGGCAGTCAGCAAATTGGACGACAAGAAAAAGGCCGCAGCAAAAGCGCGGGTTTGTTTCAATCATCTGCTCAGTGACCGCATCTGACGAACTATGGGCGTAGCTGAGGGAAGCCAAGGTCAAAAAGCCTGCTTTGACGTCCTTGACATCTCCGGATATCACTGGTGATTTTGGCGCGTACGCCCGCTCGAAAGCACTCAGATGGGCCCTCAACACTGATACTTTCATTTTATCCATCGATATAAATGATCTCAAAAACCGACCCAAGAATACCGAAGAGCTGAAGTCAAGAGCTGCTCAGAGCATCAAAGCCATGGAAAATCAGCCTGAAGATGCGGCATCCGCTGTATTCAAGGATAAGAATGGGATCACACTCGCTTGTGTATTTGCGCGGAGATCCCCCAACGCTACCAAGATTCACGGAGTGCGTCAGGATAGACTTTATGTTTTTATGCATTTCAACGCACGCGTCTGTAGGCCTATCCCGGCACTCTGGGACGCACGCTGGAGCATTTCTGGGGGACGCCCCGGAACGAGGAAGACTACGACGGGCTCAATGCCAGGTTCTCCCTCCTCATCAGCGTGTCAGGAACCCTTAATAAAGAGAACATTGGAAGCCACACAGACCCTTCATTCCGTTCTACAACCCATCACTCCAGATAGAGACGTGCGACATGACGAAGACGAAAAATATATGGTGTATACCCCCTCAGGGAGCACGTCGGAGAAGTCGGAACGGGCTGGGGTCACTCACCTAGTTCATTGCTGGACAATGCAAGGGCATTCGGTAGGAGATTTCATCGTGGAGAGTGTCTGCGCTGCTAACTCTCCGATGACAGAAAGGGCCCTTTATGCCATCAAGCGATTTCTTCCGTGGTTGTCAGGCGGCGTTGGCGGTCAAACATTATTACAGAGCTACACGAGAGGTTGCAATTTACCTCGGCTGCATGTTCGAGGTTGCGTTCCCAGAGTACCATGCAAAGTACACAAAGGCGTTCAAAGCTGGGGTATGGGAATCTGCTGATCCTGGGCCATGGATTGGAAGAGCCATCGTATATAATAAACTGCAGGTATCGGAGCACGTTGATGGTTTAGATGATGGCCCAACTGCTTCATTCTGCGTGGGGGGACTTCGACGGCGGATCCATGTACTTGCCGGATATTAGTATGAAACTCAGGTGAGCCGCATCCAGCTCTGTCTGGGCCCGTTTCAATCGATGTATGCAGCTACCGTCAGGGAGACATCTTGATATTTATGTCCGGACTTTTGTATCACTGCGTCGGAAAGTGGTCGCCAGGAGGTGAAGTCAGCCCGGAGGGAATCACACCAGGCAGAATCAGCCATGTATTTTTTTCACCCCAAAATTCCATCGCTCAGCTTGATGGGAAGCCTGAGGGATGGATGATAAGAACCATGGGAGGGAGTAACGTGGACTCGGATGTCGATGTCAGGGGTTGATAGTAACCCAGTATTACCGATCCGAAATGCTCAACGCACTATTCTCACATTGTACTTGGGGGTGTGGCCGTCGCGGGACGTAATGTAACTCAATTTCACCGTACTTGTGCAGTTGAATTGGCTGCTGTTTGAATAGCCGAAGACCATCAATGCGTTTATGAAGGTCTGGCTCAGTAAAGCGATATACAGTATATCACCGTCAATGACACAAACAAATAAGATATCATTCCTAGACTCGTGGTAGGTAGACTTTTGGCAATTAAATAGTCACTACGCTGGCATTTTATTTGAAGTGATTCAAGCAGCAGATGGGCCCAAACGACTGCGTGCATTAGTTATGTCCGCCACTGTATGTGGTCTCGGAGGATATTTTTTATATTTACAAGCGGCTGCTCGGCCGCTTCGCGGCCTCGCACCCACTCTCGAATTTTGAATTTAATCCGGATCACACGACTCGCGAGCGTCTATTTCTGAGCACATGGCATCGCTGATTTAGCGGCCATCCAAAAGTCCGGGCTGATCTTCCCCAGAGCGGAGTTTAAAGGCTTCGGACATGCTTAATTTTATAAAGAGAGAGATTTGCCCATTTAGGGGTGCTGGGTGACTGAATGGGCTCCAATCACTCTCTTTATAAAATTACGTGTGTCCGTCCGAAGCCTTTTTAAACTCCGCCTTTAATCTATCATTCCGGCAGCTCCTTGCCGGACCTCCTTCAAAGTATTTATTTAATCGCTGTCCTTGCTACTTTGGGTCTTTCGCGACAAAAAAATTCGCTCTCTTAGGAGCTTAGGAAGGGGGTGCGAGGCCGCGAAGCGGCCGAGCAGCCGCTTGTTCTACTTAGAGATGAGGTACCAACGATGTAAAAAGTGGTTCAAGCCTCGAAGGATGCGCGGGACATTGTTGTGTCCGCTCATCAACGTGACCTCCCGAGCCATGCCAGGGTGGCTGTGCTGTGGGTGTGTCGGCCAAATTTTGAGACCAAATTTTTATACAGTGCCATCCGCCACCTTTTCGCAACTGCTCTGGATAATTTTTTAGAAAGAATTAGACCTTGAAACCGAAATTTTAGCCACGAAACCGATGAAAAGAATGCGCTTGACGTAGAGAACAGGTTTTCTTATGTAATCAGCGATTTTTTTCTTTGCAAAAGTGTATAGCTTTGCAAAATTTTGATCTGGTGGCCTCAATTTCAGGCGGGTTACCTTGAGATAAAAGAGGGTTATAACTTTGGCATTCCAAAATGCGCTACCGAGTTTATAGAGTATTCGGAGTGCCTTAGAGCCTAGAAGAAAATCAAAAGCACGAAAATCGGGCGTAAAACAGCAACAAACACATTCGTGTCTCAGTATCTTCAGATATACTGCACATTCAGACTTGTAAAAAAGGACAAATTGTTCTCACAGGTATCCTCTAGAGACTGTGTTTTTTATTTGAGCTATATTCCTCTTCCTTTGTGTTGCGGGCCTTGCATTTTCGATGCGTGACAAAATGCTGTGAAATTCAAACTCCGCTCGGCTTCCTACTCTTCGCGTCTTCCACGTCGCGCTCGCTCTGCGCGGCGCGCACGCGTCTCTCACGTCGGCGTGGGCGCAGGACCTACTATCCCGCATACCCCATTGACGATACCCCCCTGGAAACCATTTGTTTGACCATTTCCTGCGCCGTCATCCAGACTGTACACCAGGTCGACACTCTGGACTCGATCCCAAGCGGGCCGCCGCTTTCAATCCCACAACCGTCAAAGCACATTTCGACCTGTTGCAAACAGAGTTCGACAATGGCGGCCGGCCCATCCCTGCCCGGAACATCTACAATATGGACGAGGTTGGGATTCAGCGCAGTGGTGGTCGCAAGAACTCGGGTGAACTCTTCCTGTTCTCCTCCGCCAACAAGGCGCGCTACAAGCTCAAGAGTGACAACCTCGAATTGACCACCATTTTGGAGGTAGTTTGTCTGGATGGAAGCTCGACCATCCCCCCTGGTTTCGTCTTCGCTGGTAGTCTGATGTGCCCATCGTGGTTCGACGTGCGCGACGATATAATGTGTGTGTTCCATCTCTATCCACTCTTACCATCTAATTCAGCATCGTAGCATCGGGACAAGTGACACGGGATGGACGAACGAGGCCTTTTTTCGCATGTGGTTTGAGAAAGGCTTCATCCCTGCAGCCAAGGCGCACAGTGACCCGGAATTCCCCATCTTCCTCCTCCTCGACGGTCATATCTCACATGATACCATCGAATCTGTCGAAGTCGCCATTGAGAACAATGTCAAGATTGGACAAATGGGCTCGCACCAAACCCACCGCTTGCAGCCCTGTGACGTCGGTGCATTCAGCCCGTCCAAAAACAACTGGAAGGCCCGATGCGACGAGGTCTTGCATGCGACTGGCGAAAGCATCAGCACGTCCGACATTGTGAAGGAATGGATGCATGTCTGCGAGCTATCCTTCAAAGTCGAGACCATCCAGACACTGTGGGGAATATTTACAATCAGCTTGTGTGTATGGAAACAGTCAGCCTGACTGTATGTGCTCAGTCGGCTTGACTGAATACATACACTCAGCCTGATTGAATTTTGGCAGAAATCACCATCAGCCTGAGCTCTGTAGGAATCCTTCAGGTAGCAATTCTTATTTGAAAAAGCATATTTAGGAAGAGAAATTGGACCTTGACCGGTTTTTCTGGTCGAGATTTCACTCAATTGCTACCTGCAGCAGATTTCATGAATCCCCTTCCACCATAGCCATATTTGATTCAATCTTCTTCGAATAAGAGTGTATTTTATTCACGGGAATTCTAAAAGAAATAAATTAGGGGCGGAGCAAAGTCCTGTACGATGATACAGGCTTCTCTGGGGTCTGATAACCAGGCTTATTTCATTGCAACGGGATGCATTTATAGCCTGTCGATTCAGATTTATAGACAGTATAACTATTCCTACATATCCATCCAAATTTTTGGACGATTAGAAAAGGTTTATTTTTCACTCAAGAACACCCCTTTTGACGATTTTCGGGGCATGGAAGGCTCATTTATCATACTAGTAGTGCCCGGAGTAGCTCCGCCTTTCCTCCTAAAATTTCTCTCGTCTGCGCGTAACGAAGGGCCAAAATTTTGAGCAAGGTAGGTCCCATAAATGCTTTAAATTAACTCTATTGTTGTCGATTTTTGATATCTGCCCAAATTGCGCAGATGGAAACAGATCTGTGGTCGCAGTATCAGCGCCAGCGCCGAAAAATCATCCCTTGGGTAACTCGCCCGAAAGAAGCCCACGTGGCGAATGGTTGGATTTTGACGCAGCATATGGGGAAGCGGAGATACTTATTCGCACTTTCAAGGCATCCAGATGTGATGGTGGGAGTGACGGTGACGCTTTGCGAAACTGTTTCGTTCGACGCCCTCTTGCTAATTTTTTTGGAACGGCTATCCAAGATTCCAAATATAAGCATTATTGTGAGTACTCTCTAGATTTGCTATCGATGCTTCACAGCACTTTCAATCCAACTATTCTACGCGAGCAGATTGCGTGCACTCGCTCGGGGCATTAATGCCACGACATCCTCTGTGATTATCGAGCGTTTATCGACAACGTTGGTGAACGCGACGCCCCATAGAGCGCTGAACTGGGGCGTCGCTAGGATCGCGTCAATCACAGCCCAGTCCGGCTGACGCGAGCCATAGACGAGATACACCCCGATCTTTAGCGTGGTAAGCTGGCTTGACTGTAGGGACACCAGGGTCGCGGGTATGGTCCCCGGCTCCTGCGCGAACAGCAGCAGATCCACGAGCTGCGGGGTGTGTGCAAGGAAACGAGCTTCGAAAGCGCGTGTGCCTGCGAGGCTTCAACCACGCGATAGGTCCTGCACATGGTACTCGAGCGAGAGGAACTCCATTCGCGCGCCGCAATATCGGAGGTACGTGTTGATGGGCCCGAATTCGATCGGCTCAATAGTGCTGCAAACCGGTGAGCGTCAGCGACGTGATTGGTGGGTCGCGATGGGAGAGTAGCCACTCGAAGAAGAAGGTAGTTGCCCCATACAGCACAATATCCACCGTGCGCAGGTGCGGAGGGAATGCGTCCGTTCGCGGAACGGCCTTGCGGAGAACGAGCCCGTCCGCCAGGGTAGGCATCGCGTACGGTTCCACATGCCAAAAGAGAGGTTCGGATTACTATTGCTGAGACGGAGTTTCATGAGGGACGGGAGATTCGATAAGAGGTCGGCCAAGACGTCGAGGGGCAAATTGGTCGGGAGAGTCAAGTGCAACCGCGAAAGGCAGGCAGCTCCAACACGCGGGACGTGGGTGGACAGCCATTGCACAAATTGAAGTTCTTGTGACGGGCTTAAGGGTCTCAGACCGTGGATGAGGAGCTCCCTGAGCACAGTGCAATTCTGGAGTCGTCTTATATGGTGCTCAGTGATCGATGAGCCTTCTATGGCGAGGCGCAAATGCAGAGTCTGCACAAGCGACAGTAGGGGCACCGACGATGCATCGATGAGGGCCAAGAATGATTCCACAGTAGTGTTTGAGAGCGTGAGGTGAGAAAAGAGATGCACTCTGCTCCATCGCCTACACATTCAAGTTGAAATTGGACGACGCAACTATGAATTTTTGGAATTGGGTACACGGTACGAGTACGAGAGCGCGAATTGCCCTTTTGACTTGGCTAGCTGTCCTTGTAAATATTCTGTGATATTTTTATGTGATAATATACATAACAATTCCAACATTTAACCCTCTCGTCTGAAAACTTGTCGTTTGTGAATTAAAATCCCAGGGAGGAGAAGGATTCACTCATGTGTGCTTTGTTTCAACTGCCACCTCGACCGAAGTCACTCCCCGGATCCGCAATTTTCTCCGCAATTTCACGGAGTTTGTGAGTGACGCCAGGGCCCAGTGACAAAGAGGTCGCCGACAAAAATTGGATGAGAGACTCTCGGACAACTTGACAGGCGTCTGGGTCATCTAACCATATGAACTGGTTTTCGGTCTCATTCGCGCCGATAATAGTGGTGAAAACACGAAGATTGGCCACTGTTTCCAGAACCTCTGCATTGTGGTGGGGAGATTGCAAGACGGAACGTAAAGCATTGGCAAAACGGAGTTGGATGGTCTTGGAAGTATTCACTCTTCGAAATCTTGTTAACGAAGGCAGATCGAAGAGCCAAATCGTTTCCCGTGCATTGTACGGAAGTCGATGAGAGTTACAGCTCTCGAGAAATTCGGCGAGAAGGGCGATGTATCCTTCTTGACTTCGATTTTCTAGCCCTTCACGGAGATTGTACTGTCCAGGGTTCCACATCTCTGCGTCATCCCCATGGTCGTTCGCTATGTGTTGGGGAAAGATCCGGAGAGCAAGTGAGTGATAGAGCTCTTCGTTCTCACATTTCAGCCCGTCGTTTTTACTGGTTGTCAAAGCATTCATCGAGACCGCTTTGAGAAGTACGATGACCGAGGAAGATGGCACATTGACAGCCGCAGCGCTAGATAGGACCGATTCGAAAATACGTGGGTGAGGGAATATGTCCTGGGAGGATGATTGCCTCCACATACACTCAGCATCGAGGTGTCGACATGGGTATGCGCAACGTTTTTCCAGCCATCCTCGCTGTAGGTTGCGAGCTTCCCTGAATTTTGAGGCGTGTTTTTTGCGATAACTTGATTCGCTCGACTTGTCAATATGGGGCCTGAGAGAACGCGACGATCCGGTAGCTTTGCAGCAGGAAGGTACTTTCCAAAGAAGAGTCGGAACTCGGGATTGTTGATGGCGTTGAACGACCAGCCGCAGGCGACGACCAGGTTCAGCAAATCCTCCCCAAACTCAGCCTGCTGATCTGCCGTCCACACTGAGGCTGAGCTCTGCGCATAAGAGGTGCGACGCCGCTTTAGCTGTGGACTGTCTGGGTCATGAACTGACGGAGATGGAGATGGCGCGAAGGAAGGCCCTGGAGAGAAGGAACCCTCGGGTGAAAATGCAGGCAAATTGGCGAACCCAGGTAGGGGCGAGAGAACGCCAGATGCGGAGTCAAACCGTATTTCAATGAGCTAACAGAGAGCGATACTGGGCAGGCACGTCCATCACGGTGTACGGGACAGTGGCCGCGAGCAACCTGACCTCGCAGCCCATCTGGTCCTTTGCGGTGGATGGTCCCGTCATGAGCACATACACGCCGCACGATAACATCCGACGTGCACCACCTGGCGCTCTGGACGTCGCGGTCCTCGTCCATCGCGAACGGCTCGCACCAGCTCGTGGTCACGCAGACGCGCGCGCCCGAATGGTGCCAGTGGGGTGATCTTCCTGGACTAGATAATGTACACTACGATGTCGGCGTCGGTCGAGGCTTACTTCGTCGACGATCACGATTCACAGATAAAATACACGCCCGCATGAAGACAGTTCGGCTCGGAGGGCGACTTTCCATCGCACAAATCAACGCCGATTGGGGCGATAGTCGGGCCCCATTTTGAGCGTTTTAGCCCTCATCGCGGTGGCGGTCGCCGTGTTTTTTTTTGCCGACGCAGACGCCGGGACCGCAACTCTCCAGACGATTGTGAGTTGCCATGCATTGACCCATTCTTGCGCGTTAATGACCGTAAATGAAGCTGACATGTCGAGCGCAAACGTCAACGCAGCACCCTACACCGGCTACAGCCAGTATACCGCCTCCGGAGCGGGTCCGCCGCCCGCTCTGTCGCACGGCTAATACTCCGAACAAATGGGGCCGTTCGCCATCCCGTCCGATCCCCACTCCAGCTCCAATGTCGCCACGGCTGGTGTCTCGCGTAACGATCCCGACTCTCCTAACTCCGCCTCAGGCAGCCACCGCAACGCTTCGCCGATGCCGTCGACGAGCTACCCCTCCGTGTCGCACCACGCTCCCTCTCTCTCCGGCACGCTCACGCCCCACCTCCGACCTGAATTTGGGTTCGGGCTCTGGTGCATCTGGGTCTGCTGAGTACGGCGTGCCCTGTCGGCAGGCTGTCAGGGCAGACAGGGATGATCCCGAGCAACAAGCTCATGCGAGAGGCGGAGCGCGCGCGGCAGTGGCATGCTTCTACTGCTGCGGGTAGTGTTGCGGGCGGCCCTAGTCTGTATCTAGCCTTTATTCTTGGTTTACTTGTGTCATCCACTCACTATATATTATATGTTATCACACTAAAAATAAATTTGACATGGACAATCAATTGCACTGGACATTTGAATCCTTTCGATGGTGTGGTTACATCCGTCGATTTGAAGCTTGAACAAAAAAGATGGGTTATTCGCAAGAGTAAGTGTATTTTTTGGTGGATAGATAAAACAGCTGTGTGCAGGCATCTCCGTGGCGAAGACACGGGTCTTAAATCTTGTCCTATACATGAAAAGACAAGGGGTACCCGTGATTGAAATGTCAGACACAACCTACCGTGGGAGCCAATTTTTTCCCCAAAAGGAAACTCCAAAACCAGGGTTCCGTGACACGTGACTGTCGATTTGAACGAAATTCTACAGTACAGACTACCCTACACTTTACATCTTCTTCGGGTTTATCCCGATTTACATCCTCGCCCGCCTTTCCCTGATCGTACTTCCCTTCACAACCTTGCGTGCCCTCCCCCCCGACGTGTTCGTTGACGTCGACTGGAGCGTCTATTTCCCGCACTTTTAAGACTGCTGAGGGCTTCTCGGCGTCCCGCAAGAAAAGCAAAGTCATTGTGAAGAAGACTCGTTCTCACCCTATCATACGCGATCTCCGCTTCAAAGGTCCAAGTGGGTTCCTTTAGCTCTTTCTTTGTGTATCGCAATCAATACGCTAGCGGCGATCTCGTACTCGCACTTGGAATCTGGCTTTTCGCATGCAAACGCGTTTCAAAATGCAAAAAAACACTCATTGGCCACGGGAGAGGTGAATAATGCCTCCGAGCGGAATTTAAATAGCTGAAAATGACCAGAGTGATCAGGGATATCCATTGCTGGGGCGCGCGCATCAGAAAATGGCTGTGGAACCGCGCTGGCATTGAAAATGTAGCAAATGTTGAGTGAATAGGCCATCATTACATAGCGAGGGGGTAAGGGAGTAGGTAAATTAGCAGGGTTAGGAGCAGGATTGGGTGGATTGGGAGCTGGTACAAGGGGTGCTCGATGAACACCAGAATTGTCCTCGTCGTCTCCCCCGTCATCGCGCACCACTGGTGGCTTAGCGGCAGGAAGATCAACAAAGGGAGATGCAGGTCCTCCGGGACAGCGGTTGAGAAGATCAGGCTTGTTCCCAGGGAAGTAGCGCTCGTCAAAGACGGCACGCTCCGATGTGACCATTCACCGAGTCACAGGGTTGTAAAACAACCAGCCCTTATATTCTGTAGGATAACCCACAAAAATGCACTTCTGGAAATGGCACCCAGAAGCATCCCTTTTGTCTTTTTTGCACATGCACATAGGCAAGGCAGCCCCAGACACGAAGATGAGACACATCCGGCTTATGCTTATACCAGAGCTCATATGGAGTAGTATTCTCCGGAATGTGAGCAGATGGATGCATATTTGCAACATGAATATATGCATTGACTGCAAGCGCCTTGAACGATGGCAGGTTCGCTTCATGCAGCATAGCAGTGGCGTGCTCATCAGTCGTGCGATTGCCACGTTCTGCTGTCCCATTCTGTTGCGGTCTGTTCCTCGTCGAATGACGACGCACAATGCCTGCAGAGCGCAGAAAGTCTGCAAACTCGTTTGACATGTACTCTCCACCTTCGTCGTCCTGCAGCGCTTTAATTTTACGTCCAAAGTGATTCTCAGCATAAGCCTTAAACACCTGGAATGCCTTGAATGTCCCACTCTTGCGCTTCATATGCATGACTGCTTTGAAGCTGGTATGATCATCAATGAAGATAACACGATATCTGTAACCCTCTCGGGTGAAGACTTTGTATTCCTTCAGATCAGAGTGGATTAAATCAAGGGGCGCGCTGGAACGATGTCCAGTGGAAGGAAAAGGAGCCACATTCAGCTTGCCTGCAAGGCATGGCTCACAGATTGGATCTAGCTTCTGGTTTGAAGTGATTTTCGCACCAGTAACCAGATTCTTGCTCAAGATCTTTTGGGTATCAGAATGATGACCAAGTCGACGATGCAACAGGTCTAGATCAAGAGGCAAGGTTCCAACTGCAGACAAGGCTGAATCAGAATCAGGAGCGTCTTCTTTCACAAATGCCTGGTTCCTCTCATCAATGTCCGCTTCAAATAAGAGCTCTCCATCTCGACTGAAGGAGATTGTAGATCCCTCCATGAGAACAGAATAGCCATGAATGCGAGACAAATAGGTAGTTGAGATGAGATTGTGAGATAAACGTGGAACATATAAGACATTTGTAAGGAGAATACGCCTACAGCTACTACGTCCGTGTATACGTGGCCGAAGCAAGATATCCCCCCTCAACTCGGAGTGAACTATAACTCCATTTGCGACTTGGATTGGAACTCTGTACGGATGGGCGTGCAACAAACGCTTCCGGTTAGGAGTCATGTGCGAAGTGTATCCGCAGTTCCGAGCACGCACCAAGCACATCCAACGGAAGTACCATTTCGTGCGAGACGACATAGTCGCGAAGGGTGAAGCCGTTGTCCGCTATGTTTCCATGCACGACATGGTTGCTCAGAATGTCGACTTGCAGGCGAGGGCACGTATCACGCCGGCGACGGTTGATATGACGGTTTGTACGATGGGATGAAGCGTTTGGAGAACCAACGGCGGATCCGGACAGAGCATTGCGTAACGATACCGTCTTGAGCAGAGTGGTTCTGGCGTTGCTGGATTCCGCTGGCGCAGAGCTCCTCGATTTACGTGAATACTAATGGAAAGATTGTTGTAGTGAGATCATGGGACGGGTACTTGCGCACCTCCATTACAGAGCTGCGGGGTTCGGGGTTGATTTGCTGTCGTGGCGAGTGTTTGTCAGTGCTTGACGATCGATTCTCGGGCACATCCGGATGGATGTCATCAAGATGTCATCAGCGCGCGATTGTTCACCTGCTGGGAATTGAGATGCATCCCTCAAATTGACTCCAAAAGGACACCCCACAAAATCTGTATATCTGCAGAGTCTTGCTGTAGTCTTCATTCAGGAAAGCAGGAAGACTTTGATACTGTCATGACACAATCATGCCACACACTCCAATCAGGAGGCACGAGAGAGCGGGCGGGTGGAACACGTAAAAGAGAAGCCATTCCAGGGATGGCCCGAGACGGAGCTTTTTTGATATCAGGCACAGAGTCGGATGGGATATTTCGGAATGCATTGAGAGAAGCTCCGTCTCAGCAATGGTTCCATCCGAGGCTCCATCAATGTTCCATCTCCCGCGGATTGTCCGCAGATGTTTGGTGAGCCGCCGGTTCTGATACCACAGCCATGTACAGTTTGTTATGATAATGAGCAGGGCAACCACTATCAGTGTCACGGTACACCATGTCGCAAACTTCTTTAGTCAAAGCTGAGGTCGTCGATCATGGAGGTATCGAGCCGGTCGCAGAACGTCAGAGATGCAGGATCCAAAATGGCATTCTGGGACATGGGGTTCAAAATCCGAATTTAATCATTCAATAGTGTCAAATTGAATGAAAAAGTACAGTATTCCCAAAATATTGGCAACAAACTCTGGTGATGATGGAGCTCTGGTCAAATGATGGCACCTACATAGCGGTCTCGGTGGCTGTGTTCCGCATTGACCGGCAATGGATAGCCCTGATCACACTGGTCATTTTGACCTGTTTAGATTCCTCTCGGACGCATTATTGACCTCTCGAGATCAACATGGGTCAAAAAACTCTGTAAATTCACATGATTATTCAACACTCATGCTAACATTTTGTTTGAAGGGATTCGGGCTCAGAAATAAGCACAAAGGGGGGCTTGCAGAACATTCCATCGCCACTGTAGCAACCTCCAGTAAATTTGCAGGCCATCGAAAGGCGCATTACTGTACCATTTCGACCAAATGTTCAGGTGACGGGTGACGGGGGGTCGTAAGTGAATATTTGGACGTGAATGTGCAACCCGTAGCACGGGTGAACCTGTCCTTGGGGCCGTTGCCAGGATCAACTCTACAGGATGGTCCTTATCAGCTTTTCTCACATCTCGTTCAACCTGGTTCGGAGTTAAACACTTTCTGCAAGCAAGAGGAGATGCATCCATTACAAGTTCTTGAGGATGAATATCCAAACCGGCCCAGAATGAGGATTCGATTCTACAAACCTGGCCATGTTGGAGTCTGTCGCATTCAAATGGTGTATCCTCGCCATGGGGATGTATTTTATCTGCGCACGCTCCTGCTGCAGAAGTGCCCATGATTGGGTGGACATTCGAACGATTGATGGTGTTGTCTACAGAACCTATCAGGAGGCGGCACGAGCTATGGGATTGTTCGATAACCGTGACGAAGGAATAATGGCATTCGAAGAATTACTCAATTTGAGTGCTCCACCTTCTCAGCTTCGTTGGATATTCGCAATTCTGGCAACCGAGGGAAGTCCAGCATTGACTATATGGGAGGCCTACAAAGATCAATGAACTTTTGCTGACGCTGCAGAGCTTACTACACGGTCTGGGAAAATCCCTCGCAGAGATCGGACTTCCAGGACTGACAGAAAGGCAACGAGAGGTTGAAAACTGAGCGCCTTCGGTGGTCCGGCGATCCAACCAATCTCTGTGCTTTCAAGGACGAACTTACAGCTGAACAGGTCCGTTTATTACTTTTATTTCACGTCTTCGTCTCTGATCCTTTGGCAGCGAACTATCTATGACCATATTATGTTCATTTCAAGCCTGGAAAATCCACCTCCGTTACACTTGGATGGTCGTGCTGGACGAGGAAAGACATTCGTCCTTTATCCAGTCATCGGAGCACTACGCAAATTGGATCAAATCATTTTGCTCTCTGCGTCTTCCGCATTCGCAGCGAAGAATTATCCCGGAGGCAAAACAACACACTATCTCTACGGCATTCCGGTTGACGAATATAATCCACATCTCAAGTCTTTGGTTGGGCCTAGAAGTGACCGCGCTAAACTTCTCCTAATGGCCAAATGCCATGTCATTGATGAAATCGGCGGCCTCCACTTCAAAGCCTTTGATTGCGCCAACCGCCTTATGCGCTCATTGACAGGATGCTCAGACAAGGTATGGGGAGGCCGGATTTTGATTACAGTTGGAGATTTTCGTCAGGTATGTGTTCCATATTCAACAAATCTTCCTATTCTCGTTGCCCAAGGTGGCACCTGTTGTCAGATTCAGAGGACGAACTGCAATATGCAACGCATCACTGCGTACACAGGGTACCAAAGTAAATCCAACCATAAAAAAGAATGCAAGAGAATGTTGTGGAGCAATAACTGATGCTATTGGGAATAAACGTCGATGTTTTCGGCGCTGCGGCGCAATGAACGCTGATTTGCTTTTGGGCCTGTGGCTTAACAACCAGGATAGCTACGGGAAATCTGAATAGACAGTCTGGTTGGAATCGCGCTGGCTATCACCCCGAAATCAGGCACACAAAATTTAGTCTCCATACTGGGTCACATTTTGAACGCATACCCTGGTGATACGGAGCCATCTTCCTTAATATAGGAATAGGAACCCGCTCCTCAATGGCAAGAAAACATACAACCACATTCTTTTCAGATTCAGTCAAACGGACGAACGGATCATTCAAGGGAGAGGACATAGATTCATCATTCAAAGTAATATCATCCAAGTCTGGAACGCCGCGCGCACGGGGCGTGACATCTCGCGCACGAGATGCTTGGACCCCTGGCGTACGAGAGGTCCTGAGGGGGGCCGCAAGCGTACATGCAGCTACTACATCGATGCCCCGCGTCCGGGGTGTCGATGAGGACGTATGAGGGGAGGCCGAAGGGTTTGCACCGATCTATCCTCGGAAGATTGGCGTAACGGATGAGGAGCCTTGGAGGAAATCAGTACTAGATAAAGACAATCGAAAGGTTGAGTCGCACCCATTGGCCGAACAGTTTCAGAGTTTGCGCCGGATCTCGAGGGTAGGGGGTGTCGAACATCAAGTGAGCCAGAACTCAAGTGAACGATGATTTGAGGGGCAGCGGCGCGCACCAACTGGAACCAGTCCATGCCAAGCACAAGATCATGAGACAGAGAAACAGCCACCGGAATATCCATGGCCATTGAGATGACGCCGTCGTCGCAGGGAAGGTTTACAAGACCAGAAGCACGAGAGTTAGATGTGCGCAGTCCAGCATTCAAGATCCAAGCCAGAGAGATACACGAACTCGCGGCATCGCCGTTGAATGCGGTGGATACGACCACGTTAGAAAAAGTAGCAGTAGCGGACATGGTGGTTTGAAGCAAAGCTAATTTTCTCTTCGCACCCGCCAATCACGCACCATGGAAACCGGCGAATGATGGATCTGTCAAATCCTGTCACCCATCTGCCAATTCGGCTAACTCGGCGCGATGTTCCGTGTTGTTCAAGAGCAGAAATTGACAACGTTAACCCTCAGTACGACGGAATACAATGCAAAAGGCAGGGGTGTTCCATAGAAATTTGATCCAGTATCCAACTTGGTATTCCAGTACAGCAATTTACAGGTTGCGTCGTATTAATTGAAGTGACTAATATTCAATGACCAATCATTGTTTGGACTTGTAGCAAAATTGGCTAAAATCCAAGTTCTCCATGGTAGCCAAACCTAAAGGTTCAGCAAATATGTATTGTATGCCAGTGCCCGGCCTACGAAAAGGGGGTGGACAGATTGAAAGGAGTTCTGGAATGGCCTGCAAGTGCGCCTCAAGTGTACGCGCCTCTGCTGCGTCCCCGCTGCCCATCCAACTCGCCGCTGACGACTTCCGCAAAACCCGCGTTGCGTGGACCGGGCTGACACAGCGACTTGACCACCCGCACCTCGCTCGCTGGAGGGACACTGAATTTCTGAAGAAGCACTTGAATTACTTCGCATGGGATGGGAGGTGGTCGTGTCCCGCCCTCTCTGCCGTCTCAGCTGACCAATGCCCCAGTACCTCGCATGCCTTCGTCGATGCGAAAGGTCGCGTCGTAGGGAGTCTTATCGGCGCGCCCAAGGATCCATGTTGGCTTGCCGTCGTCTCGCGCGCGACTGAATGCCTGCGCCGTGAATGGTACTGGTATCAATGCGGCGCACCTTCCCTCGCCTTGCGCCGTCCGGCTTGGCGGCATACGGCACGCGCGATGCTGCGCACGCCTTACGCCTTACGCGCTCAAAATCCGGCGCGGCGGTCGGTCGGCGGTGGCTCTGAGTCGGCCTTAGAGGTGCTCCAAATGCGAGCAGTCATTTTGGTTAAAGTCTTCTTATTCATTGAACTATCATATCGTGGCATGTACAAACTTGCCCAATTCTGTGTTTTAGGTATCAAATTGAAATACTTGAATTAAAATATCCTGTGCGACGCCCGCAACCCTAAACTCAAGATCTATGCTGGAGGTGCCCACACGGCAACTTTGCCCGACCCTGAGTCCAACAACGCAGTCCCTCTGTCAAACTGTTTCTTGTACTTTTCCTCTGCTCGCTCCCGAGCCTTATTTAGCTTCGCCAACTCTTGCGATCGGGTTTGATAGAGCGCTGCCTGAGTATGCGGATTAGTTCCCGCCAATATTGCACGCGCGACGTTCTCTTTCTGGCGGGTCTGTTGCCACAGATCAAAAGTGGCCTGAGCTTTCGTATTGTGCGCGGAGATCTTGTCGTCCGCTCTGCTGAGGTTTTTGTGATGTGATGCATCTACAGTATCTCGCTGTAAGTTACGACGTGCACTGATTATATATGCTTACTTTTGCGCTTCAAACCCTTTGTGATATTCTCGGAGATGTGGCCAGATTTGTGTGACGGACGTATATGGTAGAATTCAAATAACTTGCTCATATTATAGTAAGGAAGAGAATCTGCCAGGGAATAATCAAGAACACACCTCCAAAGTCTTCATTTTCTGCGCATCGAACGCCTGGCCCTTCTTGAGCCCTCCGAGCAAGGTGCATCTTACGCCTTCTCGGTTGACGTCGGCATGAACGCTCTCTACCAGATTGCTGTGTGATGGTCCCGCTCGCCAGACGGCTTCTGGGATGTGGGATTTTTCCCAGCACCAGCCCTCGAGAGCAAACTTACTGCGAATTTTGTCCTCAATCCAATCTGAAAAATCTTCAGCAAATCCCGGCCTGGGGAAAGTAGTAGATGAACTGACCTTCACCAGCTTTGCCTCCAAGCTGTCGAACAGACGCAATCGTGGCATCCCAATCGGGATGTCGCATACACATGAGGCTTTATGGGACTGACCTTTCCAGCCAGTTCCTTCCGGAAAGAGCTCTACTTTGGCGCTTGTTATATATGCTTTGAGATGCTCACGATTCGCTAGGGAGCTGTGTAATTCGGAAAGCATGGGATTTGGGATGGCGGGAAACCTTTGGCGTAGATATGCATGCAAGACAGGGTGACGAAGAAAGCGCCGAGGAGTCAGGTCAGCCAAGTCTCCGTCAAAAGACTTCAACAAAGCCATGACATCGTCTTTGATCTGCGGCGGTGTTTTTCTTGGAAGCGGAATGGGATGGGGATGTTCGCCTTTGCAGATCACCAAAACATAGGGACATGCAGCTCTAAATTCTTCAATCGGCTCATAAAGAGTGGATTTCGTCTTACAACCCAACGGTTGCATGGCGAGTTGGATGAGATGCCCATCTTGATCTCTGTGGTCGAAGGCTGGATGGTTAACAAAGTTACTTAGACAAACTAACTTAGCCTTACAAAACTAACTTTACTTTACTTGTGGCAGACAAGTAAAGTAAAGTATGACAAAGTTACTTGTAAGTAACTTAAGTAACTTGTAAGTAACTTGCAAGTAACTTAAGTAACTTCAAGTTACATGTGTACTAGGTATCCCAGGATCTATTTCAGCTTTGTGAGGGTGTGCCAAGTGCCAATTCACGCTCTCGCGACTATATCTTGACGAACTTGGCAGGATTGATGCCATCTGATGGCATAAGTTACTTTGTCTGATCACATTGATCTAACTTGGCGGGGCAAGTTACTTACAAGTAACTTGGTAACTTGAAGTCAATTGAAGTAATTCGAAGTTATTCAAAGGTAATTTTGATTAACTTTATCTGCATTGAGCTAAAAAGATACCAATAGGTCAATTGAAGGTATGGGTGGAGCAGGCAACTGGGGTTGCATACTGTTACTGTATTTATGGTTGTGACAGCCGCCCGTAAGCCGGAACGGCCCTGTCCCGTCGCCACCTTTGTACTGGAAATATACGGGGCGGGTACGGGACGGCAAAATACCGTCCATCCCGTCAAGCTTCAACTTTTGACGGCCGTGGACGAGCTTTCCCTGCCAACATATGGAAACAGTCCAGTTTGGGTTCCAATCAGTTACAAAACTCCTCCTTTACCCTCCTTAGCCATGCTGGTATGAGGGAGAATTAAATTTCTTCCCCAGAGCGACATACTTACGGGAATTTTCTCCAGTTTCAACACTTCACGTGATGTCAGCGCATCGCTCAAACTGACATGAAAATGCCGTCCAGGCCGGTGAGACTGACATAGGGAATAGTAAATATTCAAGAGAGTATACCCAGTGTTGGAACAGATTTCAAACACAATAAACATGATTTTCCAGTCCAACAGGGTGCAAGGTTTGCCACGGGTGACGGCTGTATTTTTTGTCGTCCCGTACCCGACCCGTATATACCCAGTGCAAAGGTGGCGACGGGACGGGGCAATCACCGTTTACGGCCCCGGGCGACCGTCACAACCGTAAAACGGTGACGGTGTGCAACCCTAATCGCCTGCTTAAACTTATATTTGAACGCCCAGCGCGCTTTATCTCCCGAGCAAATAAAGGTGGTCAACTAGAGATTCTTACAGCGCTTCAAGAGTGCATTCCGCCAAGGGGCTAGATATATGGAATCCGCGGGAATGCAAGCTGCGAAGAGACATGTATGAACAGGTGAACTTGGCAGTAGATGATGCCATCTGATGGCAAGTTACTTTGGGTGATCGCCCGTAAAGTACCGTAAAGTCCTCCCCAGACCACTAGTGACACGAGGTGGAATAAAGGGCTGAACGTGCGCTCCCCCCTCGTGTTGACTTGGGATTTAAAATTGCCAGAAGACCCCTCCGTTACCCACTTGCTGTCAACGCTCGCCGATGGACCTAACCCCGGGATGAGACGTGCGAGCCGAGAGTCAAGGTAGTGGTTCCATCGGCGCAGAGAAGGCGGGCGTCAGACGAACAAGAGTGCACTTCGGATACGACGACCATGCCATGCATGCTGGGATCCTCGAGGAGCTGCTTGAGGGACCGCGGTCGATGCTGGTGATCGTTTCGTTTCGCATGGTGAGAACCGCCCCACAGCCGCGTGCGAACTGGAAAGCGACCTTGCACTCTGGGATCAGCGGTTGAATGCTGACTCGCAAAATCATCGTTCCTACTGGTTGGCCATAGGTGCATTTCGTGAGGCAGAGATGCAGAGTTCAATTACTGGAAGGTCAATTTGAAGGTACTCGGAGAATTAAATCGCATCCTGTGGTAAGTAACTGTGTTTTTTTTTGCTTCTGTGTTATTGGTCGGGCTCTACCATGGGGCACGGGGTAAAAGTCGTGGGGTCTGTGACTGGGGTTTGATTAGTGCATGGAGGCCCAGGGGAAAAGGTATATTCTACTCAAGTTGAAGTAGCTTGCTTGTATGCCGGGATAATCCCTGGAAACCGGTGTTCGTTATTTGGAACGTGCCGTGTAATGCTACCTACCTACCTACCTACTTACCTACGCACCAGAGATGTGAAATGTTTGGGATTGGACACCCTGGTGATGCATGGCCAGTGGATCTGAGGGCGGAAGGCGATGGAGGAAGACAAGGGACTTGCTGGCTGCTCGCTGGCAGGATGGCCAAAAAATTGACACAGTCCCATTAGGAAAGACCATTGTTTCCTAAATCGAAGCCATGAGTCATTCATTCTGAATTTAGGACATACAGGGACATACCACGACTTACACGGCCCGGCGGAATTGATTATTTAATTTGTTTGATCGCTTCCTCCTCGCTGGTTAGCTATTCCCTTCGATTATTTATCACTCTCTTTATAAAATTACGTGTCCGTCTGAAGCAAGAGGTGTCAGATCGTCGAAATCAACACATTACAGCATATTGGCCACGGTGGCTCTCTCCGTACCCTTTCTTCAAGTTGAGAGCTTCGAGCGGTGCAGGAACCATACTAACTCTGTTTTTTTTTTCGCCTTTATTGTACAAACATGAATTTATGCGCTCCGGACATCACGGAATTGCCTCTTGGGGCTAAAATTATGGGTTGTGGCTCCAATTTTGCCCATGGGATATGGGTTATAGGAAAAGTATGGGTTAAGCCCGCCCACCGAGTTGGTCACATCAAAATCCCATGGGTTACAGGGAGTTATGGGTTTACAGATGTATGGGTGAGAAGAAGCCACCCCCTCATTCGTCCATGGTGAAAGCCACCAGTTTCATCTGGTGGCTATCGCAACGTGATGTATCTGGCCACCCAAACACATCCAGACATCGCTTACACTGTTGGAGTGCTTGCACGGTTCAATTCCAATCCTGGTGAAGCTCACTGGAAAGCGGTCAAACATTTGTTCCGTTACATCAAGGGCACGCTTGACTACCGCATCACCTACTCGAAATCATCATCCTCACCTCATCCCTTTATCACCTACTCCGATGCTGATCACGGTGGCTGTCCAGACACTGGGAAAAGCACAGGTGGCCACATGGTGATGATGAACAGCGGTCACTTCTCACGAATGAAGTGGGTCAATGTGAACGACATACTTGATCATCCAGGATACTGATATCAAAGAGGTTGTTAATTCAGAGGAAGGATGGAAGAGCCAATATGACAGGCCCCATTCAGAGCTTGCAGGCTAGCAGTAGAAGCAGGCGAGACGACTTACTGGTTGGTGAAAATATCCGGATGGACACCGAACTGTCACACTGTGTGATGGAAATGTTGAACTGACAAAGATTCGCAGCGAGGAACTGAACTGATGAAGATTCACAGCCGGGGACTCCAAGTGCCGAAGAATACCATATATTTGCTAAATTTACGGGGGGGGTGGGCCCGCTTACCAAGGACGTCGACAACAACCATGACCGCTTCGAACCCGTGGCGAGTCCGGGGCCGGGAGCGCGTCTTGCCCTTCGGCCCACTCGTGTCCTTGCGCAGGCAGCTGCACTGGCACCGGTTCCGGACTGGTTCTTCACCGCCATCTCGGCACTTGCGGCTCCGCCGCGTCCATTCTATTTGGCACCGCCATCTCCCCTATTTCCGGGTGAGGAAAGACGTGGCGACGCGCGGCCTTTGATCTCGGGCAACTGCCCCATTTGGGTTTACTTCCGTCTCGCAATCCTAACTCGTCTTGACACTCCCACTCGAGATGAACCGTAAACCCATCGCCTTCGCAAACTTCCAGTGCTTCTCCCGGGACAGTGGCTTTGTCAAAATGTCTGCACGCATTCCTCTATCGCAGCCGCATTCAAGTTGAAAGGTATACGGCCGATCGCCCTGGCGTACAGTCCAGATTCAGGAGCGAGCGGTATTGTGACGTGACGATGGTTCTGGTGAGCCACCGGCTTTTGGATACGGACCGCCGCTCGATTTGTGCTATTCCGAGTCAAGCCTGACGCGAGGCACGAGCGGCTCTGGCTTGACGTAGGATACGCTAGTTTAGGAGAGAATCGGGAAAGTTGTGACCGAGCGTGACTCGGTCACTTCTTTCGCTCTGCGCGCGACGTCGACGACGCGCCCGATCCTCTCGCCTCTTTCTTTGTTCCTTGTGTACATACCTTTCTCAACGCACGCAACATACATCCCTTGATATGACTCAGCTCCCCGAAGACCAAGACCCGACGCCCAATCAGATTGGACCAGTTCCTAACGGACCGTCGGTTAATTCTTCAGGCGAGACCGCTCGCGTGCGCAGGACACACACATCGACGGCGATCGTCGAGGCGCTCAAAAAGCTTCCGCGCCAGGCGAAAGTCCAGCTCAACAATCTGATCGTCGGTCGAAACACAGATCGATCACTTAGGAGGATGCGTCATCTCGACAACGCGGTCACGCACCCAGATATTCCTTCGGACGATGAATCTCTGGTCACGGTTGACGAGGACGAGCCTCTTTCCCCAGCTAATGGCTTCAAGAAGGTCATGAATTCGTTGTCTCCGGCCTCCGTGATTAACATCATGCGGGGTATTTCATCCTTCGGAGGCGACGCTAAGCGCCCGCGGGAGGGGCGAAGAGATCGATCTGCCCATCGGTTCACGTCCTCCCGTATCCTTCAACGTGCTTCTTAAAGACCTCGACGTACACGGATATTACATTCCGTTATCCTTATTCACCACTGAAAGCCTCGACTACATCAACAAAAATTCCTCGTCCATCGCAACTACCAAACTTAACGCGCCAGGCTCCGACAAACAGATCCGCGTCCTGGATTCAGCTCATTTCGAGGCCAACGTCTTGGCGGAGCGCGACATGGGTATTGTAGGTACTCCGGAGGACATAGCCCGCTGGACCTCGCACTTCGGATTCCTGGTCACCTACGAAAAGGCGGAGAAAAACTTCCCGGCCCTCTTGCGCACAGACGTTACGTTACGCCAAGCGTACAACGTGCAAGGTTTTTCATTCAAACGCGATTTCTATCAGGAGCAACTCAACAACGAGCTCGTCCTTCTTCGTATTGACGAAAAGCTTGAGCTCCGCTCAGCCGAATGGAAACCCGCGATCGAGACCCGGCCCCCCCGCCGCTCCCCCGAGCCTGCGCGGAGGCAGTCGGGGTGGTGGTGGCGGGGGTGGACGTGGTGGCGGCAGCGCTCGTGGCGGCGCCCGTCTGATCGGCAAAGGCGGTCCCTTTCAAGAAGGCAGCGGAGGTGACGCCTCCTCCACCGTCTGCCTCATTTGCGCGAGGCAGGGGCATTACTACAGCGCGTGCACCCAAAACAGCTTCGAGGACGGTTCCCCACTCTTCTATCGAATCTCCGGCAACGACATATCCACGATACGATCCAACGAGACACTTTGTCGCCTCTGGGATGTCAAATGCGACAAAGTCTCATGTAACCACGACAACCTCCGACGCCACTTATGCTCCTTCTGTGGCGGAGGACATCACGCCTTCTCGTGGACATGTCGCAAACAGCCGGCCTACTAGAGCGACAGCGGCGGAGGTAGACGATTTCTTGGCGTCCATTCCCATTCCCCCTCGACCTGCCGCCTACGATGATATTTTGAACCGAGTCCTAACACCTTACGACGCATCCGCGTTCGAATCTATGCTTAGCAAACACAATCTTACGCAACAATATCCTGATCTTGTCAAAAACCTTCGCGAAGGCTTCCCGATGGGCGACTTCCCGGAGCTCAATACCACAGTTATATTCGCCAACGACTCCACCGTCGACGATCACCGAGATTTTGTCACCACATATATCCAGGACGAGGTCGCAGCCGGTCGCATGAGCGGACCGTACTCGCAAGCGCAGGTGGAGGATATCCTGCAGGGCCCTTTCCAGTGCTCGCCTATGATCGTTTCGGAGCAAGCACAGGGACCAGGAGAGCCACCCAAGCTTCGTGTGTGCCATAATCTCTCGAAAGGAACTCGGGCGCATCCTTCCACCAACGACTTCATCGATAAAGATAGTTTCCCGACGAAGTTTGGCACCGCTGCACAGGTGGCCGAAATCGTGAGTATCTTCCTAACCCGCGTCCGTGCTTCTTATGGCTTCCGAGCCCGCCTTGCCTATTCCTTCATATGAGGCCAAAGCATACATCATGCCCATGTTTGCGCGCAGGGCCTTATTTTGTCCGCGTTGCTATTTTCGCGTCTGCGCCCTTTTTTCCTATTGCGTCCGCGCTTCATTCATCTTACCCTCGCTTATCCTACCCTTCTCCGTTTTTGCGATCCTTACTCTTATCACTTATACTTATACGTCCATCCTTTACAGATTTCCAATGCTCCCCCGGGAGCGGAGGCTATGGTCGCGGATGTGGCCAAGTTTCATCGCACATGCCCGATCTTACCAGCTCATAAAAAGTGGTTCGTCTTGAGGGGGCCCGATGGTCTTTTCTATATAGAGCACAACGCCCCATTCGGATGCTCCTCCTCCAGCAGCAACGCGGGTATGATAGGATCAGCCCTAGCCGATATATGGGAAGCCGAAGGCGTCAAGCCAAAGAACCGCTACGAAGATGATTTCCTCAATTTTCGCTTTCCCACCTCACTCATCATCGACGAGCGTACCGGAATCGGAACATATGTTTACCCCTACGACAGAACTACCGCCCTCGCCTTCATCGCTTCTCTCTGCTGCCCTTGGCACGACACCAAATGGCTCGACTTCTGTCACCTTTTCATATATATCGGCCTGGAATGGGACCTCATCGAGTGTACCGTCGCGGTTCCCGAGGCTAAACGTCTCAAATTCTTCGAGCGTGTACGTTCCCTCCTCGCCATGGCGTCCGCCGAGCAAGTGGGCATGAAGGACGTTATGAAGATACATGGTTCTCTGTGCCATATTGCTTTCGTTCACCAAAACGGTCGCTCCCACCTCCCCGCTTTCTCATCTTTCATCGCCGACTTCAGCAACAACCGATACGCCAAACGCTGACCCCCTCCGTCTTCACCGAGCTGCGTTGGTGGCTCAAAGAGCTTTCCAAGCCAGGCATTACTCGTTCCCTGGTCTCGCGCGGCCCCATCGTCGACCTCCACCTCTTCGTAGACGCCTCGACCTCGTGGGGTATTGGCATCTCTGCCAACGGCAGATGGGACGCCTGGAGACTCCGGGGCGACTGGCGCTCGAAGACGAGGCATATCGGATGGCTCGAGGGCGTCGCCCTCGAATTCCTTATCTACGCTATTGAGCAGCAGAAGCTTCACGATATCCATTTACGCGTCCACTCCGACAACATGGGTGTCATCGGGGCCTTCGACAAGGGCCGCAGCCGTAATGCAGACGTCAACCTATCGATACGCCGCTCAGCTCTGGTTCTGGCCGCGCACAATATCACTCTCGACTTAACTTATATTGAATCCGCCCGTAATCCGGCTGATCCCTTATCTCGTGGGTTACTCGGGCCTGCCTCGCATCGTATACATACCATATTCCCTGTCCCGGACGATTTGCGTCCATACTTATCCCGTATTTGAGCCGTTGTTGTTACTTCCATAAAAATTCTAATCTGATCTTGATCTAATCGAGAGCGTGACTTATCCCCCTTGTCTTCTTCACCTTTATGTTCTTCTTCGAGGACCCTCTAGAGGCGCCATCTCCGCTTTCAGCACCCGCTCAAGAGGCTGACCTCAGCAGCTGGTTGAATCCCTTCGGCAGCGTAGACCCCGCCCCCCTACCATCGCCTTCTCGTGACCCCAGTCCCACACCTCTTGCGCCTCCTTTCACCCTTGCCCCAGACTGCCTGCTACCACCACCTCGTCGCACCAAATCCACGCAGGACGTCTCACAAACCTTGACGCAACCCGTCCCACCCCCGGCAAAGATATCCAAACCAAGGAAACCCTGCAAGGGCGACGAGGTAGCCGACAGCCACCTCCGCCCGCTAGTCCTCGCTCGTGATCGCTTGCGCTCTTGGACGACCCCTTTCGCGCAGGGTCGTGACGCCGACATGCGAAAGCTGCTGCCGGCGAGCGAGGTGGACAACGCCTACGCCGTTATTTTCCGTTCTTACGCGCCCAGTACTCACGAATCTTACGCGGCGGGCCTCAAACGTTTCACGCAATACTGCGATCTCCACCATATCTCCGAACGCACGCGCATGCCCGCGCCTTATTACTTATTGGCTGCTTTCATAGCTGCCCACGTCGGCCAGGTCGGTGGCGGCACGGTCAAGTTGTGGATGTCCGGTCTCAAGGCTTGGCACGACGTTCACGGCGCACCTTGGGAAGGACTAGATAGATGGGTTGAGCTAGCCAGGCGAACCGCGAACAAGGAGGGCACGAAGTTCGATCGCGAACAGCGGGGCCCTGTCACCATAGCGCACATGGTAGCACTTCACGCTACACTCCTCCTTTCCAAGCCGTTCGACGCCGCCGTTTGGGCCCTTGCCACCGCCGCATTCTGGGGATGTCGTCGTCTGGGCGAACTAACCGTGCCTTCCGCCGCCGGCTTCGACTCCAAATTCCACGTCACGCGAGCAGCGCCTTTGCGGCTTATCACCGCACCCGACGGCACTTCCGCCACGGCCTTATCCCTCCCTTGGACGAAGTCCACGCGCGAACGTGGCGTATTACTCACCCTCACCGGACGCGACGACGAACTGTGCCCCCAGAAGGCATTGTCCAATCACCTCAAGGTTAACGTCAATCCCCCGCCCGATGCTCCTTTCTTCGCCTATAGTACCGGCGACAGCGCCTGGGCCTGCCTCACGAAAGACCACTTCCTTCGCCGCTGCCACGATATCTGGACGTCGGCGAAACTACTTCGGGTTCACGGACATAGCTTCCGCATCGGCGGTTCCACGGAGCTTCTCTTGGCAGGCGTTCCCTGCGACGTTGTTGCGGCACTAGGCGGATGGACCTCGCTCGCCTTCCTCAACCTTCCATACTGAATCAGGTGATTCACCTGAATTTTGGATTCAGAGCGCAGGAAAAACAGTGCATTGAATCGCTCCATCTCAGATTGTAGCCAGCACAATTCTATGACTTTCTGTCTCTTCAGAACTCTATTCCGGGCAGCCACAACCTCTCCATACTGAATCAGGTGATTGGTTTGAATTTTGGATTTCTTCCAGACAGCCACAATCTCTCCATATTGAATCAGGTGATTCGCCTGAATTTTGCATTCAGAGCGCAGGAGAAAGAGTGCATTCGGAATCGCTCCCACGTGAAGAAGCGGGTGGTCACGAGCCTATGTTTTAATGTATAGGAAGTTCTTCGCAGACACGGCGGATACAGAGTTCGGCCATTATTGTTCTGGGCACCCTGCGAGCAAGGTTTGGCGCGTGAAGTGATGAACACCAAGAACTTTGGAATCCGTGCAGTTTTGCGTGAGCTATGAGCGCTATATGAGCGGAACAAGTTAGGATTGTGATTGAACCTGTGACCTCAGTGGTTTAGGGGCGGGCTCTGGATGCGGCGCATCAACTCAATTGAACAAATTGGGTCGCGGGAGGGCTTATAAAACCGGCGCATCAATTGAGTTGAACAAATTTCCGGATTTCCGTTTCAGATCATTTTGCGGAATTTTATATTGCACGTGATCGCGGAGTGTCCCACCGCTCCACCTTTTCCACCACCTCCTCCAACTGATTCAGAGTTAACCCGCGTAATAACCGGAATGTGCAATAATTTTGACCTGGCGAAATTGTCGAGGCCGGATGTACTGTTTACGGTGAGTCAGTCCCAATGTCGGAATTGACCCTCTAATCCGAACTTTCTTTGGACTATGGTTCCCTTGTTGTTCCCAGAAAAAAAGATTGGCTGAGCACGAACGTGTGCTCGAAATATCCGGACCGATTTTTAACGGAACATGTATCCATGTGTGTGTTACATGTGAAGATGCGTTGAGTGAAAAAGCACGTCCGAAACGAAGCACATCCACATCTCCCTTGAGGATCAAAAAATGCGGTGAAGATGTCCAGTTTCATACCAAGTTAAGTGCGATACCGTAAAAAAAAAAAAAAACCGGCCACTTCGTCTCTATTAAGGGAGAATACATATATGTCCGACTTTGGGGTTTGAGGAAGGAATAGGACCTGCAACACTGGTCCATAGATTTCAACCGGAAGTCAGGGGCGGACATACCTTTGATCCGAACCTTACTTCCGGTTGAAATGCAGGTCCTATTCCTTCCTCAAACCCCAAAGTCGGACATATATGTAAGTCCACCGCCGACAGGACGCACCTTCTATCTGGCTCAGAACTGCAATTATTGGGTTTCTGAAAAAAGGAAAGCTTGCAACGTTACCGGACAGCTACAGGATCATACCTCTCGAAAGCTGCATCCTGAAGGTACTCACGCTACTAATCCACCTGCAAATTACCGATTGGGCCAACGCGCGCAGACACATTCCAGACTATCAAAATGGATTCAGGGAAGGGTACCAAACGAATAATAATCCTTTCATCCTGCGCTGCGTCAAGGAATGGGCACGTGCAAACGGTTCATCGATATTCGTCGCTGCTGTGGACGCGACCAATGCTTTCCCACCCACTGACCACTAGTCTCTTATAAACAGACGCTACAACAAAATGCACTCGTACCTCGTGTGTTGTAGTCTGTCAACTCCCTTCGATCGTTGATCGGAGGGCAGGCTTGTTATGTAATCAAATTTTCTTCGAGTGTCGATACGGCCGCCAGGACGCGTATTTCCACATTTTTGTGGCCAATTACGGGTCGATGGCCCGAAATATGCTTCTCTTCCAGCGAGGACTGTGCGAAAGACTGGAGGAACAGCGATTGCATTCCTTGGGCGAAGAGAAGGAGCCTATTGTGGTGGGGAGTTAGGGCGGGAGTTTGGTCGGGTTAGCTAGTAGCATCTGATCCGTAGTTACCATCAATAAGCCTTTGTCTTCGTCTGTCACCGACGCCCCCAGCGACTCCGGGGTGCTACCCCACTATGAACAGAACAATTGAACAAGATTCAGGCACACATGAGCTGTTCTTCCAACGAACAGTCACATGTTGTTTTGTCGGACCTGTTTCAGTTTACAGGAAAGGGCTCTGGGTCCGATATTCCCAATCTGAAGAGGCAGTCTGCTGCGAATTCTTAACGCGAACAGATTAAGCCTACGACCAAAGAAAAATGTGGCGAGTTGAGTGCAGGGCAGCCGTCCTAGTGAAAAATCCCCAGGAAATATAGGACAAAACTCATTCCATTGCTCAGACAGCAGTTTTCAATCCCAAATTACAGCCGTGCAGTAGAACAGGTGCGGACGGTTTTTTTTTTTTTTTTTTTTTGCTTTTTTGGGCACTTTTTTGATCCCCGCGACTAGGACGGCCGTCCTGTCTTCAGTTCTCAGTTGTTTGCTTCGTCTATAGGCCCGATCGATGCGGCTTTTAAATACGCAGCGGACTGCCTCCTCAGATTCTTTCTCACATCCCAAAAACTGCTTTCTGAGCGACGAAAGGAGTTTTATCCAGCGATTTTTGGTAAATTTTCAGCAGGACGGCCGCCCTGCACTCAATTTTGTTTGGCCATGGGCTGATTCTGTTCGCCTTAAGAATGTGGTTGGGTCCCCCACTTCACCTGTTCGACCTGATGTGTGGAATCCTTTCTCGAGAGGGGAAATCAATCTGATGGGGCCACATTTGATTGTTAATCAGCAGAACGGCTGCTGTGGCCTCAATTCTTGTCGGTTTTGGTCGTTTAGAGGCTTATTCGACTCGTATTAGAACTGTGGTTGGGACTATCCGCTGAGAATTCTTGATCTCGCATGTCATATATTATAGAAATGAATCGCCGGCCGAGATGACCCAAGCTGGCCCTCAGGTTGTAAATAGTGGACCGTTCTATTTGACGCGTAGGCAAGTGTTAGTTTCCACTTGTTTCCGTCCTGGGGTGTAATCATGCTTCGGCGCCCTATTCGCAACTTGCCCATCTAATTCCATTTCGCTCCCAGGGCCTATGTCCCCAATCCATCCCTTCCCCCCCTCTTTCAACCCGCCAGATTGCGAACTTCAGGTTTTTGGACGCTTCTCAACGGTACATATATATGTTTCGAGCATTTTGATTACACACACATAGTTCACACGGCTACTCTACCATACTCACCTAGCTTGCTCTATTCTAACTGAATAGACATTCGATTGTCATTTTCGCGGGATGGCTCTGCACTGGTCTCAAGCAAGCAGCATTAATTAAGATACAACTTCTAGACTTATTCAATGTTCTGTACCTCATATATTTCCGCTCACGCCACACGCAGAGCTCTGGGTCTGGTGGCAAACTTGCAATGCATCCACGCAATCACCTGCGACAAGTTTTAGCCTGAACCATCGAGCGCATAGCGATTATTGACCTATTTTTCTCCCCGCATACCTTTTCGCCCCCATTGGCCGAACTTTTTGTTCAGCGTGCGACTCCCACCACACGTAGTCTGAGCTCCCCGCGAGCAAGGCATTCAATCCTGAACTGTTACAATTGACCTGACTCAGAGCCGGGCCATATACATTGTTTGGACTGTGTTTGGCAATCACAAGGCAATAATACTTAACGAATTTAAGCTTATCTAAGCGCCCGGACCGGAAATTTTGATTCTGAGCACTCCGCGAGCAAGTCATTCCATTGATGCGGTACCCAGAGCTGAAATTTTGATTCTGAACTCCCCACGAGCAAAAAATTCAATTGACTGGAATGTCACAATTGATCTGACTCGGAGCCGGGCCATCCACATTGTTTGGGCCGTGTTTAGCAGGCATAAGGCAATACTTAATGAATTTAAGCCTTTCTAAGCGCCCGGACCGGAAATATCAAAATCTTTGGCAGCTGTTTGTTTAAGCATGGAACCGTCTGGGTAAGCCGCCAAAGATTTCTGAGCCACGGTTCTGCTCGGAATTTCGCTGGCAATCCTCTCAGCACGTCAATTTAGCACTGGGTTCTAAACCGAGCTCAGTGAGTCGAATTTGATACGATTTAGATTATAAAGCGGTGGCCGCATGGGCAATAAGGGAAGAAATAAGCTCGGCCCGAGCCGGAAAAACTTAAATGCATTAACTATTTCCTTATGCCTCCCAAAGAGGGCCCAAATAATGTATATGGCCTCGCTCGGAGCACTCACTGCATTTTGATGGCGTCTGGAGCCACGCTGAGGCACGTAAGTCCAGGTTTGGCGAGCCTTAGCCGAGATCGGTCCAAGGCTCCAGACGCCGTCAAAATGCAGTGACTGTATTCAGCTCTGAGCCCGACCCTACCTCTAGAGTCGAGCCCAGGTCACGTAGAATATTCCAGTAGCTACATTGTATGCATATAAGCCAGCAATGCAGCTGCTCATAGGGCATTTGTTTGCCCTAACGCGAGCTTTCCAACCCAACAGCGCGATTGCAAACCTTCTCATCTATTTATTCTGTCATCACGTAATTCCAACAAAAATGAAGAGATTGCAGGTTTTACTCAGCAGTAGATACTGATTTCGCCTCAGCCGCGTAAAAAACCTAAGGCCTTTTCAATTCTGGGTGAATTGCCTCGGTTCCACAGTGAAAGTCGTAGGTAAATGATTCTTTCATAAAAGTACGGTGTCGGACTTTTTAGATTGCATCTTGTTGCTGAGAGATTAGTTCAACCTTCCTTGAATTCCATCATATTTGATGCATCAGCCAAAAAACCGAAAATCCGCCACAGTACTGTACTTCTAGTCTAATGCCAAATTCATTGTGACTTTTGGTTTTGTTCATGAGGCCAGAGTGAGCAGGTAAAAAGCATTAGCGTTTTGAAAACTGGAGTAAGCCAGCGTCTTGTGTGATCGACCCCCTGGTAAGTAAATGCGGGAAGGAAATCCGCGGTGGCAGAATGAAGGAAAGAAGCTCGCCCCATTCTCGACAAAAACTGCCGCACGTCGCGAGATCTCCATGTCCACCGCCATGGATACGTCCGTCTGTTCCGTGTCAGCACCCGGTCCTGAGTGGTCGCGACCGTCCACCGTCCTTCCCCAACGTTTCCTTCAGTCCGTCGATCCACGAGCTCTTCTCGTTGGTGAGGAGGTACATTAGGTCACAAGTTTCAAAATGTGGACTCGGCATGAGCATATCTCCCTCAATACGGCTCCAAACCCACTGGTCTTGGAGGCAATCCTACCCAGAATTTAGCCAGCATTCCAGAAAACAAATCCGAGCATTTTTGCGTGAGCTATGCCTTGCAAACCATTCATTTGTTTCAATTCAATTGATGCCATTTGTTGATTGAATTGATCTGCATCGCCACCAAGCCATTTAGGTAACAAGTTTCAAAATGTGGACTCGGCATGAGCATATCTCCCTCAATACGGCTCCAAACCCACTGGTCTTGGAGGCAATCCTACTCAGAATTTAGCCAGTATTCCAGAATCAAGTCGGCATTTACATCGGCGCATTTTTGCGTGTGCTATGCCCTGCAAACCATTTGATTCAATTCAATTGATGCCCCAAACCCATTGGTCTTGGGGACAATCCTACTCAGAATTTAGCCAGAATTCCAGAAATCAAGTCGGCATTTAAATCCGAGCATTTTTTCATGAGCTATGCCTTGCAAACCATTCATTTGTTTCAATTCAATTGATGCAATTTGTTGATTCAATTGATGTGCATCGCCACCAAGCCATTGAGGTCACCAGTTTCAAAATGTCGACTGGGCATGAGCATGGCTCGCTCAATACGGCTCCAAACCCACTGAAGCTGATTCCCATTTGTTTTATTTTTGTGTTTTCCGAGCTGCAACGCGACAATCGAATTGTGACCTTTGTCGCGGTAACAGCGAACTTCCCCACTGCATAACCGCTCGTTAAATATATTTCTTTGCACCAGAATCATACCCAGATAGCCCAAATAAATATTTTCATGATTTTACGTAGGATTTTAGGTGTGTTCGGCCAAAATTTTGCTCTCCACACGTCGATAATATTTACTCAATCAGGGAGCTCTCATCGTTTCCTTTCGAGATCGGTATCGGATGTCAGATAAATCGTTGGTCAAATTTGTTGTCCTTGATTGTCCGGAGCTGTATAAAGTCCACATCAGACTTTTGACAAATAGCTTGTGAGCTTGTACAAGGCCAAACAAGGCCATTCAAGGTCAATCAAGCTCGCAAGCTCACAAGGCCACAAGCTGAGTCCCAAATCTCGACAAGCTCAGAAAATTTGCAAAATTCTGCTTTTTTTTTTTTTTTTTCAAGGGTTGCCAAGGGCTTGATTGCCGATTTCCGTGGGGTGATTTTTCATGTTTTGACTTTTTTGACCTTGTGAGCTTGTCGACAAGCTCACAAGGTCAAACAAGCCACAAGTTATTTGTCAAATGGCTGATGCATATGACGAAGTGATGCGCAGAACTCGGCTGTTCCCTCGTGTCCTAGGCATGGATATTTCCACCGTCGGAGTATGGCCACCACATTCACTCTCCGAAGAGGGTGATGTGGCCCCTTTGCTTTATTTTCGATGTATGTATGCATTGCCGCGACGCGTTTCAGAATGACGCGAATGTCACAATCACGTGTAACACGTAACACATTGCCGTTTTGAAACACGTCCTAGGTCTCATATATGGAAAATAAAGAAAAGTGGCTACATCACCCTCTTCGGAGAGCGAATGCGTTGACTGTACTCCGATGGTAGAAATATCCATGCATAGGGCATGAGGGAACAATTGAGTTCTGTTTGCCTTGCAGATCCGCAATTCTGCCGGAAGAATACTGATTTCCCGCATCCCTGGGTAAATTATCCCAAATCTGACAACCTCACGCTCTTGAGATTGAGTATATTGGTACTAGGAACACTTACTTACAAGTACCGCTAAGGCCACCATCCCCGAGCTATGGGCCACCGACATGAAAACCAGCTGTTCTTGTATTGCGAGGTTCAAACGAGGTAAATAGACTATCGGAGAACATCACTCGATGCAGTTTTACTCTAGGAATCCACCTCAGAACAAATTAGGACCCTCCGTTAAGAGCCCATTTCTACGGCTTCCGGACTTCTCGATGTGATCTTCATGGAATATGTACGGACTGTTGCTACTGAATACACCGGTCGCACAATAGGCCGGTCTAGCTCATCTGGAGGTTTATTTCCAAGCTCGGGCACTCGGTCGAGATGCCGTAGAGGTCATGGTGATGGGAACCAGCCGCCGTCTCGTTCCAGCGGTACAAATGGGAGACCGCCTCAATGCGCAGCAGGCAGGAGTTGACGTCAACAAGTACAAATCTCAGTTAGATTATTTTCGACCCTCTTCTAAAACATTCAGTATTGTTCCTAAGGGCTAAGGCCTTAGCCGCCCTAAGGCTTAGAGGGGCCTTAGAGTAAGCCTTAGAAGTTTTGGGGGGATTTTGGGTACCCTTAGAGGCCTTAGACCAGTGCCCAGGCCGAAAAAAACTGTGCGCTAATGACAGCTTGAGAAGCTACTGATCATGGATCAATACCTGATTGAGAAATCTGACATTAGAGCTTATTGGCCACCGCTGAAAAAACAAATCTCTGGGCAAAACAAAGCTCCACTTGAGCAAAAACTTGAGCAAAACACAAACCTGTTTAGACAGACAGCCCCGCAACGTCACTCGCGAACAATACAATTTGGACATTAGATGGGTGGTCCAACTTTCACACAAAAAAGTCTTAAGTAAAAATATTTCCTTCATAAGCAAAAAGAAAACCCATTGCCAATAAGCTCTATTTTGCCACGTCTCCACTCCCGCAGATATGGCCAGCGACGGTGCATGGACTTCGAATCTGCTAGGCCAGAATTACTTGGAAAAAAGCTAGGTGCCACAGAATAGCTACTGCAAAGCCTGTGTCCAGCACCATGTCAATCACTAGTACAATTCAATCTGTTCACCTTTGGTTTACAGTAAGTAATTGGGCTGTACCACTGCGCGCAAATGCGTGGGAAATTTAGCCCTAAGGCCTTAAACGGAGGCCTTAGTGGTAAGGCTTAGGCCTTACTAACCCTTAGAACTTTTCAAACCTGCTATTAAGGCCTTATGGAACATCACTGAAAACATTATGATAATCTGAAGAGGGGGCCACTACCCCCTCTTCAGATTATTCTGGCATCGAATAAACCGTTTTGGATGAATCCGTACGGCACTTCAAGTTTGCTTCTCACGAGTGCTGCCTCTTTTGGTTGCCGATGTTACGGAACAATGTCGTCTGCTTTCGACTTCCAAGTCGAGAACTTCACTTGGACTTCAAGCTGTTCATGCTCGTGAATTCTTGCCAGTGACTGAGCCTCTGCCATCTGCAACTCGGAGAGCAAAAAAAACAGTCAACATTGAGTTACCACTCTCCCAAGCAACCCATTCATGTCGACACTGTCGACGCGCTATAGATGTGTTCATACTCACCACACAACTCGAGAGCCCTTCAGAATGATGGGATAACTCGACGACGCGTCCATTAATTTTGAGGAGCGTGAAAGCGCCAATGACGAGTCTGAGGTGTTGGGTGAGAAGTTACAACGGAAATAAATGATCTATGCAAGATCTATACTTATGGGAACACGCGAGGATTAAACTAAGGGCCTGATCGGGTGCACTAGGAAGTCCTTAGAATCGCGTTAGAATTGTGTTAGAATAGAATACAATCCAGAGAGTAAGATCCGAGCCGGCGAAGGACCCCGGTCACTCACCCTTTAAGAGGAATATGTTGGGCTAAGAGTAAGTAGTAGGCCCACCCCCTGCCCAACAGCAGCAGTTGTTTCCACAGCTGGTCACATCCGGAAGATCCGTGTGTGGCCCGTCAACCACAATATCGAATGCCCCGGTTTCACTGCTCATTCTTGGCTCATTCCATTTTGGCAAATCAGGAAACGACATGGTTGCCCGAACCAATTCATCACGGAAACTATGGCTACTACCCCGTGCTGTCCACACAGCTCGACGGGTGCCTTTGCCTTCAGTCAGTTTTTCCGCCCCGGGGGCCGAAATTGGTTAGTCTTGTGTTTACCGCGGGGGTCTGATTGGAGTGCGCCCTTATTATGTAATCTTATGTCAGCTTTCTCCGATTCTCTTCCCTCAGCACAGAGGCTTTCAAATTCTATGAAGTTTGCAGCAAATGACATTTATTGCTACCTCTCTAACTCTTTGTCTCCTCAGAAATTTTAAAAACGGTGTAGAAACTGTTCTGTTGAACATCGGCCATTGCCTGCACCGATCATGTGAGTGCCGAAATAAAATCCAAACCGAAGCACAAACCAACAGAAACTTGAAGGATTATTTTGAGAAAATTAAAGGTAGGTAGAAGTTCTACCAGAAAGAGACTTTCAGTGGTTCCGGCCTCAAAACCGTGCTGTTTACTGAAAGAAAACAGGTTGTAGAGGCCAGGAATCGAACCCGCGCCACGTATCAATTATATAATAAGGCAGCACCACGATCCGGACCCCGCGGTAAGCAACAGACTCTATACAGCGAGGTACTAGCTAGGGAAAGATAATCATCCAACAAGCCCTCCTAACAAACGCACAATCCATCCGCAGCCACACAAGGAGTCGAGCAGCTGACGGAAAGTGGGCTTGAGCGGAACAAAGTGGAGAACAGAAACAGATTCATTCACCTTTTTCTGCACGAAGACGACTGTCAAGAGTCGATCGCCATCTCGACAGCGAGCTGTGGGACGGGATTAGACATGGTTGGGTACGAAAGTTACCGCCGGGAACACGGATACCAAATGTTTACCTAGAAATCATGGTGGCGAGTCAAATAGCGGGACAGGTGGACGGCGTAGGGGACACATTGGGTGTTTTGGTAGGAAGATAATAATGTCAGGAAGCTATTAAGACGGTCAGAGCTGGGTCAGACGGTGAGATAAGAAATTAAATAAGGGACATACAGTATTTAGTCTAATGCTGGGCGGGCGTTGAATCCGAGGCAGTGCTGCTACCACACCAGCCAAGATCCGACTGCTATCAACCATTATACGGTGAGTGGCACAGAAGACTTGGGCGTACAGTACTTAAGGATCACCCACCTTGCGGCTCCAATACTGGGCAGGAACGGCTCTTGAGACCAAGGAGGGTACTTTCTGTGACAGAGTCAGAATACATACGACCACGACACAGGGTTGAAGCTTACCATGAAGTGCAGCGAGCCACAAGTCATGAAACATATCTTTGATTGGTGAATGAGAAATGAAGGTTCATATTATCGCGCTGCGAACATATTCGCGATAATGCTCCTTACGCTCCGAGTCAGCACGTCATGGTAAAGTAGATCAAGCACGGGTAACGCACTAGTAGTTATCGCTAGCGATCCACTTCGAGTCCGGAACTATGATAATATAACTCAGAGTTGTGCAGAAAGAAACAAATGGAAGCATGCCCGAGACGTAGTTTCCGGGCCTCGTCAGTGGCTCTGAGCCGTTCCTGTAGTTAAGTGAGTCGAAGCCATCGAGCGTCAGTGTGAGGGCATCGGCATGCATGTCAAACGACGCACTGGCACCATCTGAAAAGTAAAGACACCGCCCTTTGCTTAGGGTCACGTCGTGCTACGCATCGGCCGGTCAGCGAGAGGCGGCTATGGTTGAGAGACGGATCGTGACAACGCGTAGCTGTAGAACGAGGAGTCGAGGGCCATATAGTCAGAAGCTAGTAGACACGAAGACGACTGATTGGTGCCTCTCTTCTTCGGACGGATGAGAGGGATGATATCGGTGAAAGAAATCTTGGATTGTCCTTTCAAGAATAGAACAGCGATCTGCCTATGGCTTTTGGTTCGATGATCCTGCACTCACGGGGATGAAAAACACTTGGAGAAATTCCCCAAGGCTGTCGAAGCCGTAGGTGGATATCGTTCATTTCTGCCAGCATGCGCCGGGATTCGGAAGGAGATCTGAGTCGATGCAGACGATGTAGAAGAACAATAGGACTGTTTGATGCCTTTGCGCGGATGGATTCGATGGTACAGATGGTAAGCTGCGGCGGCCGCTTGTATGCGCGATGCAGCTTCACCGGTGGTGATGGTGGAAGATTTACGTCAATTGGAGCGCTCCAGGGGATAGTTACAGAGGTTATACGCGTCGGATTCGAGGTTTGGCGGTGCCAGCGATGGAGGAAACGCGAGAGGACGCGTGGCTGTCGCTTGTAATGATCGTGGGAAGGTATTCAAACTCCGATGATTATATAATAACGGCGCGAGCGATAACATGATCGAGCTTACTGACAGACTATAACAAACCGAGGTACGAGGTCAGTATTGTTATAGTGTCTGTTTATAAGAGACTATATCTCTCCCTTCTACACGCGCGCGACTTTGCACATGGGTGCTGTGTCCTGCGCCGTACCTGTCTCCAGAACAACTCTATAACCATTGATCGCCCTTCGCCGCCCCGGAGACCACGATCGACGTGTCTGATGACGCCGTCAACACCACTCGAAAGCGTGCCAGCTCCACGTCCAACGCTGTCCGACGAGACTCCACCTGCGGCAAAGCGCGGACGAGGCCGTCCTCGCAAAGATGCCAATGCCAATGTGCCTGCGAAACCCAATCTCTTTTACCATACCTACCAATTTTACTGTATATGCCCTTCATATAATTTGACAGCCTACCTATCAGTCCATACATCGAGTTTAAAACAGTCTATTAGGTAATGCATTCGTTTGATTCTTCCCTGTTCTTTCAAGTAATTATCTGTCTCGTATGCTGGCACGCACACACCGCCGGCGATCAAAGGATCAAATGATTTTTCGAATTAAAACGCAACCTGACCAGGTCAACCTAATTATTGAGCACCCCTATTGATCTGACACACTACTACGTCATCACTCCTTACTAAAAAATCTTCTCTCGCCAGGGTTTCTGAGTGCGGAGAACGGTCCGTAGGCCTTCGGACCGATCAACCGCTCGCGTGGACCCCCTCCCCCTCCTACGGATTTCTGAGCATGATATCATCGACTTTCCGTCCGCCCACCTCTTGTTGAAACGCGGTGAAAAGCAAAGAAAGAATCCTTGCTTAAATCTATGGACAGTGCACTGCTGAATCCGGATGGTACAAATGTGTTGAGTGGTTATGGGTGGAGGTGGTTATGGCAGATTCTAATAAAATGCGGGCCCCTTGATTATGTACCGTTAAGCGCTGCCGTTGCTCGCGACGAAAAGCGTCCGGCAAAAAAGCGTACAAGCGTCCGGCGCAGGAGAACTTTGAGCTCCCCTATTGTATATTAGACTCAAAAGGAGTTTGGGGGCCCCAGAATAAAATATTTAGGTGTTTTCTGAAAAATCGAGTTTGTGGAATCAGCTTGTATGCAAAAATGAGGTATATACTGTACAATTTCGTTCAAATCGACACGACGTACAGCCTCTACCCGTCATTCCAGGCGTGCCCGAGCATGCAGCTCAATACCGTCTGTCTCCTTCGGAAACGAGACAAATATTACTGCTCTCCGGCACATCCTCGACCCCCAGCGATATGAATTCACCCTTCCCTTCCCCTTCCCCTGCCGTGTCTCACCTCTCTCTCTCCCCATTGCTCTCCCTGGCACCGCTAGAAAGTCTCGACACATCTGAGCCACAAATGAACCTCCTGACCGAAAGTCTGGGTAGGATGGATGTCTTGCAAGAGAAGAGGAAATATACCACAAAATCCGAGCGTCTTGAGATCGTCCTCCGCTGCATCGATGACCAGTTCAAATCTTTAGGTCATTTCTTCGAGGCGCTGACGGAAAATGTCCCACGAGATAACCTCGAACATGTGAAAAGGGCAGACTTTCCGTCGCCCGTAGCAGTGCACAGAATGACATCCTGGCCGTCCAGAATATGCAGAATGGGCTGTACTTGACGTTCCCGAAGGCCATCTTTCCAAATGGGAATCTTCGCCGCGACGATGGATTTCAAGGCTCGTTGCCCTTCGGGAGACCGCCAGGTGGGAGATCCAGCCATCCGAATCCCGAGAATGCGTGGTATCGAGGGACACAAGGTAATCAGAATGCAGAATGAGAATTAAATCTAGAAGCCCGATGAGAGTTACAATGGTGCCCAGAATCATCAGATGAGTTGTACCGGAGCTTATGGCAGCTTGAGGGACCGAAGAACGCGTGGTGCAGCGTACGGGAGACGCGACGAGGGCGCGTCGGAAGGCAAGCGCTTGCGGCACAGCCACACTTTTACGTAATTTGACGGTCCGCCAACAAGCGGACCGTGATTACTAACAGACCATATACTAGTACATCTTGATTATCACTATATATCGGTTCTGTTACAGAGACTACACATGTCCCCAGCGACACGAGCACGATGGATCCGTGAGATCAGGCGACGAGCGAGTGAGGCCAAATTAGGGAGGACCCCCAAGGATCCCACCCACGGGAGACTCGCGAGCCTGTCTCTGGCGACCGCGTGGACGGCAGCAGTGACGCTCCCTGGCCTACTTGCGTGGCATACTTTCACGCGTGGTCAGTTATCGACCAAGCATTGCGGTACGACGCCTTGATCTGTGCAATACATTACAAATTCCAATTCTCCACCGAACAGATCACGATTCAGTAACCGCGGCCATTTTTGGAGTTCATTCTATCAACTATTGCCCATTCATGTTTCCTCCTCTTTGACGGTCGTATCGTTGTCGTATTTCATCATACAGTTTACTAGGGCCGCAGGCCGTGGCGAGGCCCGGCAGAGACTGGTATTTACTTGGTTTAGCGACACAAAAAAAAGTGGTCTGAAATGTACTGTTTTGCACAATGCAATGACTTTTCTTCTTATTTTTTTAGAGGTTGTCGAAACAAGCGTTGAAGTTGTGAGGTTGCCGTGTTGTGGGGTTGTTTGGGCTTCGACAACCCCAAACAATGCCACAACAACTTTGTCAAAAGTCCGGAAACCCAAATTATCTCTCGCTTTATAAAATAATGGGTGTCTGTCTGAAGCCTTTAACGCCCTGCATATGGTCCTTTCTACCCAAACTGAGGATTGTCTCACAACAAGCGCTTCACTTGGTGTTAATTGCCGCCTCGGCTTCACACGCCATCTCTATTTCAACCCGGTCTTTTGGAAGCGCCCGTCCACTGCCTTGAGTCTGACGTATATAAACGTAAGTCGGCGCCGCGCGCACCTATAAAAGTGTACACAAGGCCAAACTCCGCTTAAACGCTCATTCAAGCACCGGTTTGCCAGGGCTGATAATTGGCATTGTGTTCATTTTATAGGCACGCGCACGTGCGGTGACTTCGGTTGAATTATTGGCGCCGGTTTGGCGCTTGAATGTCAGCGTTAAACTTTCCGAGGCACTTTAACCGGCGCCAATGACTTGAAATTACTTGGTATTTCCAGCTAACTGCAAAACCCTAGAGCACTTTCGAAAAAATCTCACAAGCTCCACCTGACGTCGCTTGGGCGTAGCCTGCAGCGGACAGCCGTAGAAAGTGGAGCAAAACTACCGCAAAAGGTAATTGATTGACAGGTGGAGGTGGGGAAGTTTTTCGAAAGCGCTCTAGGGTTTTGCAGTCAGCTGTCATCAATTCTGCCGAGGATGGACTACGATAGGGAGATAAGTCTGAATTGAATGTAACCTGACGAAGACCAGAAGATTCACATACTTTTTGTCTTGCTCGAGTCTGGTCGGCACTCAGAGCCACAGAATACAGCTTGCGATGCATGCACCGCCAGTGGTTTTGTAATGAACCCAAAAGGCTTCGGCCAGGTTGCAGACAGGGGTAATTTTATCTCTCTCTTTATAAAATTACGGATGTCCATCTGAAGCCTTTCACGCCCCCGATTTGGTTTTTTCTCCCCGAAACCGTGAACACTCTCACAAGAGGTGCCGAATTTCTTCTCTCTCAAATAGACTTCGGTCACGAGCCAGGGTGCTCTACGCAGACGCCTTGCAGACGCCCGTTATTTTAAATCTTTGGAAGGGGTGGGAGGCCGCGAAGCGGCCGATCAACCTCTTGTATCATTAACTTTTGATAAACCTCAAATACCAACCATTACAGCAGCTACCAAGACGACGCCCCTGAGAACATCATGTTCCAGGACTACTTCCTACCTGAGTGTCACAAGATGATCTTTGAATATTCTGTCGTACTCCCTTTTCCAGTTGTCATATTTGCAGATGCTCTGCACGATTTTCAAATCATGTGTGTAGATCAAGTCCCCATCCAAAAGTATGCGCCTCGGCCTCTTCAGTACTGCATGCCCCGGGCATATACTAAGTATATAATGTACATTCTAATATTTCTTATGATCGGTTTCAATGCTACGCAGGCTCCTCAACGGAAGTAAACACGCGCACCTGAATGAAAATTGTTATAAAACGCGCAGGGAATGGTGCGCTCCAGGTAGACAAACAAACATTGAGCATAGCCACTATGGAGTCAGCATTGAATCTAACAAAAATAGGGACAGTCACTAAATTTCGTTCAACACAATCATAAGCATTTTTTCGAGGTGACAAGTGAAAACTTTTCTCAAATTTTCTCGCTGCGAGATTCTAAAAATGAATAAGTATTCGTAATAAGAGGTCTGAAAATGATCCAGAATTTATGAACTTGCTCGCTAGTCTGCACGTGGACTGGACGAAGGCTGCAGAAAGGTCAAGGAAAATTTTATTAGTGCGCTGATTTACAGTGGATGCAATGCCGGCGAAGCGAATCTTCGGTTTGGCAGATAAGCTAACTGTTCCATCGGCGTTTTTCACAGGCACCCGAAGATGGATGTGGTGGGATTGGTAGTTGAGGTGGCGACGCGACGTACTATCACTGCTCATGGTAATGTCTGTCTAACTGTCAGCGCACTTAAAATTGATTAAATTCCAAGTTTACCTTCCGTCTGCTGCATTTCAGCTCCCAATTGAACCTGCGAGGCAGCAAGACCCTCGAGAATCACCCGTCGTACCGTTCGACGGCTCATCGCAAGATCCAGATCAACTCCGAATATTTTTGCAATATGAGTCCGAGTCCGATGCCAAGGCCCTCCCCGCAAAATCGACCGGCGAATGTTCAGATTATTATAATCTTTTGTCAGTGGAAACTAATATATGCCGCCAGAATTTTGTCGTGGCACTCATAAAAGAGACACTGACAAGCTTGCTCAGTCCCTTGCTGCTTCCTAGGAAGCAATGAGTGTGAATTTTGCTCGATGGAAAAAAAAAAAATCCCCGTCGCCCGTGACGGTATTGATTTCTCCAGGTTCCACGGCGGGACGGGCCTGCCGTCGAAGCAGCACAGCCCTAGGTAGGATGAGCCGACGGATCAATCCGGTGTTGATATACGTTTGGTCCAAGCAGCCCAAGTTCCAACTGACACGTCACCACGCGTCCAAGAACTGGTGTACGCCATTCACAGTACGACCTTAAGCATTTCTTCGGACTTCTAGACTAATCTGTAGAATTAAGTCATTTATCACTGCATGAACCAGGCCCTTGCCCCCAAAGCATCCCCAGTCCAGAAACGCCGACGTCAGGAAACGGAAGAAGACGAAGAAGCCCGTATTGCCGGCAGTCTTACGGATTCCCGAGCGCCAAAGCGCCACATCCGACAAGAGCCTAGTAGTGGTAAACAGCGCCCTGGTCCTGAATCGGCTAAACAGACGATAGTGATTCGAACTACTGGAACAAATCCCCCACAATTTCAATTGCCAGACATGCCGCAGAATCCGCAGGTACCTGCTTTACATCGCTGATTTACATGACACAAATATTTATATCTGGCAGCTCCGCGTTTTGACCCTGTGTGCAGGTTTCTACCGCGAGGGTCGCAGAGCTCGTTGTGAGTCTTGAGTCACTTTCCGCGGATGAAAGCTTACCACCCTTATCAGGGAAAGACAGATGATCAAGTCTTGGCGCACTATTACCAAAGAAGTCCAGCAAACGATTCCGACCCACTAAATATGCTTTGGCATTCGAAGCGCTTGTGCGACAACCTCGTAGGCGACCTAGTTTCCCCCAATCAAATGCGCATGACTTCCCACACGAACCTCCAGCTTGCAGAGGTCTCCAAGCCGACTCCGCCTCCTCATAATGCATCGAATTCGAGCCAATCCGCCGCGCGTGTCACGCGGCGTGTGTGCGTCGGACGTGGACGTGGGCGTATAATACCCCCAGAGGACCTCGCGATTGCCTGTAGCGAGTGCAAAGCGGAGGGGGTGAAGGATGGGAAACACGCAGACGAAGTGAAAAAATTGCCACTTGTGAGCCTTTTCTTCTTAATGCCAGCTCTAATGATTTGCATTGACAGTCTATCGTCGTATCCCGGGGAGTGACGTCTGCCGATTCAAGCTCAAATCGAGTCTCAGCGAAGGCTGCCACTCACGGAGAGATGTCGTGGGCAAAATCAGGACAGGTGGGACGTAGTTTCCAGCTGATGAACCCGACTTTATGCTTTACTCAGTTTCCAATCACGTTTCCCCAACTGCAGTCGCACGGAAACCATTCGCTATCTGCCACCTCAATCCTACTGAGCCCTGTTGGAATCCACGAGAGCCGTAATCCGCAAACTACCCCCTCTTTTGCCTACGGCTGGCCGATCGCCACGGGTTTCCCTCCACTGTGGTCCCAGGCACGTTGATTCGAAATTACTTTTGTCAGCTGAGGGCTCAAGAGTCAACAGAGTCGGCAGGAAATGTGCGAAACACTACCCTGGTTTCGAAGCTTCCACGGGGGCGTGTATCAGAAGAAAGGCGTCGCTAAAGGCTACATGCTGAGTAGTTTCGGATCCGAGTGGGTGTAATAGCTCTCGAATGAAAATCGTCTCATTTTTTTTATATAGACGCGACTGCTTCCTGCATGGGGGAAAATTCATCATATCCCACGGGTATGCCTGCAGTTTTGTGAATTCTATCGTCATAAATCTCACTGGTCTAGTGGCGGGGGGACACACACAGATGGGACGGTGGAGGACCAGAAGGGCGGGCATCCCTCGGTTCGAGCCCTAATCAACAATTGTTCCGCCGGTACCCCCTTGGTCATTCTCGTAGACGACAAATACCCCAAATTTCCACTCAAGCTAAAGGACAAGAAAATCTATTTAGCTGTTCTTGGTTCGTGTTTCTGTGCTAATCTTGCTTGACTTTCGGTGTTGATACTCCCTGGTACTTCAACAGGTTTTTATACTGTCGTTTCTGCCTGGGGTTCGGGTCGATATTCCCCTGCATAGAGAAGCTAATCATTCACTTAGCCGAAGTACATGATGTCAGCGGCTCCAAAGTTGTATGATACAAGTTCGCATTCCAGTGGTGCGCCGGACAGGTTCGCGTTTTTTTCATGTTCCTGGGCATCAGCTGCTGAATGAGTCAACAGAGGGAGCCATGGTGGCTTACGTTTAGTAAATCCCCTGATAGTCCATGCTAGATTCAATCTCGTCGCTGAGATCAGGTGCTCCAATTGCAGTGAAATGCACCCGACCTCCGGTCACTCACCTTTGCGGCGGATGTGATAATCCCTCTCCGCACATTTATAGGACAGGGTGGATGTGCTTGAACCCCGATTGCCCGCAGTTCTGGACTGGTGCACGTCCTGAAGGACTCGAATATATCTCAGACTTCTTGCAGCTGCGAGAATCGCCGGTCTTTCCATCGGACTTCGACGCGCGACTTGTCCCGGAAGACCACATTCCCGTTGCCGTTGCCGCAAGTTTTCAGTTGATGCGCGGATGGCATTGCCATCGGTGTGGACGTGCGTCTTCAAGGTCCGACAACTCTTGTCCCTTCGTCATCGCCAGGTACTGACTGATCGTCAGGGCTGATTGGGGAAAATATGAATGTTTCCATTGTCATGTATGAACAGATCTTGATCGTGACCAAAATCTGAATGTCGCACAGGATACGCATCCAATCCTTGGCGGGGTTCATACAGCGGCTGCCTTGCAGTTCGTTGGTCCTGTCACACGTGGGTACAGGGACCGCGATTTCATTCTTGCGCCTGATTCTGGTGAGGCTTGTCTGGGCCAAGGATTCGAGTTGGAAAATGGCTGAGCTACCTAGGGATTACGAAACTGGCCTTGAAAAGATATTCTCATTCGAACGGTTGGGGCTTTTGCCAGTCATTCGCTCTCCCAGACAATCGGTACGCCTTCGTCAAATACTCCTCACGTAATTTTACCTATAGTGATCAAACCCCAGCGGTACTATTCACCACATCCGTGGCAGCGACAGTCTGAACTACCTGGCCAACCACCTATTGGAAAATTATCAGATCCAAGCATTTAATGGCTCGCTAAAATTGCGAAGATATCCCTTGAAGAAGGTGTGCGCTCGTCCATTCGCCTTTCTTCTTTTTTGGCACAGAGGTAAAATATTTCTAGCATGCTAGTGAGACAAGCAGTCTACCTTATGACTCCCCATTCTGATTCGCCATTTATGTCCGCAGCGCACGGGACCTTTCTTTCGAACTTTTTCTCGCACAATAGTAAGTCCTTGGGCACTGTCGGCGGTCCATGGCTGATCCCTGAGTAATTGCATCAGGCGGGGAAGCGTATCACGTACGCCCTCCCCCTCCCACACACACAGACATTTGCACTAGAATTGTTCTGACGTGGAATTAGTATGTTGCAGGCAGTGGCCAAACGATTCCCCTCAATGATGCCCCGAGCGCTGTCGGTGATGCCCACCACCTCATTGAAAGTCGAGTAGCAATCGCACTTGGACAGCCTTGTATCTTTAATGAAGTGCTTAGGTATGTATGTATTCAATGCGCGTCTCAACACATTGCACGTTATTTTCAGTGTCGCATATCTTGATGCGCAATCAATGGCCGTAAGCTGTGGACACCAATTGTTTCAGTTTCTGCATCCTAACGAAACCTTCTACATAGTTCCACTCAGACAACGAGATAGGCTTGGGACCCGTTGTTGCCGGATTGTCGCTGGGTCAGCAACCCTTCCACTGATAGGGAGCGCTGGCTCAATTTTTGACCCCTCCTACGTAGGCTCTCCGGCCACAATGGCCTTCAGAACCCTCGTGAAGCCTGAGGGAGGACAGCACCGATCCGACTTATCTCTTGTTCTTCAACATGTGAACACGCAAAGCTGCCCTTCGTTATAAGTCAGAGCAGCTGACATTGAATGTAGGGTGATATTCTCGTCATGGAAGGTGCAGGTGTCCAGGAACATTATCAGTGAGTGCATCTTGCATGCAATCACCTTGGATCAAAGACACCAATGTGGTCATAGACACGCCGTTGTGAGTCTCTCATTGCCACACATATAGTATACTCCACCTGACAAACCGTTTCAGGAACCTCAGGGCTTCAGAATTGCCGTCACCGCTCGCTATATTGCCCCAGGGAAGTCAATTGAATGAGTTGTCGTACAAAAAGTTCTGCACGCGGGCTCCTGGGCTCATTTACCGGCCGAATCACTCCCAATAAAATTGCTGCATCAACTATAAGCATTTTCAGGAGTGAGTACTGCAGCGCAACCAAAACTGTACCATACTCACGCATAACCTTCACAGTCCGGGCCCATGAATGCGACCTCTCAGCTCAAAGATGGCTGGCGTGAGGTCACTGTCAAAATTCAGGTTCCCGATGGAAATGAACATGCGTCGTACGAGGACATTCCTGTCTTTGATGTACCCGGGCTTCATTATCGCAACCTCACCGAAGTCATCAAAGGCGCCCTGCATGACCAAAGCTCGCGTTTCTTCCATTATACCCCTTTCAAACAGTTCTGGAAGCCATCCGCAACCTCGGAACCTCAGCGTGTATACGATGAGATCTACTCTTCGGATGCCTTCATCGCCGCTCACGAGAAGATTCAAAAACAGCCTGCTGAGGCGGGTTGCACTTTGGAACGTGTCGTTGCCGCTCTCATGTGGTGGTCCGACTCGACCCACCTTGCCAATTTCGGCACTGCATCTCTCTGGCCGCTGTACCTGCTTAAACAAAAGGAGGTGCGGACAGGTTGATCATAGTGGAGGGATTCAGTCCATGGGCTTCTCTTGGTCGATCTTTTAGTGTCCTTCTGACATGGATAGGTTATATGATCAGAGTTCCGGCCGTCCCAACAAGCTCTGGTGCAAGGACCAGTCAGTAGAACTAAAGGTCAAAGAGGTTGCAATTCAAAAATACTTTGAATCGAGTTCATACAACCGGGTTAGTTGAGGTTATGTCAAAATTCTAAGAACCTGAGCTCAAAGAGAAGGTAACTGAGTTGAATATGAGCGAACTGGACAGGTTGTGCCCAAGTGGATGAGACTGAAATAAGATTATCGGTCGGTAAAGGTTCAGAGAGAAACAAAGAAGCTGGAACAAGTATGCATGAGTTAAAGTCTTTCTGTGAAGCAAGCTTGATGGCATATAATATATAGATGAAGAATTGGGAATGTGCCCCAATGCAATGCAGGGAACGGATGCCCGTAGTCACAGCCTTCTGAATCTTTGAACGAATAGGCACTGAACAACATAAGAGCCTCCATGTCATTGAAATAAATCAGATGGATGACATACCCAAAGTTCGACGGCTGGATTTCGGTGGCTTCTGGAGGCATTAGATGAAAGGGAAGTAAGGATTTAAGTGGCCAAGTTGAATCATAAAATAGCTCTTTAGATGGACTGCAAATGTTATGGTGGACCTACTGACATAAATACTTGGAAGTCAAGTTGATTGAAGGCAAGGCTGTAGATCACACATGAAGAGTCAAGGATGAAGTATTTATATTCAGAAAAGCATTGGAGAAAACACGAAAGAACATACCAATATTTAATGTTGATATTTAATGTTAGATCACACATGAAGAGTCAAGGATGAAGTATTTATATTCAGAAAAGCATTGGAGAAAACACGAAAGAACATACCAATATTTAATGTTGAAAGCTCGACTCTGTCTTATGTACGGGTCAATGTGATTCAGATTTTTGTGTCTGTTCTACTTGGCCCAGCATTAATATGGTTGTTGCAGGTATGGTGGTAGTCGGACTCACAACCTGTGAATAAAATTCGGGGGGAACATGATTTACATTTGGAACGGGGTCCCAGCGTGCCCAGCTAATTGCCCCAAGCTTCACATCTTCCCTCCCCCCGTCTGCATCTTTGTTGTTTTGCCGAGACTCCACTGCTTGCGCCTCGGATTTGGGGTGTGGTGTGACTGTGAGATGGGAACACGACGCGTGGTGGAAAGTATGGTATGGTGCGACCGGCAGTAGTATAGATAGATGCGATCCAAGATGTTGAAAAGCTGAACAACGCCGACCCACGGCCTCCGTCGATCCTTTTTATGGAGTACACGTGGAAGCAAGAAGAGACATTGTCCGCCCCTGAGAGAGAGAGAAAGCAGATTGCGGTATGTCATGTGGCGGCGCCTTCCATCAGAATTATAGTCTATTTTCGCAAATGGTCTTCGCAGAGTTCGGCGGGAGTTCGGCAAACCAACTTAAAATGGTATATTTAGCTTTCGCATCAATTCCAGTGATTCAGGCGTCTTTGTATACGGCATAGGGGGAGGTAGGTAGGTAGGTACGATTACACGGCATGGTCCGAATAACGAGCGGGTCATATCTGCTGCGTCCTCTGAAAGAAGACTCGATTGTATTGAACATGGACGCTTCCATTTTGCTGGTGTTGAACGGCGGCTTTTCCAGGGACAAAAAAATACCTCTTGGATCTGGATCGAGGCAGCCAAATGAACCCTGATTAGACGACTGGGGAAAAAAAGTTGACCTCCAGTAACATGTGAGTTGTACCTGATTTTTTGTTGAAAAACACCCAAGTTGTCCAAATACTTTTGGAATCTAAACTGACGCAAAAAATTATGGTTCACTCTGATGACACCCGGTTCATCCTGAACATGCATGCACTTGATAATGCTCACCTTCTTCGGAAGACACTTCCTCGCCATCTCACGGAGCCGAAACCGTGTTTCGCAGACCGCCGTGCCAAACATGTACCATCTAGCTTCCTTTCTCCAGACTCGGACCAGACGATGGTCGAACCCTTTGGAAGGCGCAATTCCGAATGTTGCCGGCATCACAATAAGGACGGATGATTTTAGTGGGAGTGGGACTCGTCCAGTCCCACTCAAGTGGACAGATTTGTGGGATTGGGTAATATTAGTGGGACTCGATGGTTCTCCGAAGTGGGATTGATCGCAAATGGATCAAATAGTGGGATTGATGCACTTTTCGGAGTCGGTGGCCGACGCATGCCGTATTGATCCTCATCAGGTCGTGCCTTTCACTCGGATCTCAAAATACGTGTTTTACGACCCAGCGAACGGGCATTTACACTCCGATTGTGCCTGCTCACGTAGAAAAATTATCGAGGCCAGTGTTGCTCAAACTCTAGTCTCTTATAAACAGACGCTATAACAATATAACCTGGGCCCGAGCGCAAAATCTTTGGCCTGGGGGTATGGGCTACAATCGATCTGTGTCTAAACACTCGGGAGGAGGATCTTTCTTGGCAACAAACCACCACGTGCACCTGATCGGCGCCTCGAAAAATCTCTTCGAGGCTTGGGCATCGGTCACAAAGTGGTCCTAAGCTTAACTAGACAGGTCTTGGATTGACCTAATTCCCGAATATGATATACATATGCGATGGTATTTACATAATGGAACCCTTGTGACAAGTTTCGTGAGCATATTGCCTAGATAGGACACTGTGCAGTGGGACAGTGAAATTATGCCCCACAGAAAAGGTACAATATGGAGTCAATTTTGACCACATTCACTATCCCAGTATACCATTATCTGGGGAATATGCTGGAGGACATCGGGTAAAAAAACCAGGTTGATTCATCATCAGAAATCAAAGTTACAGCTGTCCTAGGCTGGGACATGCTGAAAATGTTGAAAACTTTATTTTTTGATGGGATCAAACGTCATCAGAGACCATTCGCTGAGGATTTCAATGCAATTCTAACGCACATATTCCCAAAGGAATCGGACGAGAATTGAATCCGTAGCGACTGTCCTAGTCAAAACGTTCCAAAATCGAAAAAAAAAACGCTGCGCGCCTGTTGTACCGCAAAGAGCTGTAACTTGTGTAGTAATCCAACGCAGATCTTGCATCAGACTCAATTTACATTATTTAATCTTGTTACCTTGCCTGTCAAGGTCTCTCCCAGACCCATAATTGAGGCTGATAATCATTAATCGCCGCGGCGAACTTTCCACAATGTTCCCTGTTCAACCCGTCTTGCCAGTACTCTTGGGACCCCTGATTCACGTACACTTGCACAATATTCCGCCTCAGTGCATGTAGTATGTAAGCCTCTAGTCTATCAGACAAGGTCCGTTCGAACGTAGCTCGAGTCTTCGAGTTCATTCGTTTGAGGACAATTTGATGGTTGTCGAAGCAAGCGAAAATGAACGGATCAGATTCGCACCGCCACAGCTGTCAATTTTACGCCTCTTGTCTTCCATCTCTATCTTCAAAACTAGCGAAAACTGTGATTCTGTGTTTCATCAATAGGGTGTTTCACGACGAGTTTTCTGATCGTTTTTTCGAACATTTTTCGGAACATTTTTTCGGTCCCATCAAAAAAGGATTTGGAAAAAACGCGACCGTTTTTTGACCCCATGCATAAAAGGCCCCTACCCCTTTATGTCACACTGGCCCTTTTTCCGAGTTCGTTTTTCGACTCTTTTTTCCCTTTTGCTCAGGGGCTTCTGACTAATCCTTTGGCTCCGGTCCTCTGACTCCGCTTTCCCCAGCTCTGTCCTCACAGAGTCGCTGTCAGAATTGTCGCTATCAAGCTGATCCTCGTAGCATGTATTGTTGATACCCAAGCCAGCAAAGATGGCTTCCTCCTCTGCCTGGTCAGCCTCCTGCACTCTCTCTTGTTTGCACCATTTCTGTAACTTTGCTGCATACTTATAAGTGTTGCGCAGAAGCTTCTGGCAGAGGGATATGTGGGGCATGCCGGTGGCGGCGGCGGAGGGATGGGAGATGGTGCATTCACTGTCACTACGATGCAATTGTGACTGATGACTGTTTCCCGATGAGGGGTTTCACAACGAACCTTTTTTCACGCATTTTTTCGCATTTTTTCCGCGTTTTTGAGTGTTTTTTTATTGAAAAAGGACATGAAAAAGGTATTGAAAAAACATCAAAAAACGGTCAAAAAACTCGTCGTGAAACACCCTAATGTTGAAACTGGGATGCCAAACCGCAGACTCGGATTGAAGCGTGCCGGCAATCCAGCGTTGAATAATCTCCAGAGCTGGACGTCGCTGAGCTCAGTGGAATTGCTGACGCGATCTCCCAATAATGAATCCGATGACAACACACGTTTGAAACTCGGCTGCTTATTCTGACGCATTGTGTAACTACCTCTCAAAAGAGTCGTTGCGACCGGCCGAGGGAATTCAGGGTCTTGTTTGCACCCGTCTCGTTGCTCCCATCACGGCTCTGGAATTTCATGTCGGCATCCAGATTCAAAGCTGAAATTTGAAAGCTCAAACTCTTGCCGCTAATTCAATATGAAGTCCTTAGACCTCGCTGTAACCGTGACATCTTCCTGCTCAGTGTACCTTCTTCCCCTGAACTTTCCGTGATGATGGAACCCGGACGAGGGCCGTATAGGTGAATGTGGTTTCTGTGGTGCCGAGCATAGGCGATAGATAAAACACGGGATCTTTGGTCGATGTGGCGCATAGTCCACGGCGCATCGTGTTGATTGCCTTGAACCATAGTCTCTCACTTTTCTATCTCAGGACCACGCCCACTTCTGTAAGTTTCCACTCTACTTCAGTTTTGCTGTGTGATTCACACACCTTGAATCAGTCTACACTCAGTCTCCTTCACAGGGCCCCAGTTCGCACTCTATGGCGGCGATAATCATTGAGCATTGTTGCTCCATGGGTATGGGTTGTGGGCAGGCAGGCAAAAATCCATTACTCGTATATTAAGCAGATCCCATGAATCACATTGTACATATTTGTGCCACTCCTCTGGTTGCCTCAAGGCGGACTATTTTTTCCATCATGAGGGTTTAACTCAAGCGCCCTGGGCGCTTTCGGATACTGAACAATTTCGTTCAAATCGGCAGTCACGCGTCACGCACCCCATTATAATTTCTTTCTTCAGGGTCTGAATCCGCTTGGGATTGCTCACGGAACAATATCTATCCCTGTAGCGAATATCCCTTTGCTCCGGTTCCATCTTCAGCATCTCGCTTCCTCGATTCATGTTTTCCGGTGGCGTGTTTCTCTCCCTCACTACATGTTGAATATTCCCGGGCTGCCGTGGTTGGGGTTGAATTGTGGTTCAAGTTGTCCTGTAAGACCATACACTGTAGAAGTATGGGTCGATTGCTGGGTGGACTAGAGTGGCCAAGGTTGTGCTGGTAGAGGTGGGGAAGATGAGGAATAAATGTGTGATGATCCGGGGATAAGAATCTGACTAGGTGTAGAGTAAAATGTAAAGGGAATCAAATAGAAAACTCCGCTCATTGAGATCGTCGGCAGGCACGAAGATAATCAAAATAGTGGGTGCATTGTGGTGGTAGGAAGCAAGGAGAGATCCCCTAACTGTACAAACAGGTAATAATAAAGTGTCTGATTGTAGCAAATAAATAAAGTGTCCATGAGGAAAGTCTCAGCTAATGCACATCCTCTGTCAATCTAACCATCCAGGAGCTACACAAAGACAGAATAGGGAGAGCATGCTGGCCCCACAGCATTGATGAGTGGGTGCCCTTGCTGCTGTCAGCTCAATCCCCGGCGTAGTCCGAGAAGGCCAATGACTTGGGTCTGGCGTGCTGTGACCTTAAATTTTTGAAACACGCCGCCCGAAATAGCTACGGTGACCTCTGCCCGCTCCTCCACATCCGACTCCGGCCTTATCTCGCTGCACTGCTTCGGGCTCGGCGCTCGCTTCTGGGGGTGCCCCAATTCGCTTCGTGGCGGCGGGCGTACGGGCTCTCGTCGTACGTCTTCGCGCACTGGCACCGCCCGTAGTCGGTAGGCACGCTTCCTGCGTACAATGCACTACCACCATTCGATCGGACATCCACCGCGCTCGCCTGAACGTCGCCCACCTGCACATCGCCGCCACTAATCTGGGCAGCTGTTGGATGACCTCGAAGTATCTGCTTGAAGAGCGCCGCGCCATTTCCCCATATGGTATATTCGGAGTTTAAAATTTGCATCACTTCGATCACGGCTAAGTGCCACCAGCCGTTATAGCAAACAATACCAGCGCCAGCGAAAAGGCCCCGTTCAATAGACCGGAGCCCGAATACATACCGGACCGAAATTGCGCCAGCGCATTGGGCAACTAGCTCCCGGCAACCTGATTAGCCACACCTCATATCCGAGAGCCTTTTGAAGGCGTCTTCCAGAGCACTCTACAGCTTTAGATTACTTTATATTCGACCATTACTTTACCTTGCAATAAAGAGTTCCTGTCGTCCTGAAATCCCCGTGTCTGCGAGTCTGTGTGCAACTGTCACTTCCCAACACACCTCAATGAACCGTGTTGTGTAGTTGAAGTCGTGCCAAAGGTGGCATCAGTCATAATTGCTAGTCCGAAGTCAGCTAGTTGAGCATGTCCCCTATCATCTATCAGTCCGTTTCCCTGCAAAGTACGTTGTTTAGAATTCAATCTTAGCACAACATAAAATTCATTTCACCCCACGTAGATCGCCATGGACAATATTGTGCGAGTGCAGGTAAGCTAAACCTTGCGCAGTTTCAAAGAGCTAGGTCACATGTCAGTGATGATTAGGTACAATCATGAGATGTTACTCACAAGTTGAACAACCCGCCTGTTGGAAAATGTGCTGCTCCGATTTTGACAAAGTCTTTCATGGTACCATTGCGCATATATGGTATTATGATGCAAGCTGGATAGCCCTCAAACGATTCCTCGTCGAGACCAAGAAATGGTAAAATGTAAATATGTTTGAGATGAACCCAAGTGAGAACTTCCTGCAACAGACTCGGTAGGTTTGTTAAGCTGGGATTGAAAGTGACGAATGGCATCAGGCATACTTTTGAAGATTCCAACATCTCGCTTGGCTCCGGCCGATACACTTGCAAGCGTTTCAGAATAATATCCTGCTTTTTGTATCTCCCAAGAAAAATATCTGCATACCCTCCTCGGCTAGAGGGGGGGAGGGTTGGAGGAGGGTTTTATTGCACTTTTTCGACCCCCACTACCCTATTAGTCGATATCTCGGCCTTCTCCGGCGGGTACCTCTTGGATTTAATACTTTTCCATGGGATTGACTGTCTTCCTGATTCCACGCGCTCGCTGTCAGAAGAAACGGGCGCGCGCGGGCTATCTCACGGTACAACCGTGGGATCTGCTCGATTTGGTGCTGTGTACCGTGTATTTGGCCCTTCCGTTGATCACTCCAGTCATATCATTTACTACCATGAAGAGCCCTCTGCTACACCGGCCATACGACTTGCTGTTGCATGAGGAGGACCAGTGCTACCGCGGTCAAAGTGTATCGCCTTCGGCTAACTTCGGTCTTCGCCCTGGGGCCTTGAATGGGGCCGCGCTACTTTCCAGCCTCGCCAGAAGCAGTAGCGAGGGGGACCTCCTAGTATCGCCTATCCTCGATCCCGCTGACTCCGAGAACAGCAAGATGAACCCAATTGTCGATATCTCTGCCATCCCCGTATCGTCTAGCCCTTCGTTATTGAATCGGGAGCCGGAGACGCTGAACACTCATCTGAGCTGCGAATGGAAGTGGAATCCTGATACGCAGGAAATGTGCGACGCCGGGGGTACCTCATGGGCAGAGAACACCGCCTCGCCAATGGAGATCATAACACAGAATGGCGAGTATGATTCTGAGCCGTTGGCTCCACCCACCACAGCAACCGCACAGTCCTTGCATCCACCCGCCAGGATCTCCAGTCCCATCCTGGCCTCGCTCCTGATCGCGACTTTTAATATGCGCAAGCCAGGTGCCGCGATATCACCACTCTCACCTACACACACTCTCAACCCTTACACCGCTCTTCAGGCGCCTCCGCCCATTGAGCTGCAGTACCTCGAGGGCGACGTCGATACCGCCTCCGCACGGTACGTCTCTCTCGCGGACCTCACGGGACCCCCGAGTCACGACGGCGGCGAATCCGTCTCTGGGCGCTCAAACTCAAAGAGACGGCGCGTAAAGCAGGAGCTTACGGGAGCAGACGGGCCGCTGAAGCGCTTCAGGGGTAGGGGTAGGGTGAAGGCGGCGAACCACAGGAACACAGGCAGCGCGGCGGATGCGCTGCGCGTAATCACGGAACTCAGCTTAGTGCGGACGGGCTCAAATGGCCCCCTCAAGGCCGCATCCGAGACACCCAACCCCCCCCTACGGCCACGCGGTGTATGAGCGGGAGCAGTTCTCAGTGGCGTTACCTTCCTCCGATACCGCCGCCTTCCCGCCCGCCGCCCGCACTCCCAGAACGGCCTCCGATTCCATGCCTTTCCCCGCGCCCATGCCGTCAGCTTACGTACTACAGGGACAGCAGTAAAAAGTTACCGCTACCTGTACCCGTGCCTAATTTCATCAAGACGAGTCGCGGGCGGCGTGTGCCCGTAGCCGCCCAGCGGATGGAGCGTCGCGCATTTGTGTGCGTCGTTGAGGGTTGCGGAAAGGGTTTCGTGCGCCTTGAGCATTTGAAGAGGCATGTGAGGGGTATACATACGTATGAGAAGCGTGCGTGGTGTTCCTGTCCTCTTTCTTTTCTGGCGCTGAGCGAGGGGTTTTTGCAGCACATACATGTCCGTATGAAGGGTGTGGCAAGTCGTTTGGTCGGAGGGACAATCTCGCGCAGCACTCACGGATACGTTTGCACGGTGCGTGAGGGCGGTTCTGGGTCTGCTTGCGCAACTGCCTCTTTTCTTTGCGTCTCGCGGCCGTAAATATTCATTTGAGCTCGACATACATGTAACTTACCACCACCGATGATCTACGTGTTCCTTAGATCTCTTCTGATAAGATTTTCGGACAAGGATCAAATCCGAAGATAAAAAGCGCAAAAAAAGAAGTGTTTGTACACTACTCGACTGCTCGATATCCTCCTCGTCATCAGGGCCCTCTTACTCCGACGGACCGTGGAGGAGCAGGAGCTGCGTGATGGTCTGCCCTTATCCCTCCTGCTCTCAGCTGAATTAAATCATTGAATAGTGAGGCACAGGGTTCAAAATGACAGCACGGAGCATGTGATTCAAAATGGCATTCGGTGCCATGGGGTTCAAAATGCGAATTAAACCATTCAATAGTGCAGCACTGTCCACACGTACTACAAGCTGGTCCCGGAAGCTTTCATGGCAGACGGGTTCGTCTCATGGGTACAAAATGGCAGCACGGAGCATGTGATTCAAAATGGCATTTGGTGCCATGGGGTTCAAAATGCGAATTAAACCATTCAATAGTGCAGCACTGGGTACAAAATGGCAGCACGGAGCATGTGATTCAAAATGACATTTGGTGCCATGGGGTTCAAAATGCGAATTAAACCATTCAATAGTGCAGCACTGGGTACAAAATGGCAGCACGGAGCATGTGATTCAAAATGGCATTTGGTGCCATGGGGTTCAAAATGCGAATTAAACCATTCAATAGCGCAGCACTGGGTTCAAAATGGCAGCATGGAGCATGTGATTCAAAATGGCATTTGGTGCCATGGGGTTCAAAATGCGAATTAAACCATTCAATAGCGCAGCACTGGGTTCAAAATGGCAGCACGGAGCATGTGATTCAAAATGGCATTCGGTGCCATGGGGTTCAAAATGCGAATTAAACCATTGAATAGTGCAGACAGGCTGAACCGGAATTTGGCTGGCTATTCTCCCGGCAAGACCCTGTCAAAATCCAGCTTGAAATGGTTGCACAGTGGTCAAAATACTGATTTGATGCAAAATATCGGCATATTGTTTGGTGATGGCCTGCATTTGTTTGGATTGACATGGAGAGCCCTGAGCTGCTTTTCAAACGGACCAGGACCGTCAAAATCAATCTGAAGAGACAGTCTGAACCGGAATTTGGCCGGCTATCCTCCCGGCAAGACCCTGTCAAAATCCAGCTTGAAATGGTTGCACAGTGGTCAAAATACTGATTTGATGCAAAATATCGGCAGATTGTTTGGTGATGGCCTGCATTTGTTTGGATTGACATGGAGAGCCCTGAGCTGCTTTTCAAAAGGACCAGGACCGTCAAAATCAATCTGAAGAGACAGTCTGAACCGGAATTTGGCCGGCTATCCTCCCGGCAAGACCCTGTCAAAATCCAGCTTGAAATGGTTGCACAGTGGTCAAAATACTGATTTGATGCAAAATATCGGCCCATTGTTTGGTGACGGACTGCATTTGTTTGGTGACAGCCTGTATTTGTTTGGATTGGCATGGAGAGCCCTGAGCTGCTTTTCAAAAGGACCAGGACTGTCAAAATCAATCTGAAGAGACAGTCTGAACCGGAATTTGGCTGGCTATACTCCCGGCAAGACCCTGTCAAAATCCAGCTTGAAATGGTTGCACAGTGGTCAAAATACTGATTTGATGCAAAATATCGGCATATTGTTTGGTGATGGCCTGCATTTGTTTGGATTGACATGGAGAGCCCTGAGCTGCTTTTCAAAAGGACCAGGACCGTCAAAATCAATCTGAAGAGACAGTCTGAACCGGAATTTGGCCGGCTATCCTCCCGGCAAGACCCTGTCAAAATCCAGCTTGAAATGGTTGCACAGTGGTCAAAATACTGATTTGATGCAAAATATCGGCCCATTGTTTGGTGACGGACTGCATTTGTTTGGTGACAGCCTGTATTTGTTTGGATTGGCATGGAGAGCCCTGAGCTGCTTTTCAAAAGGACCAGGACCATCAAAATCAATCTGAAGAGACAGTCTGAACCGGAATTTGGCTGGCTATCCTCCCGGCAAGACCCTGTCAAAATCCGGCTTGAAATGGTTGCACAGTGGTCAAAATACTGATTTGATACAAAATATCGGCACATTGTTTGGTGACGGACTGCATTTGTTTGGTGACGGCCGGGCACTTGGGAGGGAGGGTTGGCGATGGAGATGGATGAGGGGAAGAACTGGAAGGAGGTTGAGTCAGGAACTGGCGATGGTCGTAGATAAGGCCATGCTGATGCTCACTCCAAACGCATACGGAAATGCTCCGGAATTCCAGAAGGAGAGAAAGATGGTGCATATGCACTGCGTTGATAGAAGCGTCAGCGGACGCGGGCGTGGCTTCTTTAGGTTACTTGGTCGAAACACAACCCGATTCGGCAAATTTGGGGGCAAGGGGGGCAGCTGAGGAGGAACAAATCGTAATGAATGTCTAAACAGGTCTGTAAATGCGCGTTAGCGAGGGAGGGAGGTCTGTCGTCAGGATAATCACCCTCTTTATAAAATTACGATGTCCGTCTGAAGCTATTTAAGCTCCGCTTCAAATCTCACCTCTGCAGCTGTTCCGAGCCTTTCCCGGCCTTCTTTATGCTTTCCCATCCCCCTTCGCCGATGTGCCGCCGGCTGCCGCAGCAATGCCGACGTTCCTCGGCTTAACTCCACTTCTCGACTTCGAATTTATGACGCTCGCTCAGGTGATTGAGTTCTCTCTCCGCTTTGGCCCCACCATTATACACGGCGCCCGTTTTACAGCTGTCTCATGGATGATAGCGGAAACAGATGTTCAATACCTCCGCTTCGCTCCGGTATTCAAAAGCGCGAGAGGAACAAAGTCATAATTTATCTTCACAGCATTGTTTCTCCAGATTGTGGGAGCATTTCAACACAACTTTTTAAAGACTTCTCTACAAAAGTCTCAAATGGAAGTGGAATTCGGTCAAGGTAAACGACCCATTGTATTTCTCTTTCACTGGCAGAAATAAGGCAAGCAAGTGGGAGCCGGCGCGAAGTGCCGGCGAGCACTTGTTTGGTTTCGAAACGCAGGAGGGGGCGAACCTTTATAAACCAAGGCACGGGATCACGAGAGGTTGTTGTCAAATTTCTTTCACTCCGCCAGTATATCTTCACACTTCCTACGAACCATGGCCCCTAAGACCTGGGAGACCACCGAACAACAAAAATGGCTCCAGGGCAGGTTGGCCGAATTCCTCAAGCGACAGGCGGAGGGCAAGCTCCACCTGTTCTGGCCCCCCATGCAGGAGGCGTGGTTCAAAGCATTTACCGTACACACTCGTCTGGAGCTACCCCTTCCAAACACTAAGGACGCTCGTCAGTTAACGCCTGAAGAGCGGTGGCATATAGTCTGTGGCCCTGGCATTAACTTTCTCAGACGCAATAGGTAGCCATCGGAAGCCTCTCATGGTACTTTTTGAACAGAGTCGGCAACTTTGCAGTGTGGTTCCTGCGAAATTCGCATAGAAAAGGGAAAAGGCTAACGAGGAGTTGGAAGGAAGTCCACGGTGTCTTCGCCGTCTTGTAGTCTTGTAGTAATTTACACGTTCCAAGCACATGTTTGTCATCGTCTCATCGCATTATTTAAATTAATTGCTAACAGGGGTGCTCGAGAACTCGGAGGTGAGGCTCTAGGTTTTCGGACTCGGATTTCGACTGATCTTCGGTGGACGAATTTGCCTCTGTGGACGAATGTTTCCGGGAGCAAGGGCCTGGTCCGCTGTGGATGGGAATGTTCATCACACCGATCGAAACGTGGGTGGGGAAGTCGAAGCTAGCGGAATGGCATGGCGCAGAGCTCCCCGGCTGCACCTGCTCCCACTCAAAAGAGGAACCACGGGACCATGGCCGGCGATAATGACGACTCCAATTCCGACAATGAGCAGCGCAATCGTACTGCACCTGCACCCATTCTCGCCAACCACAATCTCGTGGCAGCGACAAAGCTTTATGCGGATAAGAAACGTCTTCGCGTCGAACAAGCCACTGAGCTGGAGCTCTTCGTCAATGTGAGTTGCATCCCTCTACTCAAACATAGCTCATTCGGAATAAGGAACCTGCTCCTCTTCGAGAGGTCAAGCTCCTCGCGAATCTGTTCGCTTTCGGGAACGAGCTTGGCAAGCTTGTTGCCTCTAAACCCGGATTTGAGGTTTCCTCCGATCTGAATGTATGTTCTCTTTCTTAATGTCACGGTCGTGCGCCTCAACATGTGTTTTTTAGACCAATATAGTCAAATATGCGCCCGCTGTCCTCCTTTCCAGCAAGATCACCATCTACAAGGGCAATGGGACCACGAACATTCTCCTGGTACGTTTGCTTTCTTGTCTCGTTTCTGTGCCGACGCGCTACGTTCTTAGGCTATCCTCAAGCAGTACAGGTTCGATATGCCTGCTGGTTTGGAGAATATCCCCACCGACTGGGAGAAAGTTGTTGAGGCTGTCCAAGATGCACTCACCCAGCGGCGCTCCAAAATCAAGAAATCGGTATGTTGTACATGATATTGTTCGGAAGATATCTCGACTCAGTGTGACGCTCTAGATTCGTGCCAGCCTTAAGCCAAACAAAGACGGTGGCTACGCGCCGAAAGAGGATCACCTGAACATCTTCGACCTCACCCAAAACATTGTCAAAGGTACACAATGTGCCGTCAATGTTGTGTTGTGCGCCCGCATTGCACTTATGGTATGTCTTGTCTATTTTATTATTCATCTCTTTCTGACCCGACCAATGCAGCGCAAGGTCTATCGCAAGCACCCCGGTGTCAAGTTCTGGGACGAGCTTGACAAACGTCTTGCCAAGATCCGCGCTGAGGCCAAGGGTGACATGAAACAAGTCACCAGGTGTCATTGAATTTCGATTCCAATTCATCTACTGATGTTTCTTTGGTGAGTAGAGCATTCCGCCACATCCTTACAGAGGATCAAGATACGCACGGCGCGAAGACCTACGAGCTGGACGAGAACACTGGGGACACATTCCAGGAGGGAGTCGACACTCTCATCGAGGCCGGCGCGAAGGATGCATTGGGGATGCGCGACGACGCGTAGATGCTATGCCGTAGTACCAAGAAATGTAGAAGAATGTGAATCTATAGAAACGATGCTTTGCTTTCCAGTTCTTGATGGATTAAGTGAATCGGCGGCGGGTGCACAGTGTATTAAATGTCTATGACAGCCAGTGCACATGTGCTAATACACCGGCATACCACCTTTCATTGACTGCTGGCCGCCAGCCAGGCCTGGTCCGACCCACGGTGTGTCTATCCATAATAGTCCTGACCTCTACCTGGACAGGACCCGGGAAGCTAGCCCAAGGTAACTCCGGCAAAAGTCGGTCAAAGTGGCCTCAAATCCCCTAACTTTTCCAGCTCTTTGGGCCTCAAATCCCCTAAATCGGAGTTGGATATCACGTGATATTACTAATAATGCCATTTTTGGCTATTTTTTCGCTTTTTTTCGCTTTCCCTCCCGCCGCTGCGCCCGGGACTTTGATTTTGAGAGGCGGTAACACCTTCATGACGTTTCTGCTAGAAACCGCCATCCAACATTCATCAGTGCCACTCGGCTTTTCCGGATCCTTGTGTCGGAATCTGCACATCTGATCTGGCGACTGAGAAACGAGAGAGTTATCCATGGCAAAGATGGAGCATCAGAGCGTGAGATATTCACCGATGGTGCAAAAACCATAAATAGAGAGGTTGCGCAAAGCCACCCTGAGCGTGGGGTGGCTTCCAATTGAGCTTTGTGTTTCAACCCAAGGGTGGGTCTAGGGCTTCACACCAGTGCCCATTTCATGCACTCAAAGCGAGGAAAGCATGTAAAGGCCTTTTGAGAATCTCCACTTTCCAAGCCACCCTCGCTCAGGGTGGCTTTGCGCAAGCTCTCTAATAACCGCATATCCCTCGATTGCCTACTAACCAACAAGGTAAAGTACGGGAGCGAGTCACTAAATCGTCCTGAAGACATGGGAGAAAACTCTGAAAGACAAAGACAGACTCCTTGATGATTGGACCAAGGAGACCGGGGTTTTAGTGGGTGTGGGCTAGTTAATGATGATGGCCTAGTTATCTAGGCCAGAGTTGACTAGCCAAACCCCACACGGTGCATTTGCGGGTAAAACTCAATGCGTGTGCGGTTGCGCATTTCCTCGGGTAGTATGCTCGGCATCGAAATCAATTCGAAAGGCTTTCAATGCCCAGAAAAAGCGAATGACGATCCTAAGTCAAAAAGTCTTGTAATATCAGTCACTCAGTCGGTGAGTACGTTGTGAGGTCAGTAGGTCAGCCAAATGCCACAGCGCAAACTTTAAGCCCCGAAAACTAGCGCTATAAATTCCACAGATGGTTGGACGCAGCGGAGCGTCGGCCTCGAAGGAAAAACGGAACCGAGGTAACTGACATATGGTACCTAGGGCGCGTGTTTAAGTTTTGAAAGCCCATTCAAGAGGATGTGGAAAGGGCGAGTAGCCAAATTGGTCAGTACCCGCCGATCGGGATTTGGTGACCCGATCATGGACCTTGCGGAATTGCTTGGGTATGTGAGCACTGGGTTCCCAGGTTGCACCTGCACAGCTATTCTGTCTTTGGATAGCACAGAACTCAACACGAATGAGAATACGGAACATAAGATCTGAAAGGGTCTCGATACTCCGAATCAAGCCTGATGCGAGGCACGAGTGGCTCTGGCTTGACGTAGGATACGCTAGTGTAGGAGAGGATCGGGAAAGATGTGACCGAGCGTGACTCGGTCACTTCTTTTGCTCTGCGCGCGACGTCGACGGCGCGCCCGATCCTCTCGATTCTTTCGTTGTTCTTTCTGTACATACCATCTTCACGCGAGCAACATACTCTTGTTATGACGCAGCTCCCCGAAGACCAAGACTCGTCGTCCACCCAGAATGGGCCAGTTTCAAACGGACAGACCGACAACTCTTCAGGCGACACTGCTCGCGTGCACAGGACACACACATCGACCGCGATCGCAGAGGCGCTAAAGAAGCTCCCGCGCATGGCTAAGGTCCAACTGAATAATCTGATCTTAGGTCGGAACGCAGATCGATTGCTTAGAAGGACGCGTCACCTCGACAACGCAGTCGCGTACCCGGACCCTCCTTCAGACGACGAATCCATGGTCACTGTCGACGAAGACGTTCCCCTCTCCCCCGCTAGCGGTTTCAAGAAGGTTATCAGTTCTTTGTCCCCGTCCTCCGCCATTACTCTCATGCGCGGTATCTCGTCCTTCGGCGGTGAGGCGAAGCGACCGCGTGACGGCGATGACCCAAAACCCCCTTCCAAGCGCCGCCGCGAGGAGATCGACCTGCCACTCGGCTCACGGCCCCCCGTTTCCTTCAACGTCCTTCTGAAAGACCTCGACGTTCATGGCTACTATATTCCGCTCTCTCTCTTCACCACGGAAAGCCTGGACTACATAAACAAGAATTCCTCTTCCATCGCCACGACTAAACTCAATGCGCCGGGCTCCGACAAACAGATCCGCGTTATGGATTCAGTTCATTTCGAGGCTAACGTACTCGCGGAGCGCGATCTGGATCGGGCTCAGTGGACTGAGGCGGCCCAAAACTACGTGAAGTTCATGGGTTACATAGGTACTCCCGAGGACGTCGCGCGCTGGACAGCCCACTTCGGATTCTTGGTCACTTACGAAAAGGCCGAAAAGAACTTCCCAGCGCTTCTGCGCACGGATGTCACCCTACGCCAGGCGTATAACGTACAAGGTTTCTCCTTCAAGAGAGACTACTACCAATGCACGACACCTTTCCGGCCGGACTGGATAAATTCGAGCAGGGACAGGAACTCCGAGCTTCCGATTCCATGCGCAAGGGGCTGCATGATGAATTGAGTGACTTGGAGGTTCGACAGAGGCCCGAGTGACGCGTGACCTCGACCAAAGTTCGTGATCGACAGGGGGGTGTGTGACGCGTGACTGCCGATTGAACGAAATTGTACAGTATCCGTTCTTTAAGATAGAAAATGCTGTATTGAGTACCTAAGGCCTGGGGCCTTTAAGTCTTAGCCTAAGCCCTAGAAATTCCGAGGGTGGATAATTAAGGCCTTAGGGCCATCACTGATCGCTGAGGTATCACTTGCAAGACCCCGGGCTTGCGGCCATCAGATTCCGGTTATTAACCGTTCTTTAACGATATCCTACGAAACCTGTGTAACATCCCCATGTATCCTTGCCGCTTCGCTTTTCCTCTCGTCTTCTGGTGTATATATCACGAGCAGTCGTGGATGCGGACCACGGGTCTGTTGCACAGTATCTATCCGATGTATCAATTTTCATGCATGCCGTTTTCAATTTCGATGCCCTGTGCCACGGAGTTGCGGACGGCGCGAACATCGTTGATTCCTAAGGGCGAATTTGGTTAAAAAAAACTGTGGCAAAGTGCATGAGGCCACTTGACGTGCATTGCGCGTAAAAATAAAGAAAAAGAAGTCCTCAGCGGCGCTGGGACCCAGACCCGAATCGAACGGGTGATTTCTGCCGGTAGATATTGAACACTACATCGTGACTGAAAACAGACGCATCCTTCGCTGTATCTCGAGTATTTCAGTGGGTCGTTATATGGGCTCGAACACTTGGGCGCGGTTCCCATTGCAGGGTCAAAGATTCATTCGGAGTATGTACAATTGTACGGCGTTACAATTTCAAGGACTAGATCAAGATTCGAGAGCTCCACTGGAGGGCCCCGGCTCTAAAATAACGTCAAGTGAGTAACACAGTTGAGTGTGTGAGAAACGAAAAGCAATACCGATTTGGAATGGAATCGACCGCGTCAAGTGCCTGCCGTCCCACCAGGCGGCACAGCGGCAAACACGGTGATCATCTCGTCGATGAAGTGCTGCTGGTCTTCGTCCTCCATCTCGTCGTCCTCGTCTTCGTCCTCCAACTCATCGTCTTCGTTAACCTGCGCAGACTCGCTGCCGGCTCCATCCGTCTCGTCTGGAGACTCATCAGCGGCGGCGGCACGCGGACGCGCGGCGGCTGGTACTCAGGCGGAGGTGGTGCACCCTATAATTTCTCATCCCACTCGCAATACGGCCTCACCATCCTCAACAGCCTCTCCACCTCCTTGGCCTGCTCGTACGACAAAGTGCCATCGTTGTCGGGAAAGAGGACGAACGCGTGAATCCCAGCAAGACGAAGCTCAGCGAGCGTGCGCGGGGGCTTTAGTTTTCTAACATCGAGGTTCTTTGGATTGACGACATTGAAGTCGACACGCACTACGGCATCGTCAAATACAAAGTAGCTTCCGTCGATCTGTCTGCGAGAAAACACATCAGGTTTGAGTTTGCACCCAAAATCATGTGCATCTACGCACCGTTAAACGACGAAGATAAGTAATGATTACGATTCAAAGAACTGCTTACCGGAAATCATGCTGGTCAGCCTTGATGGCGTCCTCGCGTAGTACACTGACAGTCGAATAATGCTGAGGAAAAGAATTTTCGAAGAGATTACAGCTCTTTGCATAATTGATGACAGTCAGCAGTTTTTTTAAAACAAAACCAATTTTGAGAGCCCTCTTTGTCTTGCTCATTTCTACCTCAGTTCTGAACCAAATTTCATGAATTTGGTTGCATTATAAAGCGGTTGAGCGGGGCTTTCAGATGATACCCAAGTTGAAACGGGAACCAGCCATTCGGAACACCCGGAAAATCGTGCCATCTGATCCGAACCTACTGCTTCGATCCATCATTCTCGGTCATCTCCGAGCGGATTTAGGAGTTTGCGGGCGATTTCTGCAGCTGGGAGGGGCGGTAACACGGCAGCGGTTAAAAAATGTGTGGCACACCTATCACACACTTGGTAGAATGAAATTATTGCCCAATACTTGATTTCATTATTGCAAGAGCACTTTGGGATGTATTCATTTTGCGAAGCATTCCCGGCCTGTGCCTCAACGTTCGCTTTCCATAGAGTGCTGGCCCATCGAAATCCGCCGAGAATTGACTGAATGACATTGAAGTGAAGTTGTAGTCAAATCCGAATATCCGAAATGGCCGGTACTTGAGTTTCAGCATTTACATATTGAGTCCGGTACAATCCGATAGCGCTGCATAATCGCTTTCTAACGCACCTAGAATCACAAAAGTTCGTCCAGAAATGGCCCAGAAACGAGCCAAACAAGTAGGCAGCTTAAGATTGTTTTTGTTTTAATAAAACTGCTGACTGTCATCAATTATGCAAAGAGCTGTAAATCGCCACTGGTGTCGACAGTTGGGATGAGATGTAACAGGTCATATCACTTCATCAACTTGCAGGTCTTGGATGATGCTCGTAGTACGTAGATCCTTGAATAGCTTGCACGCTTTGAACAATAAGAGATCTTGAGGATGAACACCGTCTAAACTTATGTGCTTTTTAGGTACATCAGTGGCGCTGCACCGTCAATGCTTTATCCAATCGCGCAGCTTCTCTTTTATCTTCCAGGAGCGGAGGCTGAATTTCAATAAAAGAAGAAGTGAATGCCCAGTTGCTTTGTCTTAGCAGGTTCCACGGACCAACTCATATGGCGGTCGATCTCGTTGTCATCGCAATTTTTTTTGACTTGCTCATGGAAGCAGGAGGTTGCTCCTGGCTTGTCACACATGCATTTACCATACCTCCTTCTATGTTGATTCAGAATTGTGCCTTCCTTGTGAGTTCGACGGTCACATCCATACATTACTATTCTGATTTTTGTCTAGATAATATTTTTGGCGTCATGTAAGATCCTCATAACCAGTTGTCACAGCGGGTGCTGCACTGTTTCGACATTGCCGGAGCCATTCTGTTGCAGAATGCCCTGACGGTACGGACATCGGCATTATCCACTTTGGAGGCCATGCCGCCGCGGGCGGGACTTCTTCCAAACTTCGGGTACGTATCCATCCAATGGACTTGACCTCGCTACATTCGATGTTCTCATTCAACATTTGATGCTACGAACATGTGGACAGGTGAGCCGGATTCTCCATCCCTGTTTATATGTTAAAAATCTTCAGAAGATTATGCGAATACAGAATATCAGGTCTCCCTTCTCCAGTCTATCTATCACCATTCTGACTTCTGGTTAGGAAGGGCAAGGAGAACACGTTGACGTCTTCGTTCCAGGTGTGTGCTATACTATTTTGCAAATTCATTCGACTCACTCGCTGGCAAAAATAGCCCGCAGTATTCCGGGTCCTCACACTCCGTTCGAGTCAACCCAAGCAGACGAAAGGCGCCGAGGAAAAACTTCTCCTAGGGAAGGCAGGGAGCCTGTGGTCAGCTTCTTCCAGAAGAAGCGCCGCTGCATGGCTCGACTGCAATGTGAGGCGGATGTCACCGTTGCGGTACTTGGCGGCAGCACGAACAAGGGGACCTGGCTGTACTCATTCGGCTGTGATGAGCCAGTGATGAAAGCATTCAGCTGCTGCTGGATGGCATGGTGTGTCTCGTTTGCGAACACCTGTTTCGGCGATCTTTGGTGTATGGATGAACAAGTGGAGCAAGTGACATCATTGGAGAAGCTGGCCGCCACATGTCCTATGGCACTACGGTCAAATTTGAGAAGCAGTAGCTGAATAATTTGTCGATGGTCGATCTAATCCAGCGTCAGATTATATGATGCTGTTGGTTGACGCAGGCCGGGGGGGTGGTGGATTAGACGGCCGCAACTTTGAATAAGAAAGGGAAGCTGGATGGCAGCGAGAGGGCTCACGGCGGGCGCGTAAGACCGTAAAAGCGTAAGCGGCAGAACAGACGCCAAAATTGAAAAGCGAACCCCAAATGTTGAGTGTGAAGTCACTTATAGGATAGAGTTATCCAAGAGCAGATTCTTTATGGGACAGAAACTCCGAGGCAGGACGTCGGAATCAATCACAGAAGGTAATGCGAAGCGTGATTGCAAAGGAGGACACAACTTTCATACCATTGGTGTAAAAGTAGAAGATTTACTTTACCCGGACCGCCACTCCATAGTTCTGTCATATGAGCGGCCATCCATCCGGGGACCGTCCTGACGGCGGACGTCGCTGATGCTGGCCACTCAAGCATGGCGACAGATATAGCAAGGCCCAAGTCAATGACCGTACCAGCCACGACGATTGCGAACGGAAGAACAGCATCCGTTGCAATGGAGACGCACATCACCGTTGAGAAACTCTCGGAATAACAGGAAGGTCGTGCACTCGAGACGGTCTCGGATGGCTGGCCGAAGTACACGCACGCTGTACACACATGGGTTGTACGATGGTTGCCATGCGATGGTGGGTGGGTACGTACCGCAGAAAACTCACAACGCGACTAAACCAAGGAAGGTATAATACTGCTGGTCAACGCACCAGAATGGAAAGGCGGGGTTGGCGAAGCTGTCGCCGAATTCCTGGGGAAGAGTTCCAGCGGATTGACTATGCACGTAGAGAGGAGAGGAGAGAGGCGCACAGGCGGTATATGATCATCGTGATTGCCGCATACACTGTGGTCCAGAGTGCAGGATTTTGATGATACTGACGAGCAACTGAGACCCGGCGGAGAATATATGGAGAGCGGGTACCTGCACCGTCGACGCCGTAGATCAATAGCAGCTGCAGCAGGGATAGACCGCAGACAAGGCCTGCAGACGAAGAGTCGACGAGGGCTAGGAAATGTGGCCAGGAATCGCAACTTACGATACGCGTTTGCGAGGAGGCAGACGGCATGGTGGTGAGAAGCAAGGAACAAATGTAACGTCATGAATGACTGGTCTCTCTTTGAGTCGGCACGGATCGGCTTTTGCGGCTTCCAGTTATTTTGAAACTCCGATCAGAGCTCCGATCTATCACTTCGCTCTCCGTTCCTCATTCCCCGTTCTATCGGCAAACGCAATCACCTCTCACCAACCAATCACCAACCCCCAGTAGTGTTTACTTCAACCACTCAACAATCTGCGCTCGAAGTCCCATTAATCCCATCCACCAGTACCTACCCGCCGGTTCAAAAGCGTCTTTCTCCCCATCATATCGCCTTACAGCTCGTCAGGACCAATAAATGCGCGAGCTTCTACGGTCTGCGCCCCTGCCCTACGAAGCCTCTCATTTTCTATCCTTGATTGCGCCGTCCCCCGCCGATCTGACACACTATGAGACAATTCTTCACGCGGCTTCAAAAATGTTTAGATACGTCTTTTGTCGCTTATCCAACGTCTTCCCCCGGAAATTTTCGGTCGAAAGATTTGCAGTATGCTCTCTGAATCCTCCTGCGGTCATCCGTGTATGCCGATTCGCCAGACCTTCCGTCTACGGTATCTGCTTCACCTTAAGCCGCCATTTTTGTGAACCGAATGGTTGCTAATTTGACCCATTGAAGGCTGAAGTTTGGCTGAAGTTAACGCGGCGGCTGATAAATTTTGGCAAACCGACATGCCGTCTGTGCTCATTGCATTATGGTTACGAACGCGGACTCACCGCGAAGCTGACCGGATATCCCTAGATCTTCAACGCTCTCCGGCGCAATCTATGTCAAGGCCCTCTCGCGCATCCGCCTCTACAACACCACGTGCACAACCGCGTCTATGCTTTATGCTTCATGCATTCTACAGCTCCTAGTCCAATATCCAAGTCTGCCCCTACCTTGATCCTGCGCGCGATCCACGTGTTAACTCGGAAGGATGTTCTCTTCGGGGTAGCTCACAAGGATGCACTCTTCCTGCACTCCACCTTGCGTTTGTGCCATCTCCTCTATAAAGCGTATCGTCGGTCTTCTGCACATCGTTTTCCACGCACCCCTCTGCAATCCGTGGCCTTGGGACCCTCCTGCAACTTTTGCCAACTCCCAACTCGGTGGGTGAATCCGAATCCTTTCGTTGCGGTCTCCGTGCGTTCGAGCCTCGAAACTCAAGTGCCGAATCAGTGAGCCCCTAGCCTGCGATGATGCCTACTCTCCCTCTCATCCGCGTAGGTTTACTCTTCTCAGCGTCAGCCCCGCGCAAATCGAATCACTCAGCTCAGATCAGTGCGTGAATCCCAATTGAATCACAGCTCCGTGCGCGAATCACTGCATCGCAATCGAATGGAATTTCAGCTCAGTCCGCCAATAGAACAAGTTAATGAGTGGGGTCCAGGTCCTTTGGCGGCGCATGAAACGCCACATGGCAAGTTGAGGTGACGACATGGTAGCGCGAAATTCTGCATCGATCCGTAGGTGGCTGCTCACTTCGCATTCGGATAACGACCCTGGAAGTTTATTCCAGGAGGAATTGTGGACCGGGATAATGAATGTGAATCATCTTTCAACTCTACGAATCATATTACTCAGCAAGGAAAATTGATCCCGCAATAATGCACAATACATTTGAAGTAGGAGTGAAGTTCACTATCCCGGTATTTGAGGCCCTCCAGGCACACTGGCCGAGTTCGCAGCATTAATCTTAGGCAGAATGACCCCCGGCGAGGCAAGATGCACAATATTTTCGGCCCCAAAGCCACAATTTTACCTGTTTAGGTCGCAGAAGTAAAATTCCCACAAATTCTGAAAGTGGATCAACGACGTGCACACCGGATGAGTTTCCAGTATAAATTTCAGGGGAATTCACCCCCGCCGAAGCAAGCTTGACAATATTTTGCTTGTTTGGCCCTGAAGCCACAATTTTACCTGTTCGAGTCGCAGGAGTGGAATACCCACAGATTTTTTGGCTGAATCAACGGCGTGAATACTTGACAGGGTTTCCAGCATAAATTTCAGGCAAATTAACTCCCGCCGAAGCGAGTTGCACAACATTTCCGGTGTTTGGCCCTGCTTGCCCACAATTTTGCATCTTCAAAGCGCAGGCGTGGAATGCCCATCGATGTTTTGGCCGAATCAACAGCTTGAAAATCGGGAGGGTTTCCAGCATAAACTGCAGGGAAATTAAATGCCGCTGAAGCAAGTTGCACAATATTTTCTGTGTTTCGCCTTGCTTGCTCACAATTTTACATCTTCGAGCCGCAGGAATGGAATGCCCACCAATCTTTTGGTTGAATCAAGGGCGTGAACACCGGGAGGGTTTCCAGCATAAAAGCGTCAGGCACATCTCAAGAATAATTTATGTCTTTATTGCGGCAAACCCGGTCACGTTGTCAACGATTGCTTTAAGCGAGAGGCTAAGCACAGGAGCCCTGATTATCCCTTTGGAGGGCGAATACCGATTTTGGGCCCAAAAATGAGTTTTATCCGAACTAATTTTATTTTCCCACATTTTCTCAGGCGGCCAAAATGCTTCTTTCCCAAAAGCGGTCACTTTGGGGTTTTTTTTTGTCGAAATCTTCTGAAAATTTTATCCGAACTCGGTATTCGACCTACCAAGGGATAATCAGGGCTCCTTTTGATTAACGATTATTCGTTCTTTAACGAGATGGTAGAAATGCAGTGCAATATCCCCGAATGATCTTACTCCTTTGGTGTTTCTTTCATTTTCCTACATTGTTCCTACATGCTCAGGCTCAGTTGCTTGGCTTCGTCTCACGGTGGCCGAGATCGGACTGCGCATGAAAGCTGTTTGTCTCGTTAAGTTCCGTCTGGCAATAAGAGTGCTCAATTCTTAACTCGCCCGTCCCGTCCCGTCAAATCTATTTATTTACCGTTTCTTTAACGAAATGACCGGCTTTCATTTGTATTTCTTTATGCGCATCCTCATTAAGGTTATCCCCTTTTCTCTTTCTCTCGTCCTGTTCACTTTGAACATCAAATAGCCCACACTTTGAACAGCAGATGAATCGCCCTAGCCAGATTTGTGTAATCATTCCCATCATTCCCAAAATTCCAGATCTCCAGGCAGCGGAATCAGACCAGATTTCGGCTAATCCCGTGCAGGTTGAACAGCCTTCGGAGCTTTTAATCTGCGCGATGAGCTGCGCCAGAATCCATCTAGCCAAAGCTGTGCAGTCGTTCCCACTAACCCCGTAATTCCAGATCTCAAAGCTGTCGAATCAACCCCGGATTCGGACACTTGAGGAAGAGAAACAGACCTCGTGAAAGAACAGCCTTCGGAGCTTTCGCTGCGGCCACGTAAATATATGTCACATAAAAGCCAAGCTGCTAGATGTTTCCGTCCTTCCTTCCTTCACCCGTCTCCTAATTCCTCCCCTATTCAACCATCATTTATCGGGTTATCGCAGCCAATATCGAACATAATTAAAGGGAACAGACTATGGGATCTTCAAATTTGACTCGACTCGGAACTCGGAGGTTCTTCGCACTTGATTCTATTGAGAAGACTTATCTGCTGCGACGATGACGGTGCTGCAAGACCTACTCAATCCGGGAGAATTCTGAGGCTTCGACGCAAATTATCTCTCGTTGGAACACTGCAAGACCTCAAGCCGAACCGGTGACTCTCCAGAAATTCCAAGATAGCTCAAGCCCCTCCCCATTCTTCGAGTTCCCCTGCAATGGCATTCGATCCCAGGACTAGTTTCTCAATCTCGGTGGCTCTACCAAGCGTCTTTTGCACATCCTCTTCGATGTGATCACGATGTTTCAAGTCTGTCTGTCTTTGCCCATCCCATTCCTCAACCCACAAAAAATTGTACATTGATACGAATCCCGTGGCCTCTGATATTTAATGGGAGCATCAACACCAGGTGAGCATGGTTACTCCATGAGTCCTCTTCTGCGCTCATGCGATCCTAGGCTGCTTTTCCACCTTCCCAGCGGCATTTGCATGTTTCTTCTCCAATTCTGGCGATTCATGTGAGTCACCGCTTTTCTCGATGTTGTACATTTCGATTCCGAATTTGATGTCTAGCTTTCTCCTTCCCGTATTTACACATATCCATCACTGTCCCCTGTATATTTCTCACTCGTTTGACGCGAGCTGCTACGAATTTCTGGCATGCCGGTATAGGCTTTCGCTCGTCTATCCTTCCTCCAACCCACTGCTGATATTTCTTTTGAGCCAGTGTGGTGTAAACATACACATCTGACGTTCGTGCTCCAGTGAAGCGATCTGTTCCCCGTACACGTCTGCTCTTGATGCACTCTCAGCAGCTGGTATGTTTAATTTGCTGATGCCGCTGACTCAGGCCCGAGAGCCTTACAGCGTCGGCATGACCCGGGACGGCTCATTCCCTCCGTGGTCGCGGATGCATCCCAGATGCCTCTGTGGCCCCGGCTATTTACACTTTGTGTTTGAGCGAGCATCAACGGCGCGTTCCTGATAGAATCTTTCCAACTATATCTGGCAGTACCTAGTGCTCAGCCTCAAGCGTCACATTCATGTGCCTCTAGGCTCTAGGTAGGATTCTTGTCTTTGTTAATACCTTATTAACACCTCCCCAGTGTTACCTGCCTGCGGTTGTTGAAGGTTTGAAGTACCAGATTCAATCGGTGGTGGAATATCAAGGTGCACGCATGTCTATGTTTCTGTCATTGATGCAACTGCTGAGAGTGTAGAAATAGTGATATGTACATGTCAGCTTCGCGCCGTCACTGCCGTGCTCAATGACTGCGCTGCTGGATCTGGTATGTTGCTCTCTTCTACCCCATTATGACCATAAACTCAATTTGCACACCCTAGTCCCTCAACGAATTTTATAACAATGTATGGCCCCCTCGCACTTCATCTCTTGCTCCCCCATGTATTGACTTGATGTTCTTGTTTTTGAGTAAAGAGACACCATCAGGTCCAATTTGCGGGAAGGATTTGCGTGCGAGTATGGGCAAGGGAGTATGGGTGGACAGTTTTTCCAGGTGCGTCTCTTCATCTAGAGGTCTACAGTGGTGGTCCTGCTCGCTGTGAGCGAGGCCGTCGTGCTGCGTACGATACTGGTGGCAAGTTCGCTTCGGTGTCTGCGCCTTTGCTCCGCCTGGTACCTCCGCACCGACACTGCGGGACACGCCTGAGCGGCGATTTCCAAACTCATCTTCTTGCTCTCCATGGTCACGGTGGCGACGGCACTATGCATGCAGACGCTTCTTGGGAGCTTGGCGCGATGATGATCACCCGTGCTACATAGATGTTAGTACGGTACAATGTGTTGTGTAGACCCTCTAATGCATGACATTTTCCTTTGTCTACGAAGCTAAAACCTGTGTGATGTACCCACACAAGCTCCTGCAAGTCACCATATCTTGTTATAATTGGTCATAATACGCTAAAATGCGAAGTAAATTGGCGCTATTTGGCACGGAAATATAGGCACAATCCTTATTGAGTAATTGTCGCCAATCAGCCAATTGGCGACAATTGGCAGGAATTACGGCCAATTACTGATTCTGGATTTTCCTGATGTGGGAGAAGCTTGATGTTGCTGATATAAACAAGCACACATCAAAGATGGTCGAGCGGGTGGATGCTGTACGGAAGGCAAAGGGTGGCCACACAAAGTTTTGAGGGTAGTCGTGCCGTAGTTACTGAGATATGGTCGAAGAAAGGGAAGAGTCACTTGCTTGTCACGTGTGACCGTCCATCACTTTGTGCCATCACGAGTATACATAATTATCGTAATGCGGTATGTCTCGCTCTCACACAAGACTGACGGTACCCTCCGGCTTGAAATGCCATCATGGGTTGCGAGGCTCCCGACGCAAGTCGGTTATCCTGCCGGTGGACGTTTAACAGCAGACGAATTGAAGGGAATATTTTTGATATTTTGTGCGCTGATTGTGAGTCTCGGGCTCGTCGTGTTCAAAAATAGCATTATGAAGGATGTGATTCAAAATGGCATTTCGGGGCATGTGATTGAAAATGCCATTTCGGGGCACGTGGTTCAAAATGCGAATTAAACCATTCAATTATGTTCAAAATGGCATTACAAAGCATGTGATTCAAAATGCCATTTCGGGGCATGTGGTTCAAAATGCGAATATCTCGCGGGATCGATTCAAAACTTAAATATGTCTAGTGCTCTCTTATCCTTCCTACTCTCAGCTGAATTAAACCATTTGATAGTGAGGCACAGGGTTCAAAATGGTATTATGAAGCATGTGATTCAAAATGGCATTTCAAGGCATGTGGTTCAAAATGCAAATTAAACCATTCAATTGTGTTCACAAAGCATGTGATTGAAAATGGCATTTCGGGGCATGTGGTTCAAAATGCGAATTAAACCATTCAATTGTGTTCAAAATAGCATTACAAAGCATGTGATTCAAATGGCATTTCAGGGCATGTGGTTCAAAATGCGAATATCTCGCGGGATCAATTCAGACCTCAAATATGTCTAGTGCTCCCTTATCCCTCCTGCTCTCGGCTGAATTAAACCATTCAATAGTGAGGCACAGGGTTCAAAATGGCATTACGAAGCATGTGAGTCAAAATGGCATTTCGAGGCATGTGGTTCAAAATGCGAATTGAACCATTCAATTGTGCTCAAAATGGCATTATGAAGCATGTGATTCAAAATGGCATTTCGGGGCATGTGGTTCAAAATGCATATGAATTATTTAATTGTGTTTAAAATGGTATTACAAAGTATGTGAGTTAAAATAGTATTTCGAAGCATGTGGTTCAAAATGCAAATCAAACCATTCAATTGTGTTCAAAATGGTATTATGAAGCATGTGATTCAAAATGGCATTTCAAGGCATGTGGTTCAAAATGCGAATTAAACCATTCAGTCGTCATATTTCAGAGCACAAGCATCCCCCGGTTGGTCCAATTGCAGTAATCACACCGGTTTTTATAGCATATAAATGGTTTATTGAAATATACATTGCAATTCAAGGCTCGTCCACATCTTCTCGACACCATCATTGTGAGATGGGTTGGTCCGTGCCTCATCAACCATAGCCTCGGCATCCCCTGTACCCTCCTTCGCTTCCACAACCGGGTGCTTGCGCTTCGTGTTTTTGCCTAACGCGCTCGTTGGTGGTAGTGGATCATGAGAAACCACATGTTCGCGTACGCCTTTTGCCTAAAGTTGCAATCAGGTAAGGAAGAAATGCGGCAGCACCATGACACACCTAGCTCGACGTCGCGTGTTTGTAGGTGGCGGCAGAAAAAGCACGGAGCCTGAGGCTCGCAACATCGGGGACCGTTGATGCCTTGAAGCTTGCAGACGACCTGAAACCGCTTGGGGAAGCTTGAGTGAAAACCCGCACTGACCACTCGAGAACTTGAAGCTTGGAGTCTGGCGTGTGAATAGTGGAGGCGACTTGGAAGGACTTGAGAATACTTGAGGCTTCAGACCGTCAGAGAGCTCGAACGAGTCAATAAAGTCGGGTTGAGGGTTGGGGATGTCTGCAAAGCGATAAGAATTGATCTCCAGTACGTGGAAACTCACCTTCAACCATTGAATCGCATCGTGGAATTCCACAGGTTCAAGGGGGGGCACTTATCGTCCGAAAACACATCCCATAGTGGAACAAAGTGATCGAGTTTCTGTAGCAAGTCGGGGTCTGGTTTTGGAGAGGATCTGATGTTGCGACCCCATTCACAACTATACTTGCCGTGAGCTAACATTCTCCTGCAGAAAATCGGTACGCGTTCAGCCTAGATTATTCTGGACATGATTCTGCTCACCACAACCTCGTGGGCCGTTCTCTTCGTCCAATCCTCTGCATGAGCCGAAGAAATCCGCAAGTCAAGTCTCGATTAACCATGGCCGCTGGGTAGAGATGGTCCAGTTCCCAACTAAGTGCAGGCAGGAACAAAAACAGTGTGTGAAAAAACACAGATTCTTGGGTACCGCAACGGCCCCCTCCCCCAATAATTGCTTCCCCTTCACGAGTCAAAAGATATTCAATGATATTTTCGCCGTATTCCAAAACAAGAAATTCCACAATCAATTCCTGTCTGTCGAATTCATCCCAGACTTCAAAGTACGGATCCAGATATCGTATATGATCCAGAATATCACTAACGCGACGTTCATAAAAGCTACAGATACGTTCATATACACTATCAATGAGAAACAAAGATAGATCTTTGAACGAATGCATATGGCGGGCGGGTTGCCGAGATGGATGTAGCGATTGAAGTACAGATTTAATAAACTTTTTATTGTAGGTGGGACTAGCGCCTCGAGGTATATTTAGATGTATCTCGGGTGGAATAGAACAAATTGGACATACGCAAGGTGGAATCATAAGAGCTGAGAATACAGATTCAGAAAGTGAGTTTGAAAACAAAGACATAGGCTAGAATATGACTGGAGGTCGAACCAGTGTACGAGGAAAACATAGTACAAGACAGCAGAGATGATTTAGAGCAGCTGATAAACCGCGCTCGCAGCGACCCGAAGTAGTCGACAATAAGACCAATCAATGTTTCTTTTGGTTGAATACGAGTGGCGTTAAAGCTACGAACAACTTCAAGTAAATGTGCAGAAGAAAGTTCATAAGAGATTGAGCATAATGAGTACGAGAGAACAAAAACCACAATGGAGCTGACAGAGATTCTTCTTCAGTATCATGCATCGGAGTATGCTTTTTCTCAGACACTGTCCGAGCCTGAACCGGTGTTCGGGTTCGGTTCCGCGTTCGAACACGTTCGAACCTGGGGGGTTTCGGGGCGTCTCGGCGAGCAAGGCAACGTACCAAATCACTTTCTGTGCCTTCCAAGTACCCTTTCTCATGTTTGTATACCGGTTTTCAGCATCGTAAAGGTAGGTGGTCTAGATGAACTCTTGCCCACAATCTGACATGGCTGCGCTTCTGACTTGCTTTGTGTCTCGAGGCAATATGAATAACAAGGCTGGACACAAAACTACCAGTGGAATATATGCGCCTGAATTTCCGCAATCTATTTAATCCTCCTGAGGGACCCAACATGATGAGCAATAGACTTTCAGGACGAGCTTGCGAGAAGGAAGTCGGTGCAAGAGACAAGACTCGATTTGACGCAACTTGAAAGGTCACGCTGACATAACTTGCTCGAGTTCAACCTCGATGTTCATCTTGCATACTTTGTGCGCGCTGCCGCCCTACCCCTGTCTATGGCTGCTTTTGTCCCAGATCAGCCGTGAACAATCTGTATTTCTAACGATAATCTCACCTGTTCAAAATATACCATGAATCGAAAATAATGCCGGAACACTCAACGCATCTATGACATGTCAACATCGGCCTTGTTCTGCTTTAAAAGCCATGCACCATTCAAGTCAGCATCTATGCTTTTACCGTTGCTCTGACTTTATCAGATGTTCGGAAGGACAGATTGTTCAATTTGTTAAGACCCGCGGAATGGCTTATTCCAGTGCCGTTCATAGTCAGTTCTTTACAGTGGCTAGGAGGTCATTTTTGGAACACTGCAAAGGTCAGGGCCTGAACCTTTCCGTTGAAGCATTCATTTCAGTTAACTTGCTAAATAGTCCTGTTGAGCTTGAGTGATAAAGTCGGATTTTGGGTAATATCCGAAGGTGTATGAGCTTCGAAGTCCTGAAGTGGTCGAAGGGGACATGTATCTATCCAACAGGAGCAAAATCCCGCTCCAAATTTCTATGATACCTCATTGGCATCATCATGAACAGCGTTGGAACCACCAATCAGATCGGTCTTGAACATCTCCATTTAAACTCCCAATTTGGGGATTTTTGTGTCGTTGATATGTGCGAACCAGCTTGTGCTCGAATTCCAGACTCCAAAAATTGTGTCTTAGTTGAAAGTCCCGCCCTTTCATGCCCACTGACACGGTATCGGTCACATTGCCGCCCTGGTCACACAGTAAAACTGCCGCCTTCCGCTGTCCACATCGCCGCTCTTAAAATAGAGTGCCGCTATCAGTGCTGCCCGATTGCAGCCCGTTTTTTTTTTTTTCCACCAGAGGCTTTCCTTCGGAGCGAAGATTGGTGCTAAGGGAGGCAGAGTCGAGGACTGCGAGAAATGGGAAGCTCGTCGTCGACATCATTGAAAAATACAATCTGGGAGGCATCTTGGTGTGAGGTACGGCATGCTCAAGCCCGCGGTGGTCGTAAAAAGACGAGTTATGTAACCTGGCCAATGCTCGGTTAATAGATTGATGAGATCACACGCCAATCCCGAATTTCTATCTAAGGAAAGAGTGAACAAGTTCGGCGTTCGAACGCGTTCAGATAATTTAAAATGCGAGCGAATCTCGAACCGAACTTCACGTTCAGGTTCGGAAATTTCCTGAACCCTTAACCTGAACCTGGGATTCGGTTCGGTCCAGTTCAGGTTCGAACCAGAAATCTGAACCGGATTTGAGCATCACTAGGTGTAGAGGTCACATGGTCGCGAAAAGCCAGGGTAGCAACGGGCATGACGTTACCCCCAAATTTCAGCAACGGGGCGGTTGTTGAAGTACCGCGTCACCAGGAAGTAGACCTGGTACCTAAACCGGTGCCAGGAACCTCAACCGCAAGAGGGCACCTTTCGCTTCGTTGCTTCTATTCATTGTAACGTTAACGGCGCGCCTAACAAGATTCCAGAAAGCGAAAGTCATGATTCATATTCGGGACGTGCTGCTCGGGTGTCCACGAGGGCGGGCAGAACTGTGTTTAAAGTTAGCTTGGTACGAGGAAACGGCAAGCGAAAATGTACCAGTTGATCTATCAACCCAAATACCAGCATGAGTACTCGTTCCTTCAGTTCCGGTGCAGAACACAACATGCCTTCTTCCCCGTAAGCAGATGCTTCACAAAATAATTATCCCGCAGCAACACCGCCTTCCCCTCTCCTCCTCCTTCTCTGCTTCCGGTTCCGGTTCCGGCCCCCCAGCCCACACACACACCCCCTCCCTTGCCCACACACACTCCCCCCCGCTCAGCCCGTCAGCGCGCCGTGCCTTCCTTCGTTTGTAAATGGAGACGGAGGTGGGGTGCCCGGCGCTGAGTTGGAAGGATTGGAAGGGGGACGCTGGGGAGGTGTCAGAAGAGGAAGAAGTGACGGGGTGAGGGGGAGAGAAGAGAAGAGGAAGTAGGGAAAACACAAGGTATTGCAGGGGAAGAACACCAGTTCCCCGGCAAGCCGAAAGATCGAGACCAAACAGCAGGATTAGACCGGGAAAAGCTCGCACCACGCACACCTTTCCCGATCATTGTTCCGCTTTCCTCGAGGCTCATCCTTTTACAAGACAAAATGTACAGTGCGCGTACTTACATGTGGTATGCCAATTCATCTCGAATCCCCCGTGGATGAGCATCTCGGAAGACAATCGCACGCGTGGACGCCGTCACAAGAGCCCGCGAACAGAAACGGCCCTGACATGTCAGGCGAGAATTTAATTGTGCGTGCGCAGCCCGAGGACGCCATGTGCACCCAAAGCCTAGAACCCAGAAAAATAGCAAGTCCATCTCAGATGGGATACCCAGCCCAGCCCAGGCCAGCGGGTATGAGCATCGAGTGCAGAACCACATCGTGTGTTGGTTGTCGCAAGAGCTCACGAACAGAGCGGCCCTGGCCCCCAAACCCAATCTCAGGGATCAGATCAAATGCAGAGCTAATAATCCAGAAAGAGTAGATCTCACCAGCCAAAGGGTTGTAGAAACACTCCATCAATTGGATGCTGAGGACCCGTAAGCTTTTTTTTGAACAAATAAAATTACCAGCATCGGCACTTACACGGTACTCTTGCCACATCCACTGGCCCTGACGAGGGCAATGTAGGTTCCAGGCTCGGCTTGAATAGAGAAGTCACGGAGACACCAGGACGGGTAGGGTACCGGAAGTGGATACCCTCCAGGCGAATATGGCCCTTGGCCGCTGTGCGGTCTATTTTCTTGCCAACTGCTGATTCCGTGTTAATCTCGGGACGCGAATCCAGCAGCTTGACAATGTCGGTAGCGGGTCCCTTGGTAGACGAGATATCCAATACAAACGAGAAGGCATTGCCGGCCTGGATCACAGAGAATGTAGAGCACTAAAGACCATCAGCATTGAACGGGAAACTGGAAAGGTGAGTACCATAAGGCCGACGAAGAATTGGAAGGTGGTGGCCTCTCGCTTTGATACAAGCTGGGCACAGAACCAGAAGACCAGTGCAATCGTGAAGATCATACTCTGCGACAGGGTGTATATCCCGTTGCTCCAGATCGCGGTGCAGTTGGACTGAAGCAAAGGCTCCTCCAAACTCTTACACTAGATATTGAGGCAATCATTATCACGCCTCGGGGAAGCGACAGAGCTAATGAGCGTCCGAATGAGAACAACTTGAAGGTGGAGCGTGTACTGGACCGTGAATTAAACTGTGTCAGAAGCAGTTCTTGAGATGATTATCAGAATGCAAATACAGTGCTTTGACCCGCGAGTTACTTACCGAAAGGTATGTAGTTCAAGCAACTTTGTATTCGTGCAGACAATTTGCTCAATCATTTGAATTCTGATCTTACAAGTTGCTTACCAGGTCCGCCGATACCCGGGAATTCCGTCATGTCGGATGACGTCCAGGAGGACCGAGATATGAGCAAATACTCCGTAGAGCAGATGGCAACATTGCACAAAAGAGGAGATATCCGCCACAGGGGATTCACAACTAGCATTCATCTCGAGAGACACTGGATGTAAGATGATATAAATTCAGAGGAGCAGGAGATGTGTACCGAGCAGGTCGGCGCGTCACCATGGAAGTGCTGCGAAAAATAAGAGCTGGAGAGTAAATTTGTTAAAACGGCGGCAGACAGAATGAAGGGCAGAATGCACTGTGGAGCGATAATGAAGAAGTACAGAGTGTTGTGATCACGAGAAGGAGTTAGGAGACGACTGTACAGTCAATGGTAAACCAAATGAGTTTAAAGTAGTGTAAAGATTGGGCCGAGGTCACATCACGCTCACCTTAGGGTAAGCGTGATGTGACCTTTGTAAGGGGGCTTGGCGGGATTAGGACCGTTACCTTTTTCTGGACCTTCAAAATAAATTAGCCACAAAATCCCCCAATTCACCTTGACTTGGCAGAGTTTGGCAAGGTATTACCTGCCGCATTTCTACCGTTTTACTTGGGAATCCGACCGAAAGAGCCCGAAGAAAACATTGTATTGAACATATCTACTTATCTACACATGATTGCATCAGTAACTACGGAAAGATAACCCCAACAAAAAGGCTGCCAACAAGCACACGATCCAAAGCAACCCAAAAAAGAGACGAGAAGCCGAAAGAACTGTGAGCGGAACAACGAAATAGAGTGTTGAAAAAAACAGAATCACCTTGATAGACATCTTGTCAGCAAGAACGACAGAACGGCCCGCACCGATGACATAAAAACACGAGCTAGAAACGAAGCTGGTAAGTCAATAAAAGCACGGGTGGACTGGACAAGAGATACATTCAGCCGGGGTATTTGAGCGCATGTGGTCAACTGTGCGATACTGAACAATTTCGTTCAAATCGGCAGTCACGCACCCTGTCGATCACGAACTTTGGTCGAGGTCACGCGTCACTCGGGCCTCTGTCGAACCTCCAAGTGGTCACACAGGCCCCAAATTGCCTAATAAAAAAAAAAAGGGCAAAAAAGACAAAAATTTCAGTTCAAATGCCGAAATTTTCGAGGTGTCACGCAAAAATTCGGCGGCTGCCGAAAAGTTGAATAGGTAAAATGGGTCACACATCACACCCCATGTCGATTTGAATGAAATTGTCCAGTAACGTCAATCGGCACATACTGTTGTGAGAGATAAATGCATACGTAGAGCAGGGAGCACAGCATAGAGGAGCGAAACCCGGCGCGGTATAAAAATGATCTGCCACTGTTGCAGCGCAGCCGTCTGTGGACCTTGTAGAATAAAGAAAACAAGATCGATTTGCATAATTGACAGCATCCAATGATAGTCAAGCTGTCAGTAAAGGAATAGCCATGCATGAGCCGGACAACAGCAGGGAAAGTAACATTCACCGTCGCCCATATCGTCAGCACTAGCGGTGAGCTCTGGAAGACCAACAGAGCATACTAAACCCAACAGTGACCTGAAGGCAATAGTGCAAAGCAAAAAACAACGGAGGTGGGTAGAGTAGCACTTACATCGTGGATGTCTGCTGAATGGTGTCAGCATCAAGTATGGGTCATTCATGACATATTCTTGTGAAACGAATGAGTTGGCATCGAAGAAAGAAAGATGAGCACGCACCCCACATGTTCATGGTCTCGCAAGCTGACGGTTTTGGCGACCAACATTATCCGAGTGGTGGCTTCTGTGCTGGCCAGGATTTACATATGAAGTGCAATGTACGTCCGCCGAACACGGCGGGCGGGTCGAGGAAGACGAAGAATAGCCAGGCTTCTTATTTATGCAAGCGCAGACGAAAGAACAGGTTATACTACATTGTTAAACGCATTACTTTCTCGCTGAACTCGGTTTATTCTAGGCTGATTCTGCAAGGCGCTCGAGGGAAGACCTTATTAGTTGTGCTAGCGCCAACATACCTCTCTGAACTTGTTTCTGTGGCGTACACGCCCGACTCTCCCAAGTTCATCTCAGCTCGGGCGTGTTATTCCGTCCAATAATTCAATATTGCAAAACCACGATCTACCTAAGCCGTGTTTATACAGTTACTGTCCCTGCTGCGGTGCAGCGCCCGGTCGAAGTCCGCTCGCCATCTTCCTGGACCTGAAAAATTCTGCCGCCCCGCCGCCCCATTTTCATGGAAAATATAGTGGTCCCTCATGAAGAACCCTGGGGCGGCGACCCCACCCCGCGCTCCATCATCTGCTTCTCAAACTCAGCGATATTTCTCCCGAGCATTGCGCTGTCCCGCACGGAGGCGATGGCAAGTGCCACCTCGGCTCCGTCCAGCATCGCGAGGTTCGCGCCCTCGCCGTTCGGGAACGAGAGCCTCGAAGAGGCTCGGAAATCTATTGGAGATGGATGTGAGGTGCCGAAGTGGGGAGTACAAATGGTACGGTAACGAGGTAGTTATGTAATAATGGGTGCGGGTATATGTAATATGGGTGGGAGATGCAATCAAACAGGAGCTCGAACTGGCGAGACAGAGTGAGAAAGAGTCCGTGTAAGTAGAAAGACTGAATGAGACGTACCTGGAGAGACAGAGTGAGAAGCTGGTGAGCTACCTCCATCCCGCCAGGCTTAAGAACAGTCTGTGAGAGGGACCAAGCATTGCGCTTGGGCCAGTGCTTTGACCTTCTGACCACCGGTAAGACAATACCGCTTCCGACCCGAGGGGTGGGTATTGTCCCGCATTCCGCTTGCTACCTGGTAAGGCGGGAATGCTCGGGTAAGTAGTGCCGGTAAGACAATACCGCTTCTGACCCGAGGGGTGGGTATTGTCCCGCATTCCGCTTGTGACCTGGCAAGGCGGGAGTGCTTGGGTAAGTAGTGCCAGTAAGACAATACCGCTTCTGACCTGAGGTGGGTATTGTCCAGCATTCCATCTGCGACCAATTAGACTTGAGTAAACATCATTCTAAACCCGATAATTTTTACGGGGCCAATCAAAGGGGTGTCCGAGGACCCCGGAAAATACCCTTGGAGGTTAGGTTCCGTGTCGGACAAAAAATGGGCGTTGTGGGGCTCAAACCTACTGTAGGTCCTGGTCGGACAAAAAATGGCACTTGAGCGCCGGAATGCCATGTCCGGTGTCGGACAATAATCGCGGGAGGGGCGAGGTTTGGAGGATTCTTTTGGCGGGGAAACATACCTGATTGGTGTGTTTCAAGCTGAAATGAGCCTTCAGCTCCCAAAATCACCTGAAACATTTTCACCACATTTTCACCTCCAGCGCAACTCCAGAGCCATTATCTGAGGCGTGCGCACCGCCAATGGCTAGCCCTGGTTATGCCCGTCATTTTCAGCCAAAAAATTCTGTCTGGAGGCATTACAGCATCCGATCAGTGCCTCGTTTTTTCCCAACTTTATTATTGCACATTTTCAAGTATTGCAATGTCTTACATTTTCAAATGCGTGACTTTATTGCACTTTTTCAAACGCGTGACCTTATTGCCCTCCTTTACATTTTCACAGCACCACTCCAGAGCCATTTTCTGGGTGCGTGCATCGCCAATGGCTATCCCTGATTATGCCCGTCTGCTTACTCTCGGCTCTCTCAAGGGCTGATGCACACCGGAAAACCCGTACCTTATGCGAAGTGAAAGAATTCAACTTCAACCTGAGCAAGTTCAAAGTAGTTAATACAATCTGGTCAGTCCAGGAGTCACCAAAAACAACTAACAGGTGCCCCAGCCGACCACCGAATCTTCAGTGTTGTGGTGCTCACGCAATTTGGTTCGCCAACCACAAGAATAGAGTAGAGATCGGATAAAAGAATGATTGTATATGTCGGGCGGTTGTGTTTCATTCGGGGAATCTTTGAGTTAAGAATATCCACGGCAGGAATATGAAATGAGGTAGATTACTGGAGAGGAAATACAGTGGTAAGGTGTATGAGAGCTGCCAAGATGTGAAGAGACTAACAAGCCTACGAAAGTCACGAAAATGGATTAGTACTGCGCGCGCGCATTCATCGACGTTCTCGTTTACGGAGCCCACCAAGCACCATGAAGAATAGGGGGGGATAGTCACCCAAAGCCGCCGTGCCAGCATCCGACCTGCACCCCACCAGCCAGATCTTACTGCGGAACGCAAATGACGAGTTTCGGCGCACGTTGTACGGTAAAGTTAAAGCAATGGCGACACCTTGTATAAGGAAGAAATACACACAAGATAAAGGCTGCGAGCGCAAGACCAGCACAAAAAGGGAGAATGAAGAGGGAGAGGGAAGTGGTAGCAGCGGGACTGCGCGGGATCGAAACAGTCACTGCCCCTGCAGTTCTCTTCATTGGAGCGGCGGAGACGCAGCTTGCACCGGCGATGTACTGGGTGCGAGGAGGGGAATGAAGAAAAGAAGGCCCACACGATAGACCAGACTTCGCGTGAGGTCAAACGGGTGACGCGGCGCCGATATTAAACATTGATTCATACCGCACTCGATATCCAAGGGAGGTGGATGATGAGTCGGCACGGTGAATAGCATAACTGTGGATGAGGAAGTGGAGCGTATAGATCCAGATTCAATTGTGCGGTAGAATTGTTCGTGTCTGGTGGCGGATGAATAGTTGGTATTCATCGAGGTGCGGAGTGGAATACCGAGTGTGAATGAGGCATGTGGTGGTACATGGCAGGGAAGGGAGCGTCGACGGCGCACGTAGGTACGCGCCACGGCGACGGGCGTAAAGGGAGCCGTGCACAGATACCAGCCATGCAACGAGTGCTTCGGCGTTGAAGCGGTCTATACATCTCGGGAGGGACTCCGAGTGCACCGGGACACAAAGGCCAGGCGGCAACACAAGAGGAGGACACGTAGGCCCGGACATGTGCGGTGAAGGACAAGGCACGCATCGATGTGGCCGGTCCGTCGCGCAGGGGACTTGGGTGACAAACGTGGATGGGGTGCCAGGACATCTGATGTGCTGGTGCGTGGCCAAGTGTTGGGGCTCTACACTGAGTGCGTGTCCTTGTATGAAAATTTTGTAAATCTGGTTAAACTTGCTGGCAGATTTTTAATGTTAGTCGACTTGGAAGAGTAGAATCAAGCTCTACTAATACCGTTCTGTTGACTTAGCTGACGAGAAAATGCCCATGAATTAGAGAGCTTGCGCAAAAGCAGCACGAGCCGCAAGCGGCTTTTGTGCATTGCGCAAAGCCGCGGGCCTTTCTTTGCTGTTCTTAATTCCTGTCTTGCTAAATACCATTCAATGCCCCTTAAATCCCATATTCCACTCCTGAGAATGCTATTTGTTGGATGTGGCAACTGTGGGAGGCCGCATTTATCACGCATCACGAAGGCTTCACTCAAGCTCTACTTTCTTTTCCCACACTCTCATGTCTGCCGCGCAGCAGAGGCAATGCCGAGGATGTTCCCTCTCCCTACAGTACCTCTACTTCGCCTAGAAAATGAGAACCTCGGAACAAACTCAAGACAGGTACATCTCGGATCTTTATAGGATAGCATACAGCATACTCAAACTTGCCCTTGTTGGATGAATAAATCGTGGCCTTCAAGCTTCCGTATCGGAAAGTTATGCCATCAGATTTTGCAGGTGTGGCATTAATGAAATGTTGAACCATTGAGAGAGAGCACACTAATGCAATACACGTAGGGCGTGGTCCGGACTCTGGGGGTTTTAACATCTGATTCGCAGGACCTACAAAGTGTATTCTTGCACAGGGTGATTTGGGTGATGCCCATTCGGAGAACTTCAACGACCGCTGATGAGGCGAGAGCAATAAAGAGATCCGATTGATGCATCTGACCGTTCACCATTGCATGGTACTGCCGCATTTCTTGAAGTGTTCTGCGCCGAAATTTATCCAACAAAGACTCGGGGGGCTGCTTGCGGGCTGCTAAAAAATACCTCACACAATGGCAGTGACCAGGACCCGCCTTCGTATAGATTCCTGATCCTCATTCTCATCACGAAAATTGTCCCGGAAATTCTCGCATTGCAGCGCACTATTCACAACCACAAACAGTGGCTTCATTCGCGATGAGCGCCTTTGTCACGCGAGCCCACCAGGCCCTGAGCTGGAGGTAAGTCGTTTTGTTTGACAGAAATATGATAATCCGTGGCTGACCGGGAACCAGAACAATACCTGAGCCAATATTGCGGACAGAAAGACTAAAGCCAGCCATGGGTAATGCCTAATAGTCTCGAGGAAAGAGTCTGTTGTCCGCGCGACGAGTACTGCGAGGGCTAAGGTGAAGCCGAAACTTATGGCAGCGGCGATTTGGATATCAATGCTGTGCCTGCCATACTGTAGCTCAGATCCCTGCACAACCTGTGCATGTGAGTGTACTTACCTCATCTTGAGGAAGCGAACTTGGGAAGCAGATTGGAAGCAAAGCAAAAGCAAGGAAGCGACGTGGCAAGTCACGAGACTTGCGGACAAAGACTCCCACGCCGTGCGTCATTGATGGGGACGGGCACCGCCCGATTGATCCATGGAAGATAGTAAAATTCTGAATTTCCATGTTCCATCGCGTTGTGGCTTACTCACTCATTTTACCGGCTAACTTTGGCTGGCAAATATGTTCCTGTGTGTTCATAGTATATGGTTCCAAGCAACTTTTCATGAATTATCTTGACCTCCGTGCGGTCCGAAAATTACACCAAGATAATCCCACATTTGTGAGGCCTCCTGGAGGCAAGAGTTGAAAAAAAAAGTCTGGGAGTGTGACCAGGTCTGGAACATCTATTTCCACACCCCAATTCAGATGGCCACCCATGGATTTGTGCTGTAAAACACCTCATTGAGCAATATTTTCCATGAAATGGAAGATTTTTGAGGACATGAAGTAGGCTCAATGATCTCGTTATGTTACAGGAGTAGTTATAAAGGATTCCTCACAGTTTGATGTATGCTGGGCGGAAGATTGCTGTATGCACGATGTTTGAACTGGGTTGAATCGAGGAGTCACGAGCGTAACAGTGTCACATTTGAAATTGCGCTGCGTTCGGCGGCTGGTCTGCGGTCGCGGATCGAACGGCGAGGTAGAGGCGGATCTGGTTCTGGAACGGAAATGGCTACTCGGGTGAGCGTGGCACGTGGGTCAGTGGGCGTGGGAGGTGCGGACGTAGAAAAGGACGGATCAGGAGAGGATTGGTCGTCAGGAACTGGGCGAGCTGCCAACTTCGCCTTGTCCTATACAACTTTTCTCCGTTTGCCCCGACTCAATAAAGCGTACGTTAATTGAGTTATACACTTTCCCCGTGGAACGTTCCCAGCACCGGTAGGACTTCGACTGTGGGGTGTAGCCGATGAGGACGCACTCGATAGAACGGTCGAAGACTTTTGGATTGTTGCCTGCTATGAGTACGAATGCACGGCAGCCGATCTCGCAGAGGTGGGCCACATTTGCCTTGGTGTGTAAAACACGAGTTTCCGGTTACTTTTTGGCCATAACGAGTAGTTCGGCTATTGGCCGAAAGCGACAGTAGAGATTTACAGACGCCCGGACGCCCGAATGGCAGGTGGTCATACAAGCTTCGGACCAGGTGTAAATTGCGCCTGGTAGAAAGCTGTCTGGGTCCACATGGTGGACGGCTGGTCCAGATATCAGGAAATGGCCACCAGCTGGGGTTGGCCTGGCAGCACTTTGGCGGTGTACCTGGAAAGCCGATCGTCCGATGCATCGAAGACGCGTGTGGCAGTCGTGAGAGACACGCTAAAGCTGGTGGCTTTAATATGCGGATGAGCGGCATGTTGATGTCTACTCCGTATCAGGACTGAATGACGCGAACAGAGTAAAAGGCGTACTGGCAGAAGATACAATGGTTTCGCTGCTCCATTTCGCTGAAGAAAAGTCCAAATATCGCTTGCTGAGGGCTTGCGAGTGCCTGCTGGACCAGTGCGCCCTCTTTGCCGTGCTGAAGTGGGTGCTCGGGCTGGACTGTTGGGCCCTGCTCGCGGGGTCCCTCGAGAATGGCGTCGCCTTGAAGGAGTGGGAGTTTGGGGAACAGGAGGACTTGTGGGGGTTTCAGTAGGGCTCGGAGGCGGCGAGGGGCCGAAATATTCTTGGTCGTCAGCGAAGTGGACCCTTGGTATTTGGGAAGCAGGGGGCTGGCTGTTCTCAAGAAGGTCAGGATCAAAGAGGTCGCGTACATGTTCTGGTTGCATTGCTATCACGGTTCAGAACATTAATTGTATCACTCAGGGCAAACTCACTTGTTGAGGGACGGACGACCTCGTACCAGATCCCGACGCAAGTGGGGATTATTTGGCGGAATGGGATCGTCAGCTTGTCTGTGATGAGTCAGATTAAAAGCTATACATGATTAGCAGGAGACCTTGGCTATGGACAGCGCAACTTACCAGGTTCGCGATTCACGGGATGTTGAGGCTGAGTGGCCTCCCTTGCGCTGGAGTTGGAGTCGGTGGCTCTTGGTGCTGCCGGGCGGCGTGTACGCCTTGGAGTGACGACAGGTTCATCTGCTCCGAGGTTATCTTCGCCCGTTGGCTGACGCGTCCGAGTACGGCGACGAGAGGCAACAGGGACTACGCACAGGAGCATTCGGATCTGCAAAACGACATCAAATGAGTAGGAGACAAGAACATGTATGCGTACCCTCAAGCTGGAATACGGTCTCTAAGGCACCACCAGGGAGAACGCGTGAAGTTGCGCGTCGCGGCGGCATTGTCGAAAGCCAAGTAACGACTGTGGGTGAAACGAGGGAATGAAGAAAGAGAGGGAGATACCGTGGCGATTTTCAAGCTGCACCTCTCTTTGTTCAAGTTGCCGACCCTGCGTGATGTAAAAAGCTTGAAGGAACAGGGATGATGAAGATTTTTTTGGTCCACTGTTCTAGGATAACTGATGCCCATTCACGGATTTTCATGATGGAGGTTGCGGGGCGCGTCGCAAGGCACACTCGAAAAAGTATATTCGTTTCCGCATTAGAGGCTACGGAGACAAGCAGGTATGACACGCTGGATGGGCCGCGAAATAGGGGCAACTAGAAAAATTGAGATGCAGCTTCGTATTTTTGGGCCAGAGACAACATGAAAAGACATACAGTAAGTATGAGCAAGTATGCAGGAGCAAATACAGAGCAAGTATGAATAAATGCGGGAATGTACAAAGTAAGAGTAGAGAACGGGGAGCATGGGATCGGAACAACGGCGTGGGGTGCAGATTGAGGTACTGGTAGTGAAAGGACTGCGAATAGGGGTGGGTATAATTGATTTACCATCAGTAGCGGACGTACCTGCGCACCATTATATGCATTCGGCCTGTCCACCCACCACATTCTCTTTACCTCTTTTAGTTTCTGCAAAAAGCTGTGTCAAGACATACGTACCAGAAGAACACAAACGGAAGCGCAAACGCACCGTGGCTGCAAGGTTCTGGCTGTCATGCACGTCGGAATAGTTGTTCTACAGAAATCCCATCTTAAGGCTCGACTTGAAGAACCCTACCTCGAGCTGGTAGTACCGCCCCGCGTGCACGCCAAAATCTTCGACTGTGCCCAGCACTGATACTCTGCCGCTGCGCCTTCCACTGACGGCGGCGTGTAGTTCGAGGAACGTCCGGAACGCACCGATGTCGACCTGCATTATATATATTATGATTCGTAAGAAGAAGGGAAGGGGAGGCACCTTAACAGCAGAAACAGTACCAGTCAGGGTCAACGACGACAGCGACGAACGGGTCGCAGATACTACCCAATAGCATTGTAGAGCCGCCCGCCTGCATCCCACATCAACGTATGAGCACCCGCACAGGGATATAATAATAGCGCTGGACATACCTTCTCCGACTTCTCAATATACTCGACCACATACTTGTTTGCCTCGCTCGCGGTGTTGACACGCGTCGCCGTCCCCCCCACGGCATGGGAGCATGAAATCACTTAAAGTTCATGCTATAATTTTGTTTGAAGGAATTCGGCCCAGAATTGACATAAAATGGGGGGTGCGCATTTTATTTTTGTGACACACTGTATGAGGTCACGGCCTCCACCGCTCCACCGTGATGTTGAATTTTCCACCGAACTGTGGAATTACTATTTTTAAACTGTGCAGATGTTGAATACTTGATTCGGAGAACGAGAAAAGAACACAAAGCTTCAACCGGACTTCAACAGGATGAAAGGAGGGCGAAATAAACATGAGTACGGTAACCGATGATGAGACGAAGCCGGAATAAAGTCGGGATGTTGATGCCGGGAACTGATATTATTTTTGGCTTCTGTTGAAAACTTTGTAGTCTCCAGGAGGCCGCAGAATTATTTTGAGCCATGTGGAAGAAGAGTCACAGTGCAAGAGAAAATGGCAGCACATATGTAGCTGCGATCAGCCTTTAGTACTTTTGTCGTTGCGCTTCGGGATTCAATGAAGATGCAGAAACATTAGAGTCATCATGCAGAAGGAACAATTGGTATCCGAGCGAGGCTATCCAGACAGTAGGATCCTCCATGGAAAAGAATGGCTCGTTATCGGGGTCACTGAGTGCGGCTGGAACGGCCTGTAAATAATCAGTTGAGTCGTCACCAAGATTGCGAAAACCAACAAATTTTCGGTATGCTTTGATCTCCCTCGGAGTTATATTGACAGCTTCCTCAAAAATATCAGGGGCTTGCCCAGACATGCTGTAGAAGTGAGACAACCAAAAGGTGCCGGAGAGTCTAGATAATAAGCAACTCAGTCTTTGCACAGAGAGAAGTAGCAGAAGTCTGATATATTCACCTAGGTAATAAGCAACTAGATACCAACCAGGAGCTACGCAAAGACGGTATAGGGAGAGAACGTTGCCCCGCGCACAATGCTGACAAGTGGGTGTCCAGTCCACTGTCGTCTCAATCCCCAGCGTAGTCCAAGAAAGTCGACGACTCGGGTCTGGCTGGTCGCATCCGCTGTATGTAGTGAGGAAAAGGAAGGAATGTGTGTCTGATATCATAGGAATAAGTAAAGGAATGCGGAGGAGAGTGCGATAGCTCAATAAATAAATATTCCGCAACGAGGCATAAAACTGTCTTGATGTCCGAAGGAAAATGGCTTGCCAGTGCAATATGTATGATGATGTTCAAGCAGCTGGAGAGTAAATCTGGGAGTGAGAATGAAAGGAATTGAGTCAGTAAGTGAGAAAATGAGAGTAAAGGGACAAGGGAAAAGCATAACAAAATATATGAGGTTTGGTTGAATAATTCTGCTTGAACCGTGGGAATCGTGCGAAGGTCTGACGTGACGTGGGAGTCGAGGGACACTTCCACACCGGTTTGCTATCGCATAGTGCCCCGTCTTGGGTCCATTGGACAGTAATTTAGCGTCATTTTAAGCCCACTTACGACCCTGCCGGCCCATTTTTAAATATACAAGCGCTCGGGGGACCACTCCGCGGTCCCCCTCCCCCTTTATTGATCACAGAAATTCAAAAATGGAAAAACCCTGGATTTACAACCATTTGCATAAAAAAACAAATAATAATCGGACGAACGGAGAGAGACATAATTTGCTATACGAAGGAGATGTACAGTGGTATTGAGAGGGGGGGCACAAATGTGCAGTGCAATGTTGTCATTTTGAGTGTTTTGTGGATACCCCAAAATGGTCGAAATGAAAAAAGTTTTAAATTTTGCTATATCGTGTGGTCGAGTTTTCAGAAAAAACTGGGAGTTTTTTTTTTTTTTGTGAGGCAAATGATGCAAGTAAAGTACGGCCAAAACCATTGAGATTCATGAAAAATTCATAGCAAATTTCTAATTGAAGTGATTTGGCCAACAGCCCACGCAATGCGACAATTCATTTCTGCCAGTATCTCTATCTTCATAAAATTATCTGCCTGTCTGAAGCCTTTTGTCGGATATGATTAAATTGAGGTTTATTACAGAGATGAATGTATTGCAATTTGTATTCTGCAGCTCTGAGTGCGGACCAAATTCGAGCAAGACAATAAGTATGTGAATCTTGGTCTTTGCCAGGTTGCAGTCAAGTTCAGAATTTTCTCCCCAGCCCATAAAGCAAGGGTGGAATTGATAAAATAGCAAGTAAATTCAAGTCATTGGCGCCGTGTCCAACTGTATCAATTATACACCTCATATACTGTTCATATTTTACAACATGCATCTCCCTTCAAATGTTCAATTCTAACGGTTGGCGAGTGCATATATTCAACACCTGCTGACATGGTGTAGACATCACACGGTCGCGAAGTGCATGAGATCACACCTACAATAATGGACGGTCATATACAGTGGGCAATTCAAATCTCGATTCTAGTGAAAACCGCAGAGCAGCAGGATGGTCCGTTGATTTTATACAGACCTTAAATCTTGACTAAATTTTCCTTACAGAAATTTGAACATAGTCACCTCTGAGTCGCTACATAGTTGGTGTAGATTTAAGCACCCGATCACTGCGCGCCACTCTGTACTCCTCGTGGACTGGGCTCTCCGGTATGTCTCGCTGTCTGAACGAGCACCTTGCCAGCTTCTCCTTGTCCTTCCGCGCCTGCGCCAACTCCGCAGTCCACCACCTCTTGGAGCGCACACTCACCGAGGACTTTTTCACCACTGCCTCTGCCGTTCGCCACACTGCCGCGTCCAGGACCTCTATCGCATCCACGACATCCTGCGCGCTGGCGTATCCGTCCGGGTCTAAAACCCCTTCCAGCTCCTTCTCCAGCCTCTCATTACAGCTCTTTGCGGTACAACAGGCGCGGTCTTTTTTTTTTTTTTTTTCTGTTTTCGCAAGTTTTCACTAGAACAGCTGCCCTGAGCTCAATTCTCAACCGTTTCTCTTGAAAATAGGCTCATTCAATTCGCATTGAAATTCCGCAGCGAATGGAATACCGGTATTTTTGATCCTTCTACGTAATATAATTTCTTCCGTAAAAACTTGGTTTTGAGTAGGACACCTGTAGCACTCGGAATGCTGCCCCGATTGGGCTAATCTTTGGATATGCTATACATCTGATGTGACTCTAACCAATGTGAGTGTTTGCAGAGCTTAATGTACTCAAACTTCCATGGACAGCTCTACTTATGGTAGTGTCTGGATATCTACTTCGCTAAAGTGTTCACTAAATCACAATCACTCAGTATGTAACATAAATAAGCACAGCATTGTCTAGGGCCACATCGGATGTATAACATATCCAAATATTAGGCCAATCGGGGCAGTATTCCGAATGCTACAGGTGTCCTACTCAAAACCAAGTCTTTCCGGAAGAAATTATATTACGTAAAAGGATCAAAAATGCCGGTATTTCATTCGCTGCGGATTTTCAATACGAATCGAATGAGCCTATTTTCAAGGGAAACGGCTGAGAATTGAGCTCAGGGTAGCTGTTCTAGTGAAACTTGCGAAAACAGAAAGAAAAAAAAAAAAAACAGACCGCGCCTGTTGTACCGCAAAGAGCTGTAAACTCCTTCCAATCTGCACCTCTCCAATCCCCACCGCTTCTCCACCAGCTTTGTGGGCGGCACCATATCCAAAACACTGATCACCGGAAAATGGTCTGTGGTTCCAGGGACTCGGGCTGGGTATGAATTGCACGAGACGAAAAAGGGGAAGAGATTCTCGCTGCAGAACACATTGTCCGGTCGCGTCAGGTTCTGTGTGCGCTTTGCCCTCAGAGTCGGTACTCCCGGCGGTAGCGGCATCTCCATCCTGTGCCTCCCAATCAACTGCAGCAAGAGTTTCCACCGCACGCTGCGCCTCGGGAGGATCAAAGAGGTGTGAGTTCCTGATCTCGTCCCATAGTGTACTGTGCCGATTAAAGTCCCCCATCCACAGATAAAAGACTGGCCCCTGCCTCGGTGGGCTCCTCCTCGCATCACGCATAAATCGCGCAGAACCCCCAGCGTGTCGTCATGATCTCCATCATTATAGATGTTGACCATGCGAATGGTGTCAAAATCCCCTCGGAACTCTACCACCACCATATCCGCCGACGGTACGTGTATCTGTGACCACGAATCCGTTGGCAGCGACTCATTCACCAAAGTCACCGCCCTCGTCCGCCTCCCTTCAACCCCGTGAAGTGTGGGGTAGACAACCCTCCACTGGCTGTCCGCCCTTGTCACATTTCCTGGTCCCATATATGGCTCCTGCAGCGCCATAAAATGGTACCTGTCCTTCAGCACCATGTTCAACAACTCCTGCTGATTATCCAGGCCACGATCCAGGTTCTGCTGCCACAGCTGTTCAGCTGCTGCGGCCGCGGATCTCCCCGTGCTGCCGCACTCATTGCGCGCCGCCCACAGTTCTGGCCGGGACCTGGTTCTGTTGCTGCTGCGATGACGACTGTAGACAAGAGAGTTTTGATCACACTTTTTTTTGTACCCCACATAACTGTCTGTGTCTGTAGTTCCACGGTACCCCGGAAAATTAATACCATCCACATTTCCGATTTCCATGCACGAGTCCAGTATCATCACTGATAACCACTGTTCAAGTGAACGGTTCAAGCTTGGCTCAAAATTCTCACAACACTTCCACAGAACTTGCATGAGCTATGTGCCGACAAATGGAAATGTAGATGCTAAACGACCACCGGACTGCCAGAGCGAAGCTAAGGCATGTCTTGTACAGTGACAGAGAGGAATTTGTGAAAATATTATGTATTAGGTAAATTGTGTTTTCAGGCCATTTCGCGCCGAATGCCGTCTAGCATGCCCACAACATGTCCTATATCGAAAGTTTCATATGTACTGCATTCTGTGCAAGAAGGGCGACCGTTTCTCCCACGAGCCCCTCTCGCCTTCGCACTTCACGCCACGACAACACCTGTTGCTGACTCACGCCGACTCCTCGCGTCAAGTCCCCGTCCTTCTGCCACTGCAGACATACGAGCTGGGTCAACGGGCACCTGCGAGTTTGGGAATTCCCACGAGTACTCGCAAGTGCCTGCGAGTTTTCCACACATTTTAGAGATAAAACTCTCAGAAGAGGTGCTGTAAATGAAATATAGTGCTACAATAGACAGGTTGTGCAAAGCCGCACAGAGCCGCATGCGGCTTTTGTGCATTGTGCAAAGCCGCACAACAAACCAACAGATTTGTGAGGGAAACTAGGTTCATTTTGGAGAGATACGGGTCAATTGGGTGGTATACAGTACATTGAACCACTTACCCAACGTAATGTGCGTCATTTTTCACGTCATTGTTCGGCTTCCGGCACAGCTCCTGTGCGGCTATGGCAGTGACGCTGTCGAAATGGCCATTTACTCCACTTAGTTCCACTTTCTTTCTGCTGCCTGATCCGAGAATCAATGCTGATGGCATTCAAGGCACTATATGTAAGGCTTGTGTACATAATGGATGGGAAAACAAAAGCCGCACAGAGCCGCACGCGGCTTTGCACAATGCACAAAAGCCGCATGCAGCTCTGTGCAGCTTTGCACAACCTGTCTAATGATGTTCAACCAAGTGTTCCACAACCACAGAGGATTCATAGCCCCTTTGAAGACATTTTGAACTCAGCAATGCTGGTTAATATGAGTCAAATACCCGCGGGTTTGCAGAAATTTCCACCGAATTCTATACTCGGACCTGTAGCATACCCGCAGGCACGAGTACTTGACCCGCGGGTCGAGTTTCTCACGAGTATTCCCACGGGTCTACCCACAATTACTCACGGGTGACCCCGACTAGTTCCATTCCTTACCAGAGCCACGTTTGTGGAAACTTCCGAATTCCTGCAATGTACGTCGAAGGTTGCCTTTGATTTCACCTAAATAGGGCAGAAATAGGAAAATAGTCGATGTCGTGCGCGTGGGAATAAATGTGGATTTACATTCATAGTAGAGTGATGATGCCGGCGTTGTTATCAATGAATCTCAACCAAGCCGTTCCCCGGCGCACCGCCCATCGTGCGTAGAGGAAACCACCGCAGATCCGCCATGTCGCCCATGCTAATGAACACGCGATGCATCACGAGTCGCCCGCAGCTGCACTCCGCACGCGCGCGTAGCTGTTCGTCGCACCGCTCATCTCCGGTACTCCACAGGCTGTATGTCTCCCGAGTAAACGGATGCACAGCGGCTGTCGCGTGCCCGCCAGTATAGTCAAAGCCAACATAGAACGGCTCGTCGGGCCGCGCGGCGATGAACTCCGCTTGCGCGGCTAGGATTTCGGGTTTGAGCGCGAGGTAGTCTTGATGGAGGAGCGCACGGAAAAAGTCGCGGTCGCGGGTGTGCATTGGGACTGAGGTTGCAGAGTTGAGATGTGGGCAAGTATAATGAACAGGGGGGGGTGTTGACATACTTGTACATCTGAAACACAGACACTTGTTTTCACAGGCTTCGCGATGACCACCCACACGCCAATCTGCACGTTGGCACGCCTCGGAGCAGTAATAGTGACGCAAGCAGCCTGCGCAGCGCCGGAACGCGGTCTTGACCAGTATTACGCCGCACTGGGATATAATGTCAGTATGAAGCAGGGGATATGGGAGGAATAGAAAGAACCTCTACATTGTCGCACGCCCGTGATGATCGATACCCGTCGGAATCAAACCATTTCATGAGCGTTATGCGTTCTTCGGCAAGTGCGGTGAAGGCCCTCCAACCCGCAGACAACGACGATGTTTCTGGGACAGAATCGCCACTCACGTTGCGCATGCAGCGCAGAACAGAGCGGTAGATGGTGAGGTCGGGGAGCCGGCGCTCCACGAGTGCCTGCGCGGTCGGGACGTCGTAACCCTCACGGGCGCATGCGACAATTGCATCGAGAAGCCCCGCCTTGAGCGTGGCCGTGAAGTGTTTCAGGTTGCCCGCAGTGAGCCGGGTCGCCGTATCCAAGCACAGTTCAGCGAGATCGTATGGCGAAATATAATCGCTCTCGCTCGCAATAATGACGTGGATGGCGCCGATCAGCGCCTCCGCGAGCCCGGCGGACTTGAGGGCAGACTTCCAGTGCGCATCACCCCGGAAGGGCTCGATGAAGAGACTAACAGAGTGCAGGGTCGGAAGCCAGTCTTCGGTGTTGGAACTGACAAGTCGAATATGATCTGCAACCAACTTTGCCAAATCTTCGATCCCGCCGCCGGCACCCTCGATAAGTTCGTCGACCAGTGAGAGGTCCAACGCCGTCTCGGCAGGTGGATCCCGAAAATACTTATCGAGCATCTCTCTCCCATGGATGAAGGTGCACACTGGTCCAATGCCTGCATGGTGGGGGAGAGCTACGGCGCTCCTCCAATGCTCCCCCACCAAAATGCGGACACCAGGCGTCGCATCCACGATGGCCGCGGTCTCCATATCGCGATAAAATTGCTCGAGGAGGAATACATAAGCGGTTCGATTGTCGTGTGCGCTTCCCGAGTCGCGGGCAGGAATACAGGTATGGTACCGATTGAGAAATCGAATCCAAGACCAGCAGCGTGGCCAGAATTGCGGTAGGGCATGCTGGGGAATATCATCAAGCACATTGAGCGTCAGCACGGAAAGGAATGCCATGGTCACGGCCGAAACAGTGTTGTCGTCCAGGGATGATGTGTCGACCGCATTGGCGCTCGGGATGTCCGCGGGATCGAGATTGGCAAAGCATACAGGGAGGTGTAGCTCCGTGTGAGTGAGGGTTCGAAGTGATGCGCTCCGGTATAGACTACGGAGACTCTCGATGGAGCCTCCCGCGGCAGCTAGAGCCACGCTCTGGCCAGAAAAGTCAGTCTTGAGAGCCAGTGATTCTATAACTTGAAAGGACTTGCGCGGAGAGACACGGGAAGACGTGAGAGGGTTTCTAATCGAAGTCTTGGGTCTAAGTGCTCGTCCATGGCGAGTGGATGTCACTGGACAGATGTGGACGACGAAAGATATGTAGACTAGCTGTCAGTGTCAAGCGCTTGTGGCAAAGTTCGCAGCATCACGTGTCGTTCACGTGACATATTGTCGGAAAAATAAAAATAAGTAGCCTTATAAGCCCGCGGCCTTATCATGACATAATACTAGACTCGCAAGCCAGTCGACGTCCACTCGGTTACAAGACAGAGCGGGTGGGAACGGCGACGGATTAGGATAGAGAACAAATAGCTACAACATCGGAGCAAATAATGATGGGACGTCAAACAACAGGTAACCTTGTGGACGGACTGGGCCCGCATGTCGCCTGTTTCAGTGATGGATTTCCGCCCCGCCATTTCAGACCTTCGACTTAGAACAAACGCGCCGAATACCTTAAAAAAAAGTCTCAAAGTACCTTAGGCAAAGATGGATAACTTTGGATTCTCTATCCATTGATACCAACATGTTTTTGGACGGCAGAAAAAATGAAGGGGGTATCAATGGATAGAGAATGAAAAGTTATCCATCTTTGCCTCAGACACCCCCCGGCTCTGCTGTGTAGTTTGTGAGTTGCAAAAGCGTCGTTTCCATTTTATTTCTAAGTCAAGCGTCTGAAATGGCGGAGAGATCTGCCATCTGCCAAACAGGCGACATGGGGGCCCAGCCTGTCCCGGTGAATGCCTGAGTTTACGATGGCATCAATTTCACCGGGCCGGGCTGGTTTCACGAGCCTAACATAATACTAAGGCGCTAAGGTAGGCGTCGTACGCATCCATCGAGTCACGTGTACGTAACGTCACACGTTACAGTAACGTGGGAAAGCGCGAAATCTCAGAACGAACTTTTTTTTTTTGTCATTGTACCTCTCTGGGACCAGAGAAATATATCCTAGTCTTACCAAGATCCTCAACGTGTGAACTATATATTTTTCAGTAACTCTCGGAAACCATCAATGTGAAAATGATGCCGCCAACAAGGTAAATCTACTGCAACAACAGGAATATTCAAATTCTACAAGTCTTTCTAAGCCTAAGGTCCTCAAGATATGAAGGTGGAAGTGTACGGTGACCCCTATACCTCTTATTGGCCCATGTGGCATCTGCTCCGTCAAGCCCGCGGAAGTATGCATCGGCAAACCTTGATGACCTGGTTGCGAAACGGCGCATAGATGCAAGCGGAACCGCATCAAGGGCTTCCAACATATTGCGTGTCAAGTCTTCCTCCTTCGAAGATGGCGGGAACATGTGGTAAATCCGCTTGGCATATCCCCAACATTGCTCAATAAAATTGAGCTCCGGGTGGTACTTTGGGAAGAAGATAACCTCCAAACCCCGCTTGTCACAATGTTCTTCCTTCCATGTAGCCCTTCGTCATTGGGAAGGCGAAGCAGCCTCGATGCTTCCTGCGAAGGCTTGCACGGGACCTCGGTTTTCTTTACAGGAACAATGCAAAGGCGTGGATGACGACCATCCTCTATCAGGAGTGGATTACTCGATGGGACGATGAGCTGCGTGCCTGAGACCGCTATATTTTGCTTCTGCAGGACAACTTCTCTGCTCATGTTCCTCCCGACACACTCACCAACATTTGTGTTGTCAACTTTTCGCCAAATCTGACAGCGCACGTCCAACCGCTGGACGCTGGGATGGATCATTCGCTGCTTTAGATATCGATCAGCTCGATGGTATGCGCAAGGCCGCTAGCGCCTGGGACGATGTCAGCGCTTCAACCATCGCCAACTGCTGGCGCAAAGTGGGTATCCTTCCGGAACATGCACCTGACGATCCCGCCACCCCTGCGATTCCTGTTGTCGACCCTGTTCGACAGGCCGAAATTGCTCTCGAGACGACTCTCAATGAGCTTGAAAACCGCGGAGTTTTACAGGCTTCCAACCGTTTGTCGATTGAGTCTCTCGTCAATCCCGACAGCGAGAAGGACATCATAGATGATTCGACGGAGCAGGACATCTACAACGCGGTTGTTGCTTCGCGTGACACGCAGCAAATGGGCAAGATCAACGATGGGGATGACGACGTCGAGGACAATATGGGCTTCCAGCCCCGCCCGACACGTCGTGAGGCTCTTAGCGCTGCTCAGACCTTGCGAAAGTACACCGAAACCCTGGATGATGGTTTTGCCCGCAAACTGGAGCAGCTTTTGGCTTCATTCAGGCGCCAGACACAGCTAGAGGAGACAAATGCCCTTGTAACGGTTCCAATTACACAGTGGTTCACCAGAACAGCGTAGAATACACGGCAGCTGTATATATCGACCAAAAAAAACAACTTTTATTCGATTTTTTTTGGCTTCCTATTAACCCATACTCCCCTCAGGCCTCATAACCCATAACCTGGGCCTGGCACCGAGGGGTATGGGTTAAGAGGGCTTCGACTGTACATTGCACGAGAAGTACGGGAACGGATGTACAACAGGTTACGAAATAAACAGGCTTCGAAGGAACTCCTGTACATTTGTGTAAGACACCAAAATCCAGCAGTGAGAACCACGTACGTATTGGTATTCAGAGCAGGGAGGCAGCGCCTGGCAGGGCGGCAGCGGCGGCAGCCGCATCACGAAAAGCGGGAAGTAATTACAAGGCCACAATCGGCAAAATCCACTACCAAGTACTAACAAGCAGGTGATGTTTCACCGGCGCATATCTGCAACCTATTTTCCTGCAAACCTCACCAACTTGGTGGGGTTTGTAATAGTACCAAGGTTTCTGGGGTCTGCAAGCCTTTGCATACCCTCACATTGATTCCGACAGCATATAGATTTGGGCTCAATGGTAGACCACTACGGCTGTGGATATGCTTTATTAGCGTTCGAAATGCAGCTCAAATTGCACACAAAAAAGATATTGAATAGGGAAAAAAAGTCATATTGCAGGCTATAGGCGGCTGGCCGTGGTTAGGGGGTAGAGGGGCATTACAGCGCGGAGAGGTATTGGGGCGCCGCGGTGGCAGTGAGAGGGGGGGGAATAGGAGCTGGTGTGGCAGACGAGGCTGGAAAACGGAAGGTGGCCGAGACGAGGTTGCAGGGACGTGAAAAAAGACCGGAGAATGCTGGCTCGAGCGAGCGAGCCGAGCAGCGTGGGCGCGAGCTCAACGGCTCGCTCTGCCGAGGACCTAGGTCTTCTTGGGGCAGGCAGAGCTCGGGTGGTCCCCCTCGCATGTGCGGCAGACATGCCGACGCTGGGATGGGCACGGCGAGGACTTGCATATCCCGTTGTTCCAGTCGTAGCAGACTTGCTGCTCCACCGGCAGCGAAGACGGCCTCTCTGCTTTATAAGAGGCGCCTTTGGTGGTAGACTGCATGGACGACGACGGCGGAGGAAGGGGGTGCATGTATACGATGCGCGAGAGCAGGTTGTGATCAGGGCGAGCCCAACCCGAATAATCACCAGACTTCATGTCCCAAAGACGAATGGTGGTGGAATTCAACGTGGTAGATCACCATGGCAGACCACTTGTACTGCTGGTGCAGCTCGGTGAGGTGCGAGACATAATCCGAGAGGGAGCGGGTGATCGCGAAGACCTCCCAAGGCTTCCCGGACGATGCAGCGAAGGCTCCGAGCACCTCGAAGTACTTGAGAAGCGGGCGAAGGATGGCGTGGAACGAGGGGAAGTGTTTGAGCGCGAGGGTGTGGTGGGTGGACGGGGCAGATCCTGTTGATTTTTATTTATTTTCTAATCAACCTCCGCAGGCAAAGAAAAGCAAACGGCGGGGCAACGTACTCCTGTCGAGCGGCAAGTGGCGACAGCAGACGTGGCAAGTCCAGCGGCATGAACGTGTGCGATACGATGTCCAAGATGATCTTGGACTCGATGGATGGAAAAAGAGCAGGCAGTGGCTTACCTCCGAATTCCGATGACGCACCGGAGCCTGTGAAAGGCTCGGAGGCGGTGGCGGAGGCTGACTCTGCTGGTGGGCAAACACATTGGCAAACGCCGCAATCGCGGCTAGTGTTTCCGGCGTGAGGGAGGCAAGGGCGGCGGGGGTAGACGAGGTTCCTTGTTCGTCTATGGGGTAAAGTAGATGCTGTCAGGCGACGGAGCGCGGGACGAGACAAGGACTGGTAATGAATCCGAGGACTGTATAAGTGGCGCAGACCGGGAGGACGATGGTTCGCGCGCAAAGCGACCGCGCACTCGATGCTGGGTTCTCGAATGACCAGTCGCAATCGTTGCTCGATGTCCCCACAGAGAAAAAAGAGAAACTACTCTATCGAGCTGTGTGAGTGTAGGAAGATGAGGACGAGAATCTACACAGATGCAAGAGCATATATATATACGTATATGGGACAACGGAAGCCGAACGGGCGTCTCGCCCGCATAGACCGTGTTTGGCGCGTCAAACACCTCTTCTGAATCACATGCTTCATAATGCCATTTTAAACATCATCAAACGACTCATTTCAGCCTCATTAACGGCACCGTCAATGCCCCGTGGAGGAGTTTCCTGCAAGGCTTCAATCGAAGCACATAGTGCGGAAAACATGATTGATGTATCTAATTGTAATTTCACAGTATAATTGCACATATACTCAACCACAGCCATCGCAACAGAACCAGAGGCAGTTTGTTTCAGGTTGGTGTTACATCCCCAAGGCAGAGTGTTGCAGTCAGATTTTGGCCATTCAAGTGGTCATTCAAGTGCCCGTTTTCACATCGAATTACCAAGTCGCCATCTTAGTCAAAGTGTGTCTCAGATACAAGCGAGTGCGGGAGTCGAAACCTACAATCATTATCTGGGTCGATGTGGGAAATGCGGCGAGGAATATGTTTGAAGCAGGTTGCATTGTGCCCATGAACCAAACCAATGAATGAACTCGTGGAGCAGAGATGTGTGTAAATCCTTCGCGTTGGAAGGACGAGCAGTAGGTGAGGAAGAGCGGAGTTCTTCGCTGGTAAACAGCAAGATGGGTCGGTCGTCCGGAATATGGGGTGTACGGGTGAAGCAATAGGTCCTGAAATGTTGTGTATGCGTGGAATAGAAATGTGGGTAAAATAGGGAATGTGCCGTGTGAGCGTGAAGTACGGGTTGCAACTCGAAAGGGCTCGATGGAGGGGGAAATGTGGGCTAGAGGTGGATGGTGTTCACTGGCGGCGTGCCCTCGTTGGAGCGCTCAGTTCACTGGCCGCGTCGGAGATGGTGGTTCGGGTGTAAGGAGGTGATGATTTCCCATGTGTACGTACGAAACAAAGAACCGGTCCGAGGACCGGTGTACAGTAAAGTAAGTATGGAGATATAACGTAGAAGGGAGGCGACCAGCGGTCCATCCTACCCTTCCACAAGGGACCCACACCCTACCTCCCAGCGCATGAGCGCATCCATGCACGGCTCGAGGTCCGACCAAAGGAGGGTCGTGGGCGGCGGGGGTTCCCGGTGGTGCCGCCAGTGGAATTGGCGTGCGTGGTGGAGGAGGTGGTGTGCGAGTGGGAGGGGTGGCGGTGATGGAAGAGGGATTCCCGCTAGGCAAGCCGACAGTGGGGTTCGCCCCCACTGTGTGGGTGGTGTCACTCGGGAAATACCCCACAGACGAGTTGGCGCTATTGGGGCTGGCATTAACGGTAGCAGCACCGGCGCCACTCGGGTAATATCACAAGCCCCATCCCGGTCTGTACTGCCACGCGTATGCGTTGCGTAGTCCGCCATTGCCTCGTGTGGTCCATTACAAGGCATGCGTACGCAGAATTCACCCGCCGCAAAGTGTTCCGACAATGATGGAGTTGTAATACATCAGTAAAACTACATTTTTGTCTTTGGCGTCTTTGGCGTCTTTGCCAAGACGCCAAAGACATCAAAGACGCATTTTGCTCAAAGACCCGCATCTTTTGCTAAGCAGATTCAAAGTCTTAGCAAAGACAATACGTTTTTGGAAAGACCTATAAGACGCAGTATGTCGTTCGCAAAGACCACTCAAAGACGTTCATGAAGACTTACAAGACACATGAAATATCGCAAGAAAATGCATATATTCACGATCCAAGTACATACATGGAATGAATTAAAGATATGTACAATCGCCTGTCTTAAGGCATACCCCTCGGTGGACACCTCAGGGTATCCGTTACCGCAGAGTATGCGTTTCCGGAGGACTTTTGGGCTGGAAACCGCGTTTTGGTGGCAGGCAAAGTTATGCGTTATCGCAGAGTATGCCGTATAACGGGTATGCATTATAGCAGAGACGACTGTATTCACCATGGGATAGCCGTGCTCCTTCTCCGAGGGCTTAAACGCCATGGCTCTAACGTTCGCCCCGTCGTCATAATTATCTGACAACTGTCAACAACGGAAACCAACAGAACTAACTCTAATAGTGAAATTTTGTCGGCTTTTTGGGGCCGATGTTTTGGGTCGACCAAACACTTTACTTATTTAGGGTGGTCGTGGAAACGTTGGCCTGAAATAGGGCAATAGTCGTGTGTAAATTATTGCATTCCTACCCTAACGATAAATTCCTGGGTAATTCAGCCGGGTGAGTGATCTATCTGCTTCTATCTGGTCTCCCATGTTGACCCCATACTGCGACGGTGATCTAGGTGACCTATGCTACCTATGAAACATCCCGCACAACTGAGTTTGCGCGTGATTAATTTTGTGTTCTCCACCTAGAGAACTGGTTTCAGGCACACGAACACAATTCCAAAAAAAAATTGATATTCATTCCATTTCTGAAGGAACACGAAGCAAAATACTCCCCAAATACACTGCATTTTGATGGTTCCTCGAACCGAGCCTGGACCCCATCAGTCGAGCTATGGCGAGCCTTTGCCGAGGTGCCTCGGCTAACCTGGGCACAGTCGGTTAGCTTGGCCGAGGCACCTCGGCGCAGGCTCGCCATAGCTCGGCTAATGTGGGTCTAGAACCTGTCAAAATGCAGTGATATGGAAATATTGCACAACTCGGTTCGCCCGTGGTTAATTTTTGTGTTCTTCACCAGAGAACTCATTTCAGGCACAGGTGTACAAATGCAGGAAGTTTAGGGAGTTAGGAAATGCCGGCGCCCACACCGCCATCAATACCGGCGGCTGACCGCATACAAGTCGGAGTTTAAAACACCTCAACCATAATTCTGTCTCGCACACCAGTAGTTCTCCATTCCATGACCACAATTAATTTCTGTCAGACAGTTCCTAGCGACATAGACTGCTACCCATACGCCTTCCATCGTGTTTTGTAATTAGTCATTTGAACCTGTTATTTATCCAGGCGTGCACTAGAAGTTAAATCAATAATTATGATCCTGCGTGTAAACACGACAGAAATCGAGGATGCTCAAGCCATATGGCTGTCGGGAGGAAAGTCAAAAGCTTCTTGACTGCCTTCATCCCAAATGGGACCCGCGGCGTACTGTTAATCAATCGAATCCAGGCCCTTCACCCGATGAGCGGCTGCAAAATCTGAATGCTTTTGATAATAATAGACATATTCGCCGGGGAATTTTTGCGTCAAAGTCCGGTGCGGAGGCGTGTGAGGAAATGAATAATCAATCACGTGATGTCAATGATGCAAACATCGCCACGCTGTCACCACCTCGCTGGCCACTAGGACTTCTCCATGGGCAGAAACAGCAAAAGGAAGCGAAAGGAAAGCGAGGAAGAGGGAGAGGACTTCGTAGTCGGTCCGTCCTTGACCTGCATATGGTTTTATTTGGGAGTGCTTACAATCGCATTCCTGAACAGAGGTCATAACGCACGCCCGCTTCGCCGACGCTAGCAAGCAGAAAGAGGGTTGGGTGCGTATATTCCCATCACTGTACGTAGTTCTGACATGTCTACAGGAATATCTCGTCAAAGTGCGAACTCATTCAGTGCGCTCATTTCGATAGGCCATGATTCACAGCTTTTCAGTGGGACGGCTATGACGACGACACGTATGTTAGAAGTCTTGAGCTGTGGCGTGGCTGACCTGAGAGCAGATGGGAATCGGCGGCCAACCTGGCAGCCTGTCAACGGCTACTCGCAAGCTTCTGGGGCGATGTTGGTAACGAAGACTATAAAGAGGGCACCGTTGTCGCCGCTTCCGAGACATGGATCAGTGAATTGTTTTACTGTCTATAGGATTTACAGTGTTTAGACGCTCTTTTAGATCAAGAACGGAAGCTGTTCAAGATCGAGGCCAAGAAGGAGATGGAGGCGGCCACAAAAGTGACATTTTCATCTTCCTGTTGGTTTACATTTGTTTTCTAAACACCTTCCGCAGGCAAGGAGGAGAAACCGGGTGACGCCGTCCAAGAAAAAACCAAACATGGTCGTATCCGGTCCGGAGGACTCTGACGACGATGTGCCGCTGGCCAACCTTGCGACGTCTCCGAAGTTCAAGGTCGGACGTCCACTCACGGACTTTGAGTAATGTAATACTTACATGACAGGGTAAATCACCGGCATCCAAGAGCGCTTCTAGGGTAAGAATAGCAATCTCGGGGCTCGTTTGCGCTATGCTTACGCTGATTAGAAGGCGACAAAGCCCGAACCGACTACGAAAGTATGTGGCGCCCGCAACACTTTATCATAGCGCTTGATCACAACTACAGAAGTCGCCAATAAGCGTAACAGTCAGAGCCCAACAAACCAAGGCTGAGCTTACGGGTCGAAACGCATTGTCGCCTAACCCACCTCTATGGAAGGAAATAAGCAAAGGAGCAAGCATCTCGGTCCACACCGCGTCCTTATCACCCGCTTCGCTTCCATTTCCCAAGTCCTCAAACTCATTTGGCATCCACTCCCTCCCTTCCGTTTCCCGCCCTTGCGTCATCTTATACACCCCCCTCTGTCTCGCGGACGACTGAAGCCGCGAACCGTTTCTCGCTTAAACCCCCTACGCCCGTGACCCCGCCAGCTATTCCTCTCGTTATCACGAAGAGAGCTATGTCAGCCATTCCGTCCCTGAATTCGCCCACGCCCGCGTCTGTCAATGCCGTTTCAATGCGTACGTGAAACTCTATTCTCATGTGGTTTAGAATCTAAGTTTCTCCAGCCGGATCTGCCCCCGCCCCTGGTTTTGGAGGGTAGGCGGTTGCAACCCCCTCCTCGGTATTCGGGCCCGCTTCCTCAATCCAACACCCAGATATCTCAAAGCGCCGGTCGCCTGCACGTGCAGTCGTCCCCGATTCCGGCCGGAAGCTCTGCCTCCCGTCTAACCCCGACAGCTCCCGTCTTGAGCAATTCGGAGCGAGAAAGCCTTCGGCGTCCCGCCGTTACTTCCGGTGAGCTCCCTCAACAGCATCCTCTTATAGGTTTGCGAGCTAATTCGATACGCAGAGACTGAACTCTTGTCTGTGTTGCCTGAGAATGCCTTCTTGCTGTCGCTTGCGAAACGATGGAAGGAGCCTCCGCTGTCGTACTACACCATGGTGGCTGAAAAAACTGCTACTCTCTTGCAGCGGCTCGCCGAATGGCCAACCACGCTGGCTCATCATCCAACATTCGCCGTCCCCAATTACGAAGAGTTTCCCACCAGCTCCTTCGTCGTCGAAGACCTGCTCGCGATGGACCGGCCCCTGATCCATTACAAGGAACTTTGCGCTCAAGATAGTACGCCAACGGACACGGTGTCTGCCGTACTCGACATGCTTTTCAAGAGCCATCTCATGCAGCCGTGGCGCACCGGGCAAAAGCTCATTTCCACCTACGACATTGTAGCGACCGATAAAGGGATGCTGCGCTGCCGCTTGGACTGGCCCGCCATTGTTCAACAGCTGGGCGTCGGGTTTGCGTTCGGGGACTATCGTTGGCAACACACGCCCGAGGAACTGAGCAAAATCTTTCCACCGATGTCTCCGAAGAGTAGCAAGTCCGCCCCCGAGCGTGCCCAGTATCTTGACCGCCGGGGGAAGGAGCCATGGGTGGCATCCGTCCAAACTCCTCCAGGCTGGGTCAGCGACACGCACACAGACCTTTCGAGCGTCGCTCAGGCCATTGTGCATTGTGACGGCGAGAAGCTTTGTTTGTTCTGGCCGTCCACCTCCCAAAATCTTGAATGGTGGGGGCTTCCGCGGATCCGGCACACTTCTCGCCTTGAGGAGGCCCTGGACGCTCTGGAGGGGCTGGAAGTTATGCACATTACTGAACCTTGCACATTTATCATCCCTCCTTTTTGCATACACGCTGTCATCACTTTCGCGGGCTCCACACACACATGTGTCTCCTTTGCGCATGCCGCGCATTGGCCCATGGCAAAGGAAGGCCTGGAGTTCTGCAAAAGACTCATTCGTGATCCTATATACCCCCACTTCTCGCGCGGTGAAGTTGGTTAGGAAGCTTGTACATGAGGCTTCCGTTTGGGAGCAAGCTATCGAACCGAATAGCGAGGCGACAGCTTACCTCGCAGCTTGGATGGTGGACATGGCGCCATATAGGGATCAGCCTGCGGAGAACGACGAATATCTGTGAGTGTTTTTGCGTTTGTTTCAACCTCAGGAATTCAGTGAATTTGTAGGGATTGGAGCTTTCTCCACACAGATGTCTTTGGTTCTAGACCACTGTCCGATGACGATCTCACCGAGTGCTAATGAAATCTTGTTAGTGAGGGGTCTGACTTCCATCTACTTATGTAATTTGAACACTACCTTTACACTGCTCCAGAGGCCGCAAAGACGTTGTCGTGTCTGGCCCTCACTGCCCTCAACCTGTCAGACAAGGACGGACATACGGGTCGAAATGGACATTATTTATTCATGGTTAATTTCCGGCTGAGATATCGAAACTCCGGCTGGGACCCATTCCGTGTCACCCCATCTGACTATCCGCGGTTGTGTCCTCTGGGTCCTCCTGCCCCCTACGAAAAAATGAGGATAAGCTTGGGCTAGGCTTCGAGGTTTTCAGGTTCCGCACCACCGATGTAGAGTAGTTACTGAGTCGTTGTCTGGTGAAGCGTTGTGCTTGAAGGAGATGTTCAGTGAACGCAAGAGCGTCCGCTTGTGGTTTCAAGCGTACTTAGGCAGCCGTGAAATGAGGGAGTTGGAGCACAGAGAGGATATTTTCGCAGAGAGCTGTAGCACAGCTGCTTTGTTTCTTCTCCGTGTTGAAGTTCCAACCAATCGCTGGCGAAGTACCGGCCTGTTATGCATGGAGACTCTACAACTTGCGTCCAGGACGGAAGACGTCCCGAGTCCAACGGGCGCTCCGGAAGACTGTTTCATTGCCAGCCAAAAGCTCACCCGCGGATCGGTGCCAGAGGTCTGGAGCCTGTTTTGGCACATTTCATGCGCCGTTGGGGTCTTCTCGCCAGATACTATTTCTTGAAACTGCACGCAGAATCCGGAGAAAGAGTCGAATGTTGTGCAAAGCTCTCAATGTCACGGGGCTGAGTCGATGCCATGATATCTCGTCCTGCTAATTTATCAATAGCCTGAGAATACGTCTGTCGAAAGATTCGGGGAAAACTTGGAAAAAGACGTGCCAAATACTGCTCGAGCACACGATCAACCATCAAAAATATGGCGGACCAGTAGGTATCCACGTCGCGCAACAAGCCGACCACGCGAAGAGGTTGAGGCGGGTCTCCGAACCCGCCATCCGCATCACCAGGATATTATTACCCTCCCAAAAGTTTCGCGACGCTGATCCGAGGCGCGACAGGCTGTGACAAGAGCTAAGAAATGAATATTAAGAAAAGCGTAGTTGGGTACCTGGCGAGACAGAGTGAGAAGCTGGATTTCCACTCCAAAATTGATTGCAGCAAATACAGTCGGAAACCGGGAAGAACGTAGAAGCGAAACAGTGTATTGCTTGTTCCACCACTTCGGGCCACATTACGAGCTCTGGATTTTGGGACATAAAACTACATCCTATGAAGTCGATTGCACAAAGGGAACTGGCTCAAGACCTCCTGTAGAGCCTGTGCTATTCAAGTCTCTTAACATCATTTGCCACTGTTAGGCACACAGATCAATATTTCATGTGCACACGAGCTCGAGAGGCCCAGGGTGAACCAGATTCTGAAATGAGGTTTTAAAGGTGTCGTAGATTAAGAATATCGATATCCCGGATGGTCAAGTTCCGTGGCTGGGGCGCACAAGCTTGTTTGGAACTGCTTCGCTTCTATGTACGTTATTCACTCATTTGGCTTCCAGGAAATATCCACATCGTTCTCCCCAACCAGCGTCACTGCGGCAAATTCAACTACCGCAGCATTCCTGTGGAAGCCATCTTGTTTGCTGTCGACAAAGGTGCGTCACCTGTACAATGCGAATGCTAAAGTTTTCATGGCCGTTGCTTGTGTAGAAAACCCCGGCATTGTCACTGTCCAGTGAATCGAAGGCATTCCAGACAGAGAATGTCCACTCCCGTTGCTTCAGCTTCACTTGGAATCCTGGGCGAGAGTCGTTCTCGCGCATATATCGTGCTTTTTTGGTGCCTATTTCTTCCATTTTGGGCCATGGGCTTGCCCATGGTGTTTTTCATGGGCCAGCCCACCCCACTGCAGATGGGCCCAAAAATTTTCATGGGTTGGCCCATGGGTCCATTTTAGTGCCAGGACCCCTGGCACCAACCCAGCTTGAAAACAGCATTTTTGGGCCCATTTCTGGGCCGTTTTGCACATTCCTTGGTGATTCAAAAAACCCTTTCCCAGGGCTTTTATCCTGTGCATAAACTATCCATATCCAGGTATATTTTTTGGGGGGCCTGTTCCAGTTAGCTTTCCGGTTGCCTTTCCGGGTAGCGTTCCGGTTGCTGTTCTGACCACATTTCTGGTTGGCTTTCTGACCATGTTTCTGGTTAGCTTTCCAGTTGCCTTTCTGGTTAGCTTTCTGGTCACCTTTCTGGTTGGCTTTCTGACCATGATTCTGGTTAGCTTTCCAGTTGCCTTTCTGGTTAGCTTTCTGGTTGCCTTTCTGGTTAGCTTTCCGGTTGCACTTCTAGCTTTCCAGTTTCCTTTCGGGTTAGCTTTCTGGTCACCTTTCTGGTTAGCTTTCTGGTTAGCTTTCTGGTCACTCTTCCAGTAGGCTCTCTACTTGTGTTCCATTCAAGTATACAAGAGTTACTTTCAAGTTTAAATTGAGCAGTACGTTGGGGGTTGATTTTCCCCGTGGGCCAGCCCATGCATTTTCATAATCTATGTGGGCTTGCCCACAGTATTTTATTTTTCAACATGGCTAGCCCATCCACTTTCATAATCTATGTGGGCTTGCCCACTGTATTTTATTTCAATGTGGGCTGGCCCACCCATTTTTTATGTTCTACGTGGGCTTGCCCACCCTGTTTATTCTCTATCGTGGGCTGGCCCACCCATTTTCGTAGGCTGCGTGGGCTTGCCCATACTCAAAAAAACCATCCAAAAAAGCACTAAGTTGAGGGTTCGAACTCAAGACCTTTTGAGAAAGAATTTGTCATCAACTTAAAACCTGAGATATACCACTACACCAGGCAATCAGTGCTATTCAGCCATTTATGACACACACATGCTGGCCCAACATTCACCCCTCAATCTAGTCTATTTTACACGCCTGTCACTGTCAAATTAACCATCATTTATCGCCGGCTGTGGGAATTTATTTTGCATTTTGTGCAACAACCAGGGGCTTGTTCCCAGAACCGTCAATACAGTCAGAGAGTCCTCGGCAAGCTCTATAACTTTGATTTTGAATATATTTTTAGATACGAACCACCAACTTCCTTTTTGGTCACTACGCTTTTCGCCCAAAAAGGAAATTACAGTGTTTTTTTCCCTTTCTTTGGTCAGAATTCAAATGTTTTGGATGATCTAACTCATTGGACAGGATGGAATGGACCATAGAATATGATCTGGAGCATACTCAGAAGCACTGCACCTCTGTGAGGGGAAAATAATGAGCAGCATGATTGATTCACCTCTGCAGCATCATATCTCCATCATATAGTGAGACAGGTGTCAGGAAGCCACTCCAGAATACTAATGAGTAGTATATATACGTTCCTATCACACTGGAATGGACTCCCAGGATGAAAAGGAGCATGCTTTGATCCTAGCCCACTATGCCATCATTGCTCCATTGCCAGATCATATATTGATCTGCCATGTCGCAAACCCTATCATAGAACAGCCACCATGTGTAAAAACATGTCTTATGGGTGTTTGCCCACAGAGCTGAGCCATGAGCAAAGATCAAGTGTGTTAATGTGTTTCCATGCATCTTCACCTCATTTGCTCTGCATACATGGTTCAGAATGGAGGGAAAGAGTTCAAAAACATTTCACTGCTCTTCCCGACGTCCAGATCCAGAAATTGTGCCAATATATGGGCTTGAAGCTTCAGAATGTCACATGACATTTTTCGCTTATTTGGTGAATAGGGCACCATCCATAGCAGCTACAGCGAAATAAACACTCAAAATGAGAAGAGACATAATGAAAGATCAATATTCAACTGTATCCCAAGGAATCTGGCCACATTTCAGGTACATGGTATTTCCGAGTGCACAAGTTCAACAGCAATATAAAGTGCACTTATTGTATGTGGATGAACACACTATCTGGCCAAATCTTGACTAAAATCCTTCAAATAAAGTGTAATATCGGTCTCTCATCGTGTCTGATGACTTTTCTATTGTTTATATTGCACTATTACCTCTGCATGGACCCTAATTTACCAAGAAAGCGAAAAATGTCACTTCAGATTTGGGTCCTCAAAGACATATATCGGGATGATTCTTGGCTTTCTATGTTTGGATGGTTTGTAATATTTGGTTTGAATACATATCCCGCATTGTTCAATTGTAATACATGTAAAATTGGCTGAATAGTCATTCTGAGGCAGAGGAGATTCTTTAGTTGGCTTCATCCATTTAATGTAACAAAGTAGCTTGTTCCTTAGATCAGGATCTAATACTCCATCCTGTTTATGTCGAAATATGGTTAGGACCTCGCCGGCAAAGATATTTTCCCGGAACTGAATCTGAATTATAGAAGAGCCGATTGATGTATGTTTGGACTCGGGGTGATTAATGGATCTGATTTTGCGTCCGTCAAGCAGGCCATAATGGAAGCATTCTGCGTAAGAGCCAAGAGGTTCACTATTGTCCGGTGGATCGGTGTTTCGGGGAAAGTGAACTTGTGCTCCACACATCCTGTAATAGTTGACAAGTCCAAGTCGCATGGTGTGGTCCTCGATTAATTCAGCAGGCTTTGCAATACTTCCTGGCAGTGTGCGAGAGGTTGACTGCTCTGTAATTCCGCCCGGTTATTGACAACACATTGTAGCAATATAATGGTCTCACCATGTGCGGCCGCATCCTGAATGGTCCCTAAAGCTTGTTTATGTTGATCAACACCAAGGAGAATTCTGAGGAATTTGTGCTCCAGCCTAACTACCAGGGGTTGGTTCGGACCAGCTATTTCTTCTAGTACTCGATGAAGCTGGGAGGATTAAGATCAGCAGGTACCTGTAGAAAGGCCAAATTACGTACAATTCCATCTAGTTGACTACTGCGGTGAAATTCGCGCATCATGGACACTTCAAGTCGACCTCCAGACCAATTATTGCTGTTCATATTTTTGAGTACCTTGTTCAAGCGCTCTGTCAGAAATGCCCAGAACCCATAAACTGGTCCATAGTCCCGAATTTGCTCGGGAGTATGTACGGCCCAGTGGTGGTTTGGCTTCATTGCACCTGCTCCGTACATCTATTAACCAGTTATTTCAGAACCCAGATATACAATAACTTCAACACACCTCCAAATAGTTCAAGAGATACTCCCGATATAAGTTTTTCAGCTCTGTTGATGCCCTGGGTGCTTATGGAACTGCTAACAAAGATCTTCAAAGCAGTGGCAAAGCGGAGAAAGTTTATTTGCTCTCCAGCCTGCATTCGAGGAACAGGCTTGAGCGGAGCAGTCGGAGGATCAGATTTTCTGGTGCCCTTCTCCCATGCCCTCATTTTTGTTCTATATTCGGTCTGTTTCTTGTCATATCTCTGAAGGGCACTGTTATGCTCCGTTTCAGCTTCCTTGAAGAAACACTCCCAGACAATGGGAATCTTGGATGATTTCATAATGGGTCAAAGGAACAGTAATCCCACTCACAACCACAGCCCATGGGCCTGTCACGGCGAGCTTGTATTCATCTGCTGTCAATGATCCACCTGCTGGTTCCCCAACACGTAAGGGGAGTTTTCCAGCCCATTTTGGGGCCTCAAACTACTGGAATCATTAAACCCAATCTAAAAATACCAAGTCCACATACCCTCTCCAGAAAATCGTGAATGAACTGAAGTTCACGATAGAATTTCGCAGTGTTGCCTCGAAGACTACCGCCTTCGATCCAACGAGTGTACCATTGGGTCTTTGCAACACCTGAAAAAAAAAAAACAAGTCAGGCCTTGATGTTTGAGAAACCAAAGCAGTGTTTACCAAGCAGAAGATTATGCATTGGGTCTATAATGGTGTACTTGACGAGATCAAAGTATTCCAAACGGGCAAATTCGGTCCATTGAACTCCATACTGGCTGAAGAACTCTGTTTTCTCGTCCTCGGTTGATAGCACTTTGTAGCGATAACACAGCCGTCTGTGTTCTTCACCATCCCGGGCCGGAAACCCTGGTTGAATCCGGATGAGAATCTAAAGATATTTGTGCAAAAAACCAAACCATTCACCAACGATTCCTGCGTGAAGATTTCTGCCCGTGTTACTGTACATTTGGGGCAGGGTGTTGCCTTGTGGCTAGGGTCCGCAAAACCGCATAGTTTGCACATTGCAGGGTGGTTGGCAATGATAGCAACTAGTGCAACGCGAACAAGTATACCTGGCTTGAGTTCATGGTGGGTCCATGGTTGCAACACAGGATCCATCCTGATCAATCGCGCTGGCTGCTGTCGGCTGTGTTGCAGTGACGTTATGATTTCACACGGTCGGCAAACACGCCGAAAGGACCCAGATGTCTTGACAATTTTGAGTTCCCGAGCGAGCTCGGGGATTGTTCACAGGGAGGCCGATCGCGGCAGGCCATGTCTGACCTCGGGTCTGCCACCCTCTGCCACCTAAGGGCCTGAATGCAGTGAGTATGAGTCTCGGAGAAATATATCTACATGAGATAAAACTATAATCACCCAGCGCCCTCCTGTATGTATATACAAGCCCAGGGCCTGGTATTGACGGCTCAATAGCACGCGGTGCGCATCTGCCTCGATCAGGGATTTGAATTGACTGCAGACCTTCCGTTTGACTCGGGCTGAGGCCAATACAGTGTTTGTGAACGTTTTCTCGTTCGTATTGGTCGCGAGCCAGAGCATGATGTTGTGGCGGCATGCATGACGCGGACAGAACAGGGGCGACAAGGGCGGGGACATCAGCCAGCAGCGGGAGAGGGAGGAGCATAGAGAACTCACCATTGCGAAGAGCAGCTGACAGCGGGCACTCCAAAGGCGAGTGCAACCAGAAGGTAGTGTACGGAGGAAACGGGAAGTGAAGATACAGAGGACTCACCGTGAACGTGAACGATCGTTGCGGGGGTGGGAAGTTTGTCTCGACTCCGGCGGCATACTGGGTGACTGTTAGTGGCGTTCGGCGGGGGTAGTGCAGCGATTCACACGAGTATACAGATCGCCCGCAGCGGACGGCGAGCCACGGGTTACGAATTACGCCTCCGGTGGTTGTCAAGGCATGCTCAGGGCGCATATAGCCTGCCTGGGCGCAGCTAATAGCGGGCGGTTGTGAGTGCGAGGAAGAAAGTGATGAATCATCAGCACCAAAAGCATGGGAAGCCTGAGACGCACTTGGCAGATCGAAACCTAGCGCGAGGCGAGAATTCCTATTTGGGACTATGGACGTGAGCTTGAGTGTCATAAAGGGAAGGGGAGAAAAGAGAGGGACTTATGCGGCCTTGTTGATAGAATCTGCCTCTGGCCGTTGACGACGAAAATGAAAGGTTCCGGCGCGATTTTTGGTATCTGGGGTGTAAAAGGGGGTCTACTGGACTTATAGTTGAGTGTTTCAAGGGGAAAAAATGGATACGCGCCCTTCTTGGGAAAACCTGTAAAGAGCCATTGACGGGATCCGCTCCTTTTGAAAGGGTATTTCAGGTAAATATTCAGGCTGTCACCAAACAAATGCAGTCCCTCACCAAACAATGTGCCGAGGTTTTGCACCAAAACAGTATTTTGGCCACTGTGCAAGCATTTCTAGCCAGATTTTGACGGGGATCATGCTGGGAGGATAGCCAGCGAAATTCTGGTTCAGACTGTCTCTTCAGATTTCTTTTGATGGCCCTGGTGCTTTTGAAACACAGCTGAGGGCTCTTCATGCCAATCCAAACAAATGCAGGCTGTCACCAAACAAATGCAGTCCCTCACCAAACAATGTGCCGAGGTTTTGCACCAAAACCGTATTTTGGCCACTGTGCAAGCATTTCTAGCCGGATTTTGACGGGATCGTGCTGGGAGGATAGCCAGCGAAATTCTGGATCAGACTGTCTCTTCAGATTTTTTTTGACGGCCCTGGTGCTTTTGAAACACACAGACTGCATTTGTTTGGTGACAGCCTGTATTTGTTTCGATTGACATGGAGAGCCCTGAGCACCTTTTCAAAAGCACCAGGGCCATCACAAGAAATCTGAAGAGACAGTCTGAACCAGAATTTCGCTGGCTATCCTCCAGCACGATCCCGTCAAAATACGGCTGGAAATGATTGCACAGTGGCCTTGGGGATACTGTTTCATATGATTGCCACTCTTGTGCTTTGAACGGGAACCTACACCGGTCTGGTTGCTCTCTTCATCCGTCCACTCGTCGTCTGCAGGATCTGCTCTACCAAAGACGGCGGTTTCCGCCTCGGTCCAGTTGTTCTCCGGAGTCTGACCAATGGATGGAAGGGGGGCGGGAAAAGCCTGAACCTCCTCGATATTATGATGCAGTGGGACCGGCTGTGAATGGGTGCTCGAACCTACCGCCACATTACCTGCGTTCCCGGTGTGTCCGGGGGCTGGAGGCAGAGCAGGATTCAAGCTCGTTTTCTCTATCTGATCTCTAGGATGAGAGACTTCCGGTGGATACTCGAGCTGTAGACCATCCCATTCCGGAAAGGGAGGCAGAGCAGTTGTGTAGATTTGGTCCGTCACTCCCAGTGGATACTCGAGGTTTAGGCTATCCCATTCCAGAGAGGACACCGCAGCCACCTCCAAACGGGTGTTCGCATCAGATCTCCGCTTTGGTACGATGTTGGTGCAAGGACGTTTCAAATAAAGAGTTCTCACACAGTCACTTGGTGGGGCCACATTGATATTGGTACTAGTTGGAGTGGCCAAAATACTGTTTTGATGCAGAATCTCGGCACATTGTTTGGTGACAGACTGCATTTGTTTGGTGACCGCCTGTATTTGTTTGGATTGACATGGAGAGCCCTGAGCACCTTTTCAAAAGGACCAGGGCCGTCAAAATAAATCTGAAGAGACAGTCTGAACCAGAATGTTGCTGGCTATCCTCCCAGCATGACCCCATCAAAATCCGGCTTGAAACAATTGCACAGTGGCCCAAAATACTGTTTTGATGCAGAATCTCGGCACATTGTTTGGTGACAGACTGCATTTGTTTGGTGACCACTTGTATTTGTTTGGTGACCACTTGTATTTGTTTGGATTGACATGGAGAGCCCTGAGCACCTTTTCAAAAGATCCCATAGACACACGCTGACGCACCGGATCAATTATAACCGACGTAGAGTTTGTTCCATCAGCCAGCAAAGGGCCCTGGACGCATTCTAGCAAAGTCGGAGGAAAGGCGAAGCGCCCGGTGAAGAAGTTGATTGTGAATGAGTTGTTTTCATTGCGAGCCGGGCCGTGGTCATGGAGCGGTCTGGAAGTCTTGGTGTCTGTAGCCTTAAGTGAGTCCGCCATTCCGTCTCCACTGGACTTTTTGGGGGGTGATGGCATATGCTGTGAACCCAACACTCTGGTGGCTGGAATGATGCATGTTTTGCCCGTCGACGTTCCTTCCCTGTTCAAAGGCAGGTCTTGCGATCTATTTGGACCCCTAGTGTCGGATATGGGCTGGTGCACTCTATTACATTAGCGGTCTGCTGTAAGCGAACAAAAAGTAGACCACCTTCTCCGATTGAACGATGGGTCGCAGGATATTTGGAGGCCCCCCAAGGGAATCAGGACCCGGGCTCACAGTCTGTTCTGTAGCAGTCACTGAGTGACTGTGTGTGTGTGATTTCATCGTCCTCCCGCCAGAGACCTTGTGCTTGATCGAGGGCTGATTTTGCGTCGCTGTTTCCTTTCCCGCCCTTCCTTGTATGTGTTGAACACATTGAGATTTGAGCCTCTGTGATCTCCGGGAAGCCGCTTTTTTGAGTTTCTCACATTCATTGGCAAGGTGCTCGACAGAAGAATCCGCCTGCAACCGCCCAGCTTTGGATTTGCCGACTTTCAAGTTTTGGGCCTGCATTCTACGAATTGGGATGTTACGAAAACATACATAGGCCGCGTTGATGTAGTCATTTTCTTCACTCTATAAGCGAATGGTAATTGTGCAGTTGTTAGTAATGTCCCCGAAGTAACGGAACCATTGCGCAAAGGGCATACATTGAGCAAGGGAAATATTTTGTGTCCACCCCGGAGCGAGCGTCGTTGCTGCCAATGTGGGTGGATAGTGAGAGCAATCGATAACAGAACAGATGGTGGTGGAATCCAAGCTGGCACAACGTGAGACGCGAATGTATCGGGATCTAATGGGGCTAAAAAGAATGGCTTGAAAAACGAAAAATCCGGGAGTTCCTGCTGGAGCTAACACAATAGTCAGTGGTAATACATACAAGAATCATTATTCTGACCTTCGGGCCAGTTAGAATCTCGAACAACCCCATCACAAGCTCAAATTCGTCTTCACTGATAGATACCCGAATGAATATCTCATCTGTTTCTGCCGACGGCGTCTCTTGAGCAATTTGCTCTTCAACGCTACACTGGTAGTTTGTGATGTCAAGCCACGTCTTGTCGGCCTCATCCAAGAAATATGTATAGTCATGGTCGAGCAGTGCTGCAGAACATGCTTCGGAGATGGTTTGCGTAGACTGAAGGTATGTCTTGGTGTCCATCCATCTATTACTAGGATATAGCTCCGCGTAATTCTCGACGAGCTGAATGGAGCCGGGTATAGGGATCCGCACTGTGCTGGTGGCTAAGGCAGCCTGCAGGTGATGTTCCTCAATGCCCTACGAGTTAGTTGGGTCTAAAGATGTAGCCAGCCCTTACTCACAGATGTCTCATTTTTATCGATATTTCCAACAACCGAAACTTGAAGCAAGTCTTGCCCATGGGAATCTTCCCGGTTTTCCAAGGAACCCTTGTATATTTTCAGCGGGATGTTTCGTCCTGGGGGACGAGGTAGTATGTTCCGCGGATAAATTGGGGCAGCCATGACGGTGGGAGGAAAACTTCACCCTGCTTGGTAATCGTAGTGTAACAGCGTTTCAACAAGTTTGAACTTCTCGATGAATGGGGATACTTTTGCTGACGAAGAGACCGAGATCGGCCGGAGTATTGCTCTTTACACCCCCTCGCAAAGAATGAACATATCTGTACAACCTGTGCACAAATGATTACTCACATACCTCCGTTGCATGTTAAATTCGTATTGCACATGATTTTTGACAAAAAAACTATCCATAGTTCTGAGATGTAACAGTGGGATGAGCTCTGGCGTACTCCTCCCCAACCCGCCGCTCATATATGTACTCCGGCCTCGCACCGAAGGATGCGCCGGATAAGCGGGCAAATACCTGGCTTTCGGAGGTGTATCGGCCAAGGCTTCCTTGTACAGCGTCATAGTAAGTCATCCCATCTCAACACCATTGCTATACATATCTCTTGTATTAAGGAGATGGGTCGTACGTGTTTGTGTCCCCTTTTCTGGTATCTCTTTCCCATGACAGACTTTCGTGGAGGCTTCCTTCCCATATTCCGTCCTATATTTTCCCACCTCGCAATTGCGGTGAGGTCGAGTTCTCGGAGAAATTCTCCGAGGCCGACTTCGAAGCCCAACGCGAAGCCTTCGATAATTATGCTGAGATCAATAGAATTGTTAATTCTGAACCTGACCGTACACCGGTTGGATTTTTCGACGATATTCCTCCGCTTGATCTCAATGGAACTGGAGAAAAGTCTCCGCCGATTGTTGCGAATATTCCACCTCGAACGCGAGGTAGTAGGACTGGCCAGACCCATTCAGAAAGAATCGCCAGTTTAACTAGAGAGTCTAAACTCTCTATCAAGTCGGCGAAATCTCGAATTGCTGCTGGGAGCTTTATTGAACAAGCTATCCGCAATTCAGTTGGTGTGAAATCTAATCATTCTTCACCCGATTCATCAGACAGTTCCTCGAGTTCGAGTTCAGACTCTGAGCCTGAACCAATTCGAATTCTGACGATGATTCTGGGCCAAAAAGAGGTTCAACTGCGCCAGCGCCGAGGTGGAGCAAGTCCAAGAAGAGTTCTTCTAGTCACAAAGTGCAAATGACAGTCGATTGTCCGCCGTGACTACGACTCGGAGCTGAGTGGCGAAGGGAGTGGAGTTAACTGCCTAAAGGGGAACTGACATCAGGTGGCATTGGCCAGCCTTTTCCGTAAAGGCTCTCTGGTTTTGCAGTTAGCTGGCAAACCGTAGCCGCACAGCCCGTCGAAGGTTCCAAGCTCTGCGTGGATGGGAAAGGAAGGACAAATACAGAAGGAGACAAAAACGTACACTCTGGTTCGAGGGATAAGTACATATACGGGTGTGTCATCCAGTTGACTTCATGCCAACCTTTTGGAAAGGTGGCCGATGGACCCCGTGGAAGACGTTTCGGGGTATTCAAGGATATATCCCACAGGATATTCATACAGGACTTCAAGGGTTGTTATCCGATTGATTTAAACATTTGTGGACCGTTTAACTGGCATTATCAACTCAGAGTCGGAACTATGTGGCATGCGGGGAATTGTGAGTGGAGCGTCAGCAGCCGGGGAGTCTCGACGAGTCTCAAGATACTCCAAAACAGAATGCAGATTTTCGTGAATGAATGGGAGTGCCTCGATCGTGTCGTTGCCATTCAGTAATGTCATCAGCCTCACAAGTTGAGGACGAATGTCAATCAGTGGAACGCTGGGTGTGTGCGAGAGCAGCTGAGATGGAGGTCCCGACGTGGAATGCTGGGGAAGTTGAGCTGCCAGCCCGGGAGTTGGCTCAGCATTCAGTAAATCACGAATATCCATCTTGAAGCAGAACCAACGGAGAAAGAGAAGGAGAAGAAAAAAAAATCTCGTAGGCCTCGGGCAAAGCTTACCGGGCGTTGTAACGATGTGTGATATCCGCCATTAATAATATTAATTTGTAACAGACTGCGGCGCGACGAGGACCAAGGTCAACATCCAGGTTGAGAGGAGATACAGTTGCATTGTCGAACTTGTGAGACCATTATGTCAAGATTCTGAGCATATCAGCATGTAAATCCAGCGCTAGATACAGGCCAGGGACTTGGGGGTTGGGGCGCGGGGACGGCGCCTCGCGTGACGGCGGCGGGAGTCCGCGGGACATGACGGTGGCGGACAAGCAGATCTTGAGCAGATCCGCGCGCTTCCGCTTCTTTGATGCCATCACAGCTAGACGAATGCACCCTCTCAGGACCCCTGACAATACCTTTGGACCCTAGGGCTCGCGCCGGACAAAAATTTGACATTTTGGCTCGAAAGCCTAGGTTCTGACCGGACAAAAACTGGGGTTTGAGGCCGGACGACCTAGGTCCTGTCCGGACAAAAACTTGGGGTCTTGTCGATGTTTGGGTCGATGTCCAGGCGAAAGTTTTCACCAAATTCAGCTGGAACTGATTTCTTCAGCTCAAATTCAAGTTCAACTCATGTGTACTCTGCATACAAGAGTAGAAAGGATATAAGTACGAGGAAATTTAGGCATTTATTGGGTCGTGAGAGCGGAAAATTACCCTTTTTGGAAGCCTGGGCTAGGTCCTATCCGGACAAAAACAACACGATCTCGAGGAAATTTGTCCGGACAAAAATCGAGGATTTCCGGAATTTCAGGCCCTAGCCGGTCCTACCCTCTCCTCAGCCGATCGGATGACTGAGTGGTCCGTGCGTGGGAGGCACATCAAGTCAATCAAAAAGTCACGACGTTCGTTTGCCAATTCTCCCAAATTCCTCCCGGGCCCGTGTCCATTTTACTTCGATGGCCACCCGCCGCCTGCCGTCGTCCCGCGCAAAGGCACCCCCGCCGCCGCCCAGATCCCGCCCAGTCCTCGGCAAGTCGACGGACGACGCCGAGACCAACATCCAGGTCGTCGTCCGATGCAGACGCCGCTCAGAATGCGAGATGGCAGACAACTCCCCCATAATCGTGTCCTTAAACGGCGCAAAGAGCAAGGAGCTCTCCATCGAGGCTGCCCTGCCTCAGTCTAGCTTGGGTGTGGTCACCCTGCCCCCTGTTAGGACCTATCCATTTGATATCGCATTTGGCCCACAGGCGGACCAAGCGCTGATATACCACGAAGTAGTCGCTCCGATGCTCGACGAGGTCGTCATGGGCTACAACTGCACGCTGTTTGCTTACGGGCAGACGGGGACGGGCAAGACGTGCGTGCTTCTGTTCATTTTTTGGGGGTATTGAAAGAATTAACATTGAATACAGCTACACGATGCAGGGCGACCTCGCCCCGACGCCGCTCGGAAATCCCTCCGTCAACGCAGGCATGATCCCCCGTGTTCTCTTCCGCCTCTTCCACCACCTGGAGTCCTCCGCCTCCGACTTCAGCGTCAAGATATCCTACGTCGAACTCTACAACGAAGAGCTCCGCGACCTCCTTGCCACCGAGCTCTCCGCACCCACCGGAAGCACCCAGCCCATGGGTATGGGCAAGGACACCCGGGCCCCACAGGCCCCCGAGGGGCTCAAGATCTTCGACGACGCGTCCAAGCACGGCGTGTTGATCCAGGGGCTAGAGGAGATCGCCGTCAAGGACTCGGCCGACGCGCTCGCGCTCCTCACCAAGGGCAGCGAGCGGCGCCAGATCGCTGCCACCAAGTTCAACGACCACTCCTCGCGCTCGCACTCGGTATTTTCCATCACAGTGCACATCAAGGAGGCGGGCCACGTCGGCGACGACCTGCTCAAAATCGGGAAGCTCAACCTCGTCGACCTCGCGGGCTCGGAGAACATCGGCCGCTCGGGCGCGGAGAACAAGAGGGCAAGAGAGGCGGGGATGATCAACCAGAGTCTGCTCACCCTGGGACGGGTCATCAACGCGCTCGTGGACAAGGCGCAGCACGTCCCGTACCGGTGCGTAACAATTATTATCTAATACAGGACATGAATACTAGTACTGACACTGGTACAGAGAATCCAAACTCACGCGCCTCCTCCAAGACTCCCTCGGTGGGCGGACCAAGACGTGCATCATCGCGACCGTCTCCCCCGCTCGCTCGAACATGGAGGAGACGCTCTCCACGCTCGACTACGCGATGCGCGCAAAGTCGATCCGCAACAAGCCCGAGCTCAACCAGCGCACGACCCGCAACTCGCTGCTCAAGGAGTACGTCATCGAGATCGAGCGCCTAAAGGCGGATGTGCTCGCCGCGCGCGAGAAGAACGGCATCTTCTTCAGCGAGGAGACGTGGCTACAGCTCTGCGCCGAGCAGGAGATGCGCCAGACGGAGCTCGAGGAGGCGAAGAAGCAGGTCGAGATCGTCGAGGGGCAGATGCGCACCGTAAGGGACGAGTTCGAGCAGAGCATTGCGCTGTTGAAGAAGAGGGAGGGCGAGCTGAAGGACACGCGGGACCAGCTGAAGGAGATGGCGCAGGTGCTCGACCGGAAGCAGGTCGAGCTGGAGCTCGTGCAGGGCGCGCTGGAGGAGGAGACGGTTGTCCGACAGGCGCACCAGGAGACGGAAGGGAGGTTAAATGACGTGGCGCTCGGTCTCAAGACTGTTGTACGCGACAGCGTCAAGGACGTCGGCGGGCTCTTTGACAAGCTCGGTGAGTCTGCTTCGCGTGCCTCTTGACCATCTTTCTTTACGTAGAATCACAGAACGCAGGTCGAGCATCCTCCACACCAATTCGCAGGCTGTTTTGACGCACGGGAAGGCGATGTCGGCCGCGACCATCGCGCTGTCCCGCAAGCTCGAGGAGTTCCTCAAGGCGTCGTCGCATAGCACGACGAAGCTGCGCACAGAGGCAAAGCAGTTCGAGGCGAAGGAGATCGAGGCTCTCACGGGGTATTCGGAGCGCGTCGACCAGCAGCTGAAGTGCATCCATTCCGCCCTCGCGGTCGTTCACGCCAAGGATACCGCCGAGGCCGAGGCGCTGGCGGTCGTACAGACCACGCTGAAGGAGATGCACGAAGCCTTCCGCGTGGGGTTCGCGTCGTGGTCCAATACGCTGAAGAGAAGCTGCGAAACGACGTGCATGGAAATCAACGAAGCGGGACTCGAAGCGTTCACGACGGTGGAGAAGGCGCTCGAGGCGATGGGAGGTTTGGTGGAGAACGTTGTGCGGGAGGCGCGCTCGTTTGTTGAAGCCGAACGCGATTCGATCGTCGAGGCGAAGATGTTGGCGTCGAATGCCGCCGCCGCCGAGATGTCGCGGTTGAGGAACCAGAACAAGCTTTTGACGCGGATGTTGGAGGATGAGAAGCTTAGAGGGGAGAAGGCCAAGGACGAGCTCCTTCAGCGCGTTTCGGGGCTACTGGGTGAGTTCACGAAGGAACGCGATCGGGGGCTGTGGGATGCCGCGGGCATTCTGCAGGATAGGAATGTCAAGGCGGAGGAGGGGATGAAGTTGTTTGAGCGGAAACACGGCGAGATCGTGGAGGCTATGGCGGCGAAGGGTAAAGAAGTCGCGAGAGGCGTCGAGGAGCAGGGCGGATTTGCGAAGAGGACGAGGGATGGCGGGCTCAAGGTTTGCCTTTTCCTGGTCGTTGCAGGTGCTCATACTGACGGTTCCTCAGACGCTAACTGGATCCAAGGCCAGGCTGAGGAGTGAATTGGGTTCACTGCAGAGCACGATTTCCGGCTCCATCGATTCGTACTCCACAGAGGTGCAAACTCAGATGCAGAATATGAACACGACTTGCAGCACTGGTATGTTGCTTCATTTTTTCGACTTCGCTCATTTAATTGATTCCCAACAGCGTTTGATCAGCAAACGCGCGCAAAAAGAGCACGCATCGAGACAACCAGCTCTTTGGGCGTCGAAGTACAGAGTGAATACAAGTCGCTCCAACGAGGGTTCGCGTCCACTTCTCGGAACATCGAGAGCGCTGTCGGACGAGTGGTGTCGGAGGTCAGTTCCTTTCATCCGTTGTCCACGCCGGCCCTGCTCACGCATAGTTTAGACAACCAGTTTATCGAGCGCAACCGAGACGTATCACAAGATATCGAGGAACGAGCTTTCATCCGCAACGAACGCTACCAATGCTTTGGCCGAGCACGGCGCACAACCGGACACCCCCACCGGCACGACGCCCAGAAAACGCGTGTGGCAGTACGTCGACCAGTGGGAGTTGACGAAAAGCCGGGGCGAGCTGCTGCAGACCTGGAGGGAGATAGGGGCTTCGGCAACTGCGAGCGACACCTTTTTGGCACAGCAGCAGCCGTTGCGTGAGGTCGGGGCGGAGGAGGAGGAGGATGGGGATGCGATGGCCGTCGACGAGGTCATGTCGCCGCTGAGTGAGTCGGGCAGCTCCGGCGAGTCGCCCGCTGCCGTCTCGCTCGCATCTTCCGCGTCGTCGATTGCTCTTCCTCCACCCAGCCAGGTGGCGAAAAAGGGGGTGGGGAGTCGGCCGAGGATTGCACCATTGGCTGATATGCTGAATGTGTGTACACGACGCGAAGGCGGGGCGGTGAGGATGGGCTCTTATCTTGACACTACTTGATTAGCTGCATTTCCTATGTAATTCTCAACTCCAAATGAATTTATGCTCCGCAGAACGGTCACTTTGGCAATCACGTAGACTCGTTACCAGTCTGCCGTCATGCATAGTGCTTGGTCATGACGGCAGACTGGTAATGAGTCTAGCTGACTTGCCTATGATCCCACCGCCACTCTGCCGTTATTACCCTCTTTATAAAATGACTTGGGATTGGGCCTCTTCGAGGCGGGCGCTGAACCTTAGGTTCAATTTTAAGAGTAAATACTACGATCCAAAACAATTGGGTTGGATAATACGGGAGGTGAGCATGGGCTTTGGCGTTGCGTTTCATACTCGAAATTGAAGGTAAAATCCGTCTCCGATTTTGAATACAAATTTTTACGATCTTTTTGAATACTTGTAACGTCTTTTCTCATGATTTTGTACTGTCGCTATAGTTACGGTGTCTTGTCTTGTCTGATCTTCACCTACGATGTTATGTTTCCTTTTTTTAGCCCCTGTTTATATGCTGTACTTCTTCTGTAGTTATCCATTGAGTTTGGGCGTTTTTTTGTATGTGAAATATAATGATAATAATTGATGAGCCCAAGGGAAAGTCGTGGGACATCAACAAGTCACGAGACCGCAATGTGTCGTGTCTGCGTCCACTTTCTCTTTTGTCGCCTCCACAATGTCAGACTTCCAGTTGCAGTTTGTGCATTATGACTCTCAGGGAAAGAACAAGAGGAAAACCAAACCGAACAATGCTCAGGCGGCTGGAACCCCTACTATGAGCAGTTCTGCGCCTGCAGCCTGGACAACCACCAATACTGTAGACTTTCGACCAAAGGTTCAGTGACAGGTGACACCCAACTTTTTTTGATGTGTGCAAAAATCGCCTTAATTCAAAAGAAAATTTTCGGTCTTCTCGGAAGAGAAAAAATCTAAAAATAGTGAACCTTTGGTCGAAAGTCTACAGTATGCCCACCGTCGACGCGGCACCCGTGATTAGTGCCCCCAAACCTGGTCTATCTCTGTCATGGGCGCATCTGGGGCAGCTGCTAACCCACCCTCAATTGCGAAGCCTGTGTCGTTGCCTGCCACCGATACTTCAATGGTGGACGCAGTATCTATACCCCTGACCGTGGCCGATCCTCACGAATTCCCCAACTTACTGGCATTTTTGAATACTGGGCGCAAAATATGCATTCACTGTGCGACTCTCGACCTCGTCTTTCGAGTTTATGTCTATATCTGGTGTCTCCAACCCTCTACTGCCAACAAATTTTGCTGCGTCCGCATGTATCACAGTCGCTGCCCCCCAGCTTACAACGAAGAAACCATCTCCCTCCTTGATAACGATCCTCAATGCCAGATCATCATTTCCACCGTTGCATTTACGAATGGAATCAACGTGAGGAAGCTTCTCGACAGTATATTCACTGGGAATGCGACCATAATATCAGCCCACAACTATTGGCTTTTCTTTCGGCCGCTTGTCCACCACGGTATGATTGTTCACTCCATTAGGCCATTTAGATTGAAAATAATTCGTTTTCAGCTCAAAGAGCACTTGCCGTGTCGGTCGAAGGTCCCGACGTCCTTCATTCCACTCCCGATACACGTAAGAATATCGTTTCCATCGTTAATTCGATGTGGGATACGGGTATCGCCGCTGGAATGGAAACCATCATTGCGGTGAATTTTTCTTCAGCCACTCAGATCATCATGCTCATTTATCAAAAGCCCAATTCGACAGTTTATTGCACAGATTGCCGTCTCGCAACAGTCCATCATGCCAAGAATATTTCGATCCTTTTCATCTGGATGAAAGCTGTGGATATCATATCATCCAATCGCCCAAAATCTGCGTGGTACGTAGTCGGCTTTTTCATCGCCAGCGACTCTCCCTTCCGGGTGACGGACCTGGCCTTCGTGCTCTTGCGATTCCAAGACCTTCATATCCGCGACTGCGATTATCAACGATTCAACCTTATTTCCCTCTCCTATCACATCTGTGTCAACGGAATTCGATTTCGACCTGGCCCCCGGATTCTGAATCCGCCACCGTCAAGACTAACAAGAATATCGCTGAACTCATGACCAAGATCCAGTAGGATTTTCTGTCTCTTTAAGAAGTCTTCTCATCTTTACCGGTAGAACTCTAGCACGTTTCTGAAGTTCTGCAAATTCCCGTTCTCATCTTCGTTCTCTTATTATCTCGAAACACTCCACCCGCCTTTGGTCTCCTTGGCCCCATCATGCCTATCCTTCAGAGTGAGTCTGAACATGCTCAACACCAACTTCCCATCCTGACTGGCCACATTGCAACCACGACCCTCCTCTTTTTCGCTCTATACAACTCCATCCGCGCCATGTTCCAAATCCAGACCCCTCGCGTCCTCGGTTTCACTGACCTCGCTGCCTACAATTTCGAATACATGCCTGCGCCGAAAACTATCGGCTCCTACCATGTGCATCCCCTCCCTCCTCGCCGCGAAAGAGTACTGACTGAAATGCTCTATAGAAGCGCAGCGCCCGAAATGTTTCTCTCAGCATGTACGTCTATGTCTGTTACCCGTATTCAGGACTCGAACCTTTCCTCCAGCAATCCCATCCACGCCGAAGCGAAGTTTGTTCTCGATAATCCAGAGCCCTATGTTACGGACGACGAGGACTCGGACATGAGTTCCTGTTCGTTATTTTTTGTCGATGTCCTGTTGAAATCGAATAAAAGGTCCCACCTCTGCTCGAAGCTCTGTCCTCTGTGTGTTAAACGCAAAATTAACCATGGGCGAACTGAGTTGTGCATTATTTCCATATTTGGAAGTATTTTGCTTCCCGTTCATTCAGAAGTGGGATGAGTGCAGATTTTTTTGGGGAATTGTGTTCGTGTGCTCGAAACGTGTCTTCTGTGTGCTGAACAGAAAAATTAACCGCGGGCGAACTGAGTTGTGCCATTTTTCGATATTTGGACGTATTTTGCTTCCCGTTAATTCAGAAGTGGAATAAGTGCGGATTTTGTTGAGGAATTGTGTTTGTGTGCTCGAAATTCGTCCTCTCTCAACTCGGATCATGCAGGACCCCTCAGTTGTAGGACCACCGCATGTACCGCATGGATACGCCTCGGAAACCTGCGATCCGGACATTAGAAGTTATTTATTAAATTTTCACACCGCAATGGATACTGGGAACTTAGTCTGTAGTTTACCGCGCGTCGGGTAATTGGTCGCCAACCTTATTACCACTGTTCGATACTAACGCACTTTAACACCGGTGTTCATCAATGTGAATGTGGTTTTGGAGGGCCCTGAGCCCTAGCGCTTTGGTACTCGTGTTTTTTCTTTTTATGGCCACTCATATTTTACTCTTCTTGCGCTAAGCATCTGCTTTATCCCCGCTGTTGACGTGTCACAGTGCACTTCAAATGTATGCCTTCAAGCTCGCTGGCGACGTATCACGACATACCTGAAATTTATAATTTCCAATCTCTTCGCCTTCGGCCGCACTCGTGCTTTTAGTGTGAGTTGTTTGAGATCTGCGTCGCATCTGATTAAAAATATCTCCCAGACCTTTCGGGCCCTCGATGCTACAGCCCTTTTTTCGCGCTCTGGTATGCGGTCTTGTTCCAATGCTAACGCACAGGCACGGGACAAATTTTTGAATTTCGAATGTCCTGCTAACGGATCCACGTATACCACTGCCCTCTGCCCCTGGAATTTCAAGAGAGCATTGATTCCACATCCTGCTAAGTTTTTCCTCATGCCCCCGCACTTGGTTGCTCATTTCGAAACCGATCGACTAACCGCTTTCATTCTCTTATGTTCAGCTCGAAACTGCCGCTCTTTGCCATACATATCAAGTCGCTCAGTGAGTCTCAAATTTATTTGTCACTGTCTGCCCAAATTCCATAATATATGTGGAACTGAGCAAGGCACACTGACTCTGACGAGCATAAAGCTTACATTGTTTACATCCGTAACATAGTTTGTTAAGGCGAGACCGCAATGCGGATTGTCGACTGCTACAAATGAAAGGGAATAAGCAGAAGCAAGCCCATCGGCGAAGGCATACTATATGTCAAATCGAAAATTGAAGGTGGAGTTGGCTTTTGACAATTAGTACGATCTCAGTTTTGCTGTGGTGTATGCTCGGGTGCAACCCTGTCCTGCATTCGGCCAACCACCAACTTTATTTCAAAAACCAATCCCGATTGTATTCCACTATACAACAGATAGTTTGCTCATAAAAAAATCTATCTTACAGCACTTTGCGGAACATAAGGCGCGGCCTGTTTTTTTCTATTTTCGACAGTTTTGACTAGAACAGCCGCCACGGGCTGAGTATTGATCGGATTTCCCTGGGAGTAGGCGCGTTTGAATCGCATTCAAAATCCGCAGAGGATGAAATACCGGCTTTTTTGATGTAACTACGTAATAGAATTTCTTCAGAAATATCATGGTTTTGACTACATTTCGTTGCCGATGTCGCGGAACGGCTTCCGGCGGTTTTGTCTGGAATAATCGACAACCATGGCCTTCTCTGGGGTGCAGAGGATGGAGGGGCGTCCACTGCGATGCCGGTTGGCGGTCGAACCGGTGTCCAGGAATTTTTCCCAGACCTTCTGGGCGGTCGATCGGTTGATACCGTAATCGCGGGCGGCACGACTGATGTTGCCGTGGCTCTGTACAGCTCCTATGAATCGATTCTTCCGGGGAGAGTCGAGTTGGGTGTTCTCTTTATGGCGGGCCATATGGTGGTAGGTGGTGGTTGAAATTGGAGCACGGGTTATGACGCAGTAGATCAATTTGTATTTACTTTTGATGATAACGAGTATGGTCTTGGGTGGGTCAACTCGGCCGGTTTATGTCGTTTGTTGGCGGCCTTTCGGGTTCGGTAGATAATCAGAGAGATAAGTCAAGATAAGATACGATAAGATTGATTACATAGGGTTGACGAAGGACCTAAAGTGCACGTAAGGGTCGTCGAAATCTTCATCGTACGCCGGCCCCAGCGACCGAGCTCGGGATGATTGTTCTAAACTTAGTCATTGATCCAGGGGTGACTCAGAGCGGCCCTATTATGACGATTGGAAAAAGCAATGAGCACATTGCACCGATTTAGTGTAGACAACAAAAGAAAGATACTCATGGGCAGAATACCTGTGCTTGGTTTCGAAATTATACAGTCACCTCATAGTGTAGTGGTCATGGTGTTACGGTCTTCTTACTGCAACCAGTGAAGGGTTCTTGTGTTCGATTCTCACTTGCTGGGTGTTTTTATTTCCCCAAACACGAATGGACGGATCAGCTGTGTCCAACCATGTTGGGCTCAAAATATGATTTGAGAGCTTGCGCAAAAGCCGCATGCGGGTTTTGGGTGCACAAACTCACCGCATGCGGCTTTTTATTTTTTCGTTCTGGCGGTCAGAGGGTGCTATTCGACACTCCTAGTGATACTCCGGAGTATAGATCTAAAAGTTGCCGAACGCTGCTGGGATGTGCTGAGGTCTGCTGGATACGCTCGATTCTGCTGGGAGCGTCTCACTTGTTTCAGGCACATATTCTGCAGTAAATATATATATATTCAACTATACCACTACAGCGTAGCGTCGCCGGCACACCTATTTGTTCGCACCTTCGAAAGGGGGATCGGCCACTGACAGCGGTGAGTATGAATCCGGAGGGCAGTAGGGAGTCGTACTAAAGAAATGATCTTCCATGGTCCCGGTAAGTTCGTCGTACCACTTTGCGAGCGAGGTCAGGACATCTGGCCCGTATTGGCATCGCTCTGAGTCGTATGTGTTACGAGAACATAGTTGTATTGAAAGATAGTCTTTGAGTGCGTTGATACGGTACCCCATTTCGGCGATGTTAATGGTCTCCGCCTGTGATACAGCATTAATCCACTGCGACGAGGTTGCCGGTATACAAATTGTGTTGTGGTAGTCCTCAGAACAAATTGCATGGCGAGGTAACACAATCATGTTCTGTCGTACTTGGCTCCATGACAAGGAGAGCGAGCAGAAACCAGCCAGAATGCGCCGCACATTAACAGGTGCGATCCCGTCCATTGGAAGCTTGGTAGGGTGGAACATATTTGTGGTAGTGGTGGGGATATGGGACAGTTGGATTTTATATAGCAAAGTCAGGAAGTGTCGGTCCTGACTTATCTCTGCTGCATTCAGAGCATCCGAAATCGGGAGCTCGTTGCTCGTGATACGTCCCAACCATTGAGCTGCAGTTTTTACCCCTAAATCGCGGGCAAAACTTCTGCGACAAAGATGGTAAATGGCGACGAACTCAGGCGACGATAAGCCCTTTGGGTATTGTTCGATTAAATTGCCAATAACAAGAAATGCCCAAGTTTCCCATGTCGTCATTTCGTATTTATGGGCAAGGTGGGCAACGGCCATGATGTCCTGAAGATCTGTGATAGGGATCCGGGTTGCCTGCGTTTTGAGTGCTCTTCGCCCAAGGCTCAGTGTGTATACATTATCCGAGCAATTTACGACTGACGGGGCAGAGATATATCTGAACAGGGAGCGGAAGGATCCTTCATCGTCTCCATCAAGGTGAATAGGCAGATTGTCGCATGATCCCTCTTCAATCGAATCGGGAGCCTGTGGAAGGGCGAATAATCCAGAAAAGACTGGGGAGTCCCGGATGAGGATGAATCGGTGGATCTGATCACAGATCAGGTTATTTCCCTCCAGGAAGTCGGGATGCGCACTTTGAACAAAGCACCTCCCACGAAGATGGTGCAGTCTCCCGATTCGTAGTAGAATTCCGCATCCCGCACCGGTGGCAGCACAGAGGACTCAGAGCATGACCTAGCCCATTTCTGCAGACGAGGCGAAAGGGAATCCAAATCAGTTGAATCCATGACGGGGTAGAAAGAAAGGTGTTGTTGTCTGTAAACACATCCAAAGTAAGGGCAGTGCTTGCACTGTTTGGCTCGGCGCCTCATCATTGAATAGCTCGTGGTAGCGCGCTTCGCGGCAAAGCCCACTATCCGTCAATCTTATCCAAATGAATCATCTCAGGTTGGTCTTATACTGCGGATCCAACCTTCATCACGCCGCTTTGATGCCAGCTCGACACCGTATGTTGTACAGTTATACAGGGCCTTCGCAGATCGCTAAGAGCTCTGAAAAACAAAACAAAAAATGATGCCTCAACGAATGGATGACTTGTATATTAAGCCAACAAGGTTGTACATATAATTGAGTTGAATCTTATTGAAGGTGGTTTGAAATCTTACAAGGGACTGGTCGGCCGCTTCGCGGCCTCCCATGCCCTTTCATCTCCCACTACGCGTGCCAGGCTCTAACTTCGACATTAATATTCTTCTATCTTTCCTTAGTCCTTCTTAGTAAGCTTTAATATTTGCCCCGTTTTGTCCCGGCATCATACGCGCCACGCCTCCTTCGCCACCACTCTCCTCTTCTCATCCTTGCGCTTCTACGGCAGCACACGCGCCTCTGCGCAGCGCAACAGTAGTCTCTCGTAGACAGACGCTACAAACATAACTTACCTCGTACCTCGGTTGTTTGTAGCGCAACAGCCGCCCATGCCACAGCCATCCTTTCGGGTCCACCGCTGACATCAATGCCTAGCGGTTCCGCAACTTCCCTCATGCATCGTTCTCCATCGACCAAGGATCGTACACCGTGACCAAGGATGTACATGTACACATATGCTGCTGAATTTTTGAACCAAGTTTGTATTCACAGGTCATATTCAACGCCGCCGCGATATTTTGGGTCACAGGCGGACCGTCACATGCTTCCGTTAGCACGTCCGGCGCCAACCACCACTGGACTGAGAATGACAATGGTCCAATACGATTGTGATACACACCCGCACCTTGGAAACCCCTCTCGGCACCACCCGAAGCTGCAAGGAGAATAACAAACAGCCCGTGTTCGAGATGGGGAATTTGTTTCCGGCCGGAAAGTTCAGGTGCGCTCTGATGTTATAGTCTCAGGCTCTGAACTCATCGAGACAAAGATACATGTCACGACCGCGTCTCAAGTTATCACGAGCCCTCGAGTGAATGATCTCAAGACATCTGACTTGAATACGGACACGAAGTAACGCTGCCTAGATTGGCGATATCTTGTTGGACTAGGTCGTCCCAAACCTTTCCTTTCAGGATATTGACAAGGTGTTGCTGTTAGCATGTGAGAGTAACGATTTCCGGAGGGTTACCTTCGTCGACAGCATCAGAGACGGTGTCGAAATCATCGGCTGGAATTTGCAAGTTCAATCAACATAGCATGAGAATGAACATGCGCAATAGGCTCGAGGCACTCCCTCAGCTACGATCCTTCCCTCTGCGCTCCAGAAAGCCACGGACTCATGCGACGACACTCCTTTCCCCTTCTCGCCGCCCGAATGGAAACCGACAGTCCCCGAAATCATCCGAAACCACCGTGAGGTCGGAGGGGATGGAAAGAGTACCGCACATGATAAACAAAACAATACGGTCAGTTCTGGGTGGGCAGGGCACCAATTATGCATCACAAATGGTGGCATATGTCTCAAAGAAGGCATTCCAGCACCTCTGATCCCAATGCGGCACTCAACTTACCAAAACGAGGTCGTTCAGTCATGAGCAGAATGTGGCCCGTACCGATCCCCAAAGCCATGGCCTTTCTGCTACATATTCGTCAACATTCAACATCTAAAGCTTGTCTGGTATGTTTTCAGGATGTATAGGCACACCTTAGGATGCTCGCTTTGCAAGGGGACAATGTTGTGAACATTGAATTTTAGCATTTGGCACAAAATCACATGCCTGGAAATCGATCAATTTATTGCCCAAATGCCGGCCATTTTTGAGGCAGTAATTGCCACAGAGGGCGGCCATACATCCTAATGATCGGGTTCATGTACCTCAGTTCAAAAAATACTACATATTTTGGCTTGTAGCAGCTGATTAGTATTTACTTTTGATGATGACGAGTAGTCGTATTTACAGCTCTTTGCGGAACTTAGGGTGCGGCTTATTTTTTATCAAAATTTGATGTTTTCACCAGGATGGCTGCTGTGAGCTCAATTCCTAGCTGTTTCCCTTGAAAATATGACCATTGAATTCGCATTTCCATTCCGGAGGGCATGACCTCCTCAGACTTTCTGATGGCGAATCAAATTGCCTGATTGGGAAAATATCCAGGTTTTGACTACAGTGCGCCTCATCACCTCACCGCCACCGCTCTGCCGCTTTTAGTAATTCAAATTAGAGTTCGAAAATATGATTTTAGCTGTGAACCTCGCCAAAAGAATGTGATTGGCACCCCAAACTCACTTTTTCCCACGGTGTGTCGTTTTTTCGGCCCAATCTCCGCCTAAATTTGTTTTTTTTTGCCGTGATTGACCCAATGAACCGGTAACCATTGAAAATGACATGAGAATCAATAACACGTCTGCATCCATCATCTTCTCCCCACTCTCATGCCGCCGCTGACAGGGAGGCGCAGCGCTGCAAAGGCGCGAGAAGCAACCAAAAGAGGAGAAATCCCACCCGCAGATGCTGCCTCACTGAAGGTGGATCCCACATATGTAGATATCCCGACTCATCATCCGGATGTCGCAACCGGTTCCAAGCATGGACGTGATGATTCGGAAGCTGAATCCAGCGAGGTGGGACACAAGAGAACTTTAAAATTCACTCAGTAACTGTTCTTCAAAGGCTCCCGTCAGTAAAATACCCCGAGAGGACTGGGATCTGGTGCATGACCGTGCACTGGGGACAAGTCGTTCGGCAATTTATCGCAATAAAAAATGGCTTCACAAAAAAAAGCAGGGACAAAATTGGGCAGCAAAGCATCGCAACATTCTTTACTGTTAGTGATTCACTTTGAGTCAGGATTCTGACCTCAGGGAAACAGAAAAAGCAAAAAATCCCAGGCAGCACGAGACAAGGCTGCAAAGGAAGCAAAAGCCCGCCAAGACGAAATTGAGGGCTCCGGAATGCCGGCCATGGGCAGCCGCAGTGTCTCAGAGACTGAGACAGAGGATTTGGAGCGCAGCAAGACTTGCTGCATGCAACGTGTTTTATCATTCCAGCCTGATTTCTTGGCGGAAAAACCATTGCTCCAGGTCATAATCGAGAAGGCAGGCCACAAATGCCTGTTCTTACCCAAATTTCACTGTGAACTGAACCCGATCGAAATGGTTTGGGGTCAGGCGAAGCGCCGTGAGTCTTTATTTGTTTATAAACATTTAGTTAACATTTGTGTGCAGGCTTCCGTGAATTCGCTGATGGAACATTCCCTCGTGCAAAGGAGCTTGTACCACAGTGCTTGGATCATGTCAGTACTCTCAACATCCGCCGATACTTTCGACACTGCTGGAGATATCTTGATGCTTACAGGTACTTTTCTTGCCTTTACCTTTTAAACAAGCTGTTTCTGAATCAATTATTTCACAGACTTGGTTTGAATATGAAGCAAGCTGCATATGCAGTCAAGAAATATCCATCGCACCGTCGGGTCCCTGCCTATATCGCACAGGACGAAGAGATAATCCGCCGTGCTTAGACTGTGTAGACATTTATTCATCCAGTAGACTTACTTCTTCAGCCCATTTGATTACTAGGAAACTGTTCCTCATGTTTGGAGTGCTTGCAGGTGTGTCATGGCAGAAGCGTGCGAGCCGCACAACTCTTATCGCGGAGCTGTTTCCCGATTAGGATATGCTTACGTCATGTGTCGTTTTTTCGATGCCGGTGGCGCCTCAAATGAGGCGCAACCCACCCAAAACGAGCCACCAGACGTCACCGGGGCAGTAACGGTGTCATCAACTGCCGCGCCATCTCCACCTCGTCCGCCCAGTCAGCTCCCTGCAACTCGTCCCCGTTGACCACGGTCCTCCCTAGCGGGCTCGGGCCCTGGCATGCCGAGGCCGATAACCACACAAGGTGTCATTATTGACACGAGGTGCGTAAGGATGTTGCTGTTAAGCACCTTGTGTTAAGGGCGATGCTGACCCTGTTTTCCATGACACATGGGAATCCTGCAATATCTTTTGAAACTCCGCTGTCAATCACGGAGGATTCCCGCAGGAGCGGCTGGGTTACCGAGACAGTCCATGAGTATGGTATGGTTCGAAAGCTCTGCTTAAAACGCTGCCTAACGCTTCCACTATCAAGTAAATCCATCCAGAAATGAGGGAGATATGAGCTCGACAAGCAGCCGGATCAAATTTGTTCTTCTTATTCTATTTTTAGTTGGTGCCATTAGATATGTAAGCCGCCGAGGCTATTCCTCACATTTATCATTCAAAAATCGCTCTAGCCATACCAGACCACCGACCCGTTCCAAGAACCTACAGACCGCCTCCCTGCCCCTCCCTCACCTCGATATGCGGCCCTTCCCCGATACCGCCATTGCCACCAATGAGGCCGCCTCCACCGGGGCCTCCGGTCCCCCCTGCATGGAGTTGAACCAGGATAACTGTTACTTGAAGAATATTCTCACCGGAGATATTATTAATGCCTCCAACAATCATTACTCTTAATCCCCCCAGATTGTGCAGATACAGGAGGGCGCCACGGACGTTGGATTGATCCGCTGGGACATACAATGGTTACATCAGGAAAAAAGCTCCTTCAGAAATTTGGGGGAAATTTGGAACCCCTTTAGAAATTTGGCCATTTTGGTCGGATTGGGCGAAAGTGGGTGGATACAACTGGAGTAAAGCTCACGCTGGTTGAGACGATGGAAAGGCAAGTCTCTTTCCTTGACTTGATCATTATTGACCACTTTCCACGCTCGCAAATTAGACGAGGCCGTTGTACGCGAGATCGAGGTGTCATACAAGTCGGGTATTCAAGTCAATTCCCAGTACGGTGCGTACAGCCGGACCGCGCGAACTGCGGCCCGCCACACCGCCGTGATTCGCAAGTCGCAGGAAGTTCGCGAGAGGCCCGACGAGCAGGCTACAATTGAAGCCGAGATTGCGGAAATGAACGAAACTCGAAAACAAGCAGCCGAACGACTCAAGGAACTCATGGCCCTCAAGTCTGCGACCAAAAAATCGAGCTTCAAGTCCACTGGCAAGTCTCGTGCGGTAGTCGCCTCCTCCAGCTCCAGTGGCCGCGTACGGCCGAGACCTATCGGTATTGTTGCTCATTTCGGTCTCGAATTTGTGCTGACGAGATTTCAATAGCCTCAAATCCCCTCAGAATTCATGCGGAGCAGGCTGCGCCGAGTACGTCGTCCACCACTATCGGTAGTTCCTACTTCGCTTTCTTTATGGCCTTCAGTGACAAAATTTCGATAGAATTTGACCCAACGCAAGGTCAGGATCTGCGGACCGTTTTCGGTAATACATCGGGCTCGCAGGCTAACGTCGCGGCAACAGTCGCATTTGCTCTGCCAACCGAGCATTTTCCTGCTCTCCCTGCTGCCCAAATGGCTGCGAGCTCAGATACATCTCGTTCTGACTCTGCTCCCATCGATTTTAATGCGCTCGGCGACCTTTCGGACGCCGACTTTTTCGCATTTTTGGACACCCACGACCTTGTCGTTTCCAACACGCTGCACCATTGAACAGTCCATTAGAAAATATTTTGGCGTCGACGTACTTAAGGAAGTGCCTCAAAAAAGTGCATTACCTGCGAGGGCTCACTAGCGCTCACCGGGCTCACACTTCTGTCTAATGAACATTTGCTCTTGAAGGATACGAAGGAACGTACCAGGAGAGTGCGCACTCTAATAAGCCGTGTCGTGGTCTTCGGTAGTTGGGGACCTTGCAGAAGGGATGGGATCATATAGAAACATAGAGGGCTGAATTTTTTGTCCGAGGATATTGTTGGCTTGCCCAGACGGGCTCGCGTCGTTCTCGAGGGGCTTCTTCAGACGTGACCTTGTGTTCGCTGAGATATTGTTCGGGACCCAGCGAACGCGGAACGGCGCCTGGCTCAACGATCGGGTCGGCGGTGAGGGTTGTTGGGGAATACCAATGTGCTCCACCCAGTTTAATTTGTAGTGCGACGATGAGTCTCGCGGTTGCGGTTCCTCGCGGTGAGTGCGATAGTGACGCCGCGCGTTTGAACGCACGCTGAAGGTCTTCGGGCAATCCGGGAATCCACAAGTATATGCTGCAACATAATACGTCAAAATACGAACACGAGCATTATTGGTGAAATACGGACGTCGAACGTTATTGTGACTATTCATGTGCGTTCTCAGGGCACTTGGCCTGGAAAGAACTGAGTGAAGTGATGATGGTGGGTCTACTGTCCTCACCGAGGGAATGCCTTGGAACAAACATCACATCGATGCATTTTCTCCGGACCCTTGCGCCGAGTCGCCTCCCGCAGTTCAACGTGCATAGTCTCAATAGAACTGGGAGGCGACGAGCCGACGTCAGAGGTCGATTCTGTGATCGGAGGAGTCGGACTCGGGCTGTAGGAGTTGAGACTCGAATAAATAGCAGAATAAAAAAGAAAAAACCTACATGGGAAGGAAATTCGACACATGAAGTGGATCAAGATCGTCTTCACTATCACTGAGAGATAAAGACAACCCGCAATATGGACCCCACGAAAAGGAAGGTGGGTTAGGGAGACGGAGCGAGATCGGTGGCCGATCAGATGGAATCGGCGGCGAAGTGAATTCGGTAGTAGTCGAGGACAAGGCGCTATAACTCCTCCACGAATACGCTTCTCTCGGCATTTCGCAAAGCTGACCACGATGCGTTGGAATTTGTTGAGAGGGTTCGGGAAGCGAGGGGAAGATGGCGAATGGGAGGCGGGAGGCAGCGAGCTTGGAAGGATGATTATACTGGCCTGTGACTCGGGGATGTGTACCGGAGAGCATGCCAATGCGTGCAATATTCGTTACTGAAGATGGGGGTACGGTCCCTGGCCCAAAGTGGTGCGTGTCGAGCGGCTCGTCCTACGGCACAGAATTAGCGACAGAGGTCTTCAGAGCCTTTCGATAGGCTCGCCAGACACATTAATCCCACATAACTTCCGCAAAGTACTAAACGCTATTCACCCAACGCCGTGGCGCATTCCGTAAGGCAACGTAAGGCGGTGATGCCCGTGATGTGGCAGTTCCGAGTGATCTGAGCTGCCTTCGCGAGCGCTACAAGAGCCTCAAAGAACGATCTTCACCTCTACAAGTGCTACGGTCGGCCAAAAACAAATTTTGAAGTACATAGGATGTAATTACAGTACCTAATATCACTTTTTATGATACCCCATCGTATTTTGGCTGTACCTCACCGACTTATTATCGCCCCGTTGGCCCAGGTAGTTGGGGCGACTGTGGCCGGTCTGTATGAAATGACGAACGTCGGCCACCATATTTTTAATGTCTTGACCGATATTTTGGGTTCTCATGGATTTCAGCCAAATTTTAGCCTCGGCTGGACTCGCAAGTTGCTCTTGCAGAATATTGATGCCTTGCTGAAGTTCAGTGACGCGCTTCTTAATAAATTTTGAGTGTCCTAGGTAAGTGATGAGAAAGGCTGGAGGGAATGTCGGGGAATCAAGAGCTCACGTCCGAGTGGTATTCATCTACCCGAATTGTGACATGACGCGGTGGGTCAGTAAAATTTTGCATTCTTCTTGGTCAGTTAATTTTTTTCATGAAACCACACTACTTCAGGCATTATAAACATGACTACCTACTACTATTCCTACAGAGGTTGGCTTGACGTTCGCAAAGACGGCGCCGAGCACTCCAGACGCGCCCTGACAGCTGCCACATCACGGGCATCGCCGCCTTACGTTGCCTTACGGAATGCGCCACGGCGTTGGGTGAATAGCGTTTAGTCGCAAAGTTCACCTACGGCCCATTCCGTTAGCAGCTAGGTGCTCAATCTATTACGGAGCTTCAAGCGTACTTTGCACCAGAAACGAAGGGCCAAAAGCAACACCCGAAAGTTTCATTCAGTCTTGAAAAGTAAGCAGAGACTTCCGAGACGTTAGAGGTTCGCCGGTATGTTACTATCGTGGCGTCCTGTGAGTGGTGTGAGAAAGAGTCGTATATGACGTCAGTGCGTTACGCTGATTGTCACCCGTGAAGCAGCGCCAAAAAAGGACCCCTCAAGCGAAAGTGTCGATGCGCTACGCGTGAAAACTGAGACGCCGGATTCATGGATCTGGTGGTAGACACCGCTACATCAGGAAAAAAACCGGTTGTCTACGTAGTGCGATGTAGTACACCGCCATTCGTGACCAATGTTCTGAGAATGTTTCGTACACACAACATTGTCAAAATAAAAAATGTCAAATCCCTCAAGCATTTTTCAATTCCGTATTTGAGGCATGGTGCATAAATGTTTAACTGATATTTCTGGGGACAGTTTGCCAACATTTTTCTTTAAAATGTCTGTGAAACCTTGGAAGAACACATATTAAATGTTTTGTCAAGGTTGCAAGAATGTCAACAGTCGAGGTTTGAGAAATGAAGTTCTTGAATGGCGGTGTAGATGTAGTAGGTGTAGTCCTGTCGTTAACCCCCCATTATATAGTTCACTGTAGTTCCCCGCGACAGGTACATAGTTCACTGTAGCGTCCAGCAAGAAATATATAGTGCTATGTAGTTCGCCATAGCTAGCACTTGTTCCAATATAGTTACGTATTCTCATAGTGCCATAGGCTACGTATCCATATGTAGTACAATATATCGGGGTCATGATTCATGGTCCGAGAGAAAAAAAAATTATTGGGTCCTCAGTAAACTATAAAAGGTAAACTACTCAGAGTGCTCCCCGTCCTCACCCTCGGTCTCAGTTTCCAAGTCCTCCTCCCATTCCTTCAGGGCAGCATCGAGCACGTCCTTGCTCAGAACGGAGGTCGGGGCAGTGGTGATTGGCTGCGCGCCAGAGTGGAAGCTGAAAATAATGTCAGATGATATCGTATTGTGGGCGTAGTAATGGCTTACCGTCCAACATTGTGCATGCGAGTCAGGATTTTATCGAGAAGGTTGTATTTGGTGGTATGTTCCCGAAACTCCCGCAGGGACCGGAGGTGAGTGTCGTAGACGGATCGGTATTCATTCGCCGTGAAGGGGACGTCGGTCCGGATCCCGGTCAGGTACTCGTCGATTGTGTTCTCGGTCTGAAAGATATTAGCAGAGAACAGTCAAGAAGATGAAACACATACGACAGTGAGGAGAGCGGCGAGAGCCTCCTCAGGCAAGGGATTGAAGATTTCGGGGTGGGTTGGGCCCTCGTCACGACGGTTAGCGAACCACATGGCGTTGCAGGCCTTCTGGAGAATCGGATGCTTGAAGAGGCCCTTCTTATTCTCGGGGTCCTATAAAGCATCAACACTGCAATGCAGTATGTGGGCGCGCACCTTGAAAGCAAACGAAGCTCCCTCTTTGAGATTCTCGGCGTGTGTGCGATTGAAGCTGATATCTTTCTTGTTGTGGCCGCTCTTGAACCCATACATGATTTCCGCGAGGGGCCGGACCTTGGTCTTGAGCTCGCCGCGACACTGAGGGCCACGACTCGCGATCTAGAAATAATCAGGTAACGTTTAAATACAGCGCGCGCAACATACCAGCTTATAAATGACCGGCGTCAAGGGACGCCGCTCGCCCAACTCCTCGCACGTTTCATCCCAGGCGCGATGAACGAGCACAGGTTCGGTCGTGTGGTCGGTAAAAAACTGCGTGGCGCTGATGGAGCACCGATAGCGGTCGATTGCGCAGATGGTGTACTCCTTGGCTTGGTCATCCAGGTCTTTAGCCCTGGGACGGCCGCTGGAGATGGTGGTCTTGGCCGTCTGTGTTGGACGTAGGTCATCTGAATCGGCCGAGGTCGATCGCCGGCGCTTGTCCCCAATGTCGGGGGAATGGGCTCGGGGCGAATCAGAGCGCGGATGGCAGGAGGTGTGGCGGGGCTGGCGCAGCGGCGCCGAGACCGATTGAAGGGAGTTGCGAGGCTATTTAGATAAGCATCAGCTCGTCTCGGGATTTAAGCACAAGACGCACCTGAGCCTGATGTTCGCGAGGGTGGGGTAGCTCGCGTGGTTCAGAGACGGGGGTGGAGGCAAACCCGGTCTGGAGAACAACCCGGCCTGGAACAACTCCTCCGTTAATATTGCGAAGCTTTGAGATACGCATCAGCGAATCCCAAATTTAGAGGCATAATACGCACTGGAGCCCGAGTTTCACGAGGCTCGGGTAGAGGACTCCGTCCACGGAAGGTGTGCCGTGGTTCTTCAGGATTTGCGCGAACACGACGAGTGTCGTCGTCGAGGTCGTTTACTGCGGTGTAGTGGCTGTCACGGCGAGTATCCTCGCGCCAGTCGGGACTCGGAAACTTGGCGGGCACGGGGACACAGCTGTTGCGCTGGGTGAGGTTTTTAGTGGCCATGGGACGGGTATTAATGAGTGTGCGCGAGGTGAACTACAAACCGTTAGCTTCACCCCGTCCCAAAAAGGAAATACATACCGAGGCGTCTTGAATGGGCCCCCGTGTGTCAGGCTCAATGACGCCAGCCTTCTTCTTTGCGGCCTTGGCTGCCTTGAGGGCCTTCTCATGCTTGCGATCTTCTGCTTGGCGCTGCTCCTCGACTGTAAAATGGTAAGTAAGTATCAATGGAGTGCTGGCGAGTTAGTGGCGACTGAAGGACTTACGAAGCTGGGCCTGTTTTCTCGCTCATGCGGCGAGTGCGGCCTCGGACAGGACTGACTTCATCCTCCTCTTCATCAGTGTTGTTGTCGTCGTCGTCCCCGTGGTCGCGCATGGAGTCATCGGCAGGAGGAGCATAGTCACCATCGGCTTCTACATTAAGTTAGTTACTATGCCAGGCCACGAAAAAGAGGAGCGAGGCTTACCGTGCTCATCATCATTGTCGCTCTCCTCGATGCTGCCTTGGACCATAGAGCGCTTGGGGTAGCTAGGAACGACGGTGAGAGGCGGCAGACGTGTATATGTGCGAGACTTACGTGCATAAGCCTTGGTGCTGTGGCTTTGACGAGCAGGGACTGAGGGCGAAAGTAAGATAGTGGGGAGGAAGAGGAAGCGTTGCACGTACTTTGACTATTCAAGTTTTCTTTCTCGGCAACGTAGTTGGTGACGTTGGTGGCTGAGGAGCGTGCAGTGACGTTGGTGGCCGTGGAGTGCCCATGGGCCGTCACAGAGGCATAGGTAGAGGTCGATTTACGAAGAGATTGCTGGGTCATTGTGATGATATAGGTTTGCCGGTCTGGGAAGCGGGTAGCTTTAGTGCGACTGGAAAGTAGGGACTTGAATTCATCGTATTGATTCCCTCACAGGTCACCGGGGAGCTAACGTGGCTCAGAAAGCTCTCAAAATCTTGTGGTATCATTGGCGAGTGTTCGGCAGAGGACATCTCACAACTGTATGTCGTTTCAATCATCTCAATCTTTTTCTGTCTCTGGGAAAGTCGATGTCAGTTCGGAGTTTCAATTTTCCATCCCGTTCTAACGGAGACCCGTACTTGCAATATATCGATCAGACGCTGTGTGTCCTGGATCACGCAATCGCCGATCCTAACAGAGAACGTGAAAACTATGATTCTTGGGGGCTGGTGAAACTCTTGAATTTCAGTATCAAAAATTTCAACTCGGTCTAAATGCAGGATATGATAATCATATTTCCTTCACTAGTCTGAAGTGACCCGTAGCCCGAGTCACATCAAGTACACTGCACCACACTTCACCCCAAAAGGCAACTCTCTCAGGCCTTCATATAAATGATCCGCCTTGGCAATGTGGTTCAATACCACTCATCTCATGGTAGGCGCCAGAATGTGCATGCTTACTGCCAGTTCTCAGTAGCACATGCACCGTACATCTCCAGTGCCGTACAGTGTGTCGGGTCTGTTCAGAGTCCGGTGCGTCGGAAGTTCTGTAGTCGGATTTGAAAGTTGTGTCGCTGTGTCGGGTTTCAGGGAGCCTCGTACATACCTGCATAAGGTACTCAAGCAAGTGAATAGAATCGTTCTGCAGCACGACCATGTTTACCTATAAAGGGGGAGGGGTGGGGGGGGCGCGGAGCGGTCCCCCTGAGCGCTTGTCTACCTCTTCATAAAATTACGAGTCTCTGTCTGTCCGAGGCCTTTTTAAACTCCGCTGGTCAGTTGACGCTGCTGCGCAACCGATATTACCCCGGCTGCCGCCCTTTAAACTCCGCTATCAGCGGACTTGAGAGGGTGCGAGGCCGCGAAGCGGCCGAGCAGCCGCTTGTAGTATTTAAGTGTACGGCTTCTGCAATTGGAGACTTTTATGACAGAATCAGAACAGTATTGGATCGGTTTCAAAAGTTGGAGGCTGGTTTCTGGGAAGCAAATGAATATAAGTACTCAGGCCTAGGGTACTTGGGGTGTAGAGTACTCGTACATATGTACTACAATCCCTCATGCAAACTCCAACGGAGTTGCCCGAGGGAATAAGAACAAGAAAGATTTCTGGATAGCGCTACGGAGATCCTGCGTAGCACAGTCGAAGAGCAGTATGCCCGAAGGTGGTCCTCATTGTACTCATGTGCGGCCGCATCACCAGGAGCACGGAGCTCATGCAGTCCAAGGCCATCGACGTTCAAAACAGTCTTGACGGTGAACTCATCGGCTAAATATGCAGCGCTGACGGGGTCGAGTGGTTTTGGTGTAGCTCGGTGCGCTTGCCATGCCTCGCGCACGACCTGGCGCTCCCACGTCTGCCGCCCGGACGCCGATCTCTGGCTGCGGGATGGGACGCCGAGGGTCTGTCCGATGCCGTTCACGACCTCGTCCAGGAGGGCGCGCATCGCGAGGGGCAGAATCTGGCTGTTCAGCTAAGGCAGGAATCGTAAGCCCTGAGAGCCAACCGGAGAATTGTTGACATATAAACCTGCTCAATTTGACGCTCTTGTTTCTCAATCTGACGCTGTTGGTTCTCTATTTGACGTTCCTGTTTTTTGATTCGATGTTGGTGTTTTTGGTCTTGTTTCTGCATCTCTGTCTCCAGTTTTTCGTAACGGTCCTGATGCTCTTTCAGCCGGGAGTCCAGGTATCGACGCATTTCTTGCTGTGGCCCTGTTTCGACATAGCGCTTGATGGGCCCTGGCAGCGACGCAGGTTTCGCGGTAAAGGTCGACGATTTCCCTGACTTCTTTTGTATATTCGAAAATCCTCTCGGTGACCCGTGACAGGTTCGAAAATTTTCGAAAATTTTGAGGGCTGTGACGCGTGACTTTCGAATTGAGCGAAATAGTACAGTACTGCCCTTGGCGAACTGCGCGCGTCGACACTGATACTTATTGGGTTCTAGGTACACCATTCTTTTGCCTGCAGAGTGTACTCGCCGCCCATAGATCATAGTACTGCCATTTTGGTGGTTGTAGTCGATGCCAAATCTACTCGTTATCACAAAAAGTAACCGGAAATTTAGTCTCTGCAACAGACCAATATACAGGTGACGAACAAGTAACCTGTATATACCGGAAATTCACTTATTAAAGCAGAAGTTTGTAGAATATTTTGGGTCTGGCTACCTGAAGATGTTCATCTGAATATATCCTCACCCCTCAGATTCAGTTTGGCGTCAAAAATCACGTGCACGCCCTTTGTGCATGACGCCTGCCTTGTGAGAACGGCTGGGCGTCTCGAGAGCTTGTATTCGACGGATTTTTGACAGAATTGTGCTACTAATATTGAACACAGGTCAAACTCAGATCTGCTCAGTTTCGCATTAGGCGTTGCCCCTATTTGCGCCTACTCCGTGCTTCAATCCATGGTGCCTTCTCATTTCGCACAAAGGAAGTAGGAAAGCGGAGGTTTTGTCCTGCTTCGTGAATTGCGTCCACCACGGAATACCTCAGTTTACCATGAATTTCACGAAGACAAAGGTGGTCGATTTGGGGATGGAGAAGTGCCGGGGAGCGGCCCAATGAGTGTTCCGAGATATTGAGAGCCCACAACTTCTTCTCTGATGAGACAGAGCAACTGAAATTTTGCAAAGTCGCGAGGAAGATGCTCTCGAGTCAAAAAATCTGCTCTCTCATTTAGAACACTTTTTTGAGGCGAAAAAAATGGTCAAGTTTTTGGTTGGCTTTGATTGTCCGGAGGGGTAGAGCAATGGAATTTTATTGAACTAATTTGCTTAGATTGAACCAATTAGCTGCACTTGTTCAGTACGCCGGTGCGTGCTCAGCGAGATTGTAAGAGCCCAAGAACTTTTCTCGTGGAATCATTGGCTTGGATCAGGGAATTCGATTTTGCCCCCTATTTTAGCTTGTCTACATCGGGTTAGGTTCAAACTATGTGTAAGTACCTATCGGCTTATGCTTGCCACGAAATTATTGGCTTATACTGAAGCAATTGGATTTGTGGTACAGTCTTGTACACAGATTGGCTTGTGTGGAAGCAATATCTGATTGGAATAGCCAAAATAGAGTGTTTGTGGTGCAGCCATTGGAGCCACCAGATGGCTGATTTGCGTTGCGTCATCTGGTGGCTCTTTTTCCCTCCAACTCGAGCTCTCTACCTGTGCTCGAGCTGCATCTTCCGTCGCCAGTCTGATGTATCCCCTTTCCACAGTAAGTACTGTTCGGGAACGCACAGGGCACATGAATTTGTTGAATCATATTGTATACCCGTCCATTCATTCATGATGGCTCAGTCAACAAAGATTTGTTGAGAACATGGGCTATTGTAAGCATGCTTGTCACCGAGATTGGGTGACAAGCACTGTCACGCAAAAAACTTGTTCAAAGGGCATGTATTCTATCATATTCGAGTTAAATATGCAGGAATAATATTTCACCATGCACCATGTGGAGTGCAGCTGCCCGCAGGATCAGGCACATAATATTATTCCACGTACAGCCCTAGGGGCAACTGTACCCAACCGCCACACCCCCTCGTCCATCGCATCCACCATCGCCCGCCATCGAACAGTGCTTTCACCCACCTTCTCCCCTTGCGGCCCTTCGGCGATGATCCAATGCTCAAACCGCTCACCGATGACAACGACGCCAATGACGATGACGACTCTGACGATGGCTTGCCATGTAGCAAACCAGGAGTCAGCACCTGGCGCGACCGTAACCCGGACAAGCCATCTCTGCCTCTCCGAACCTCTCGAAACAAGCAGTCCACAGAGGCCCTTGCGAGTGCTGCAATGAAGCGAAAATTGAACAAGGAGACAGAGAAAGGCTTGAAGGATCTGGATGAGTGGGTCGATGAGCGGTTGGCACGCGCTACGAAGATTGCAGAGAAGCATAACATCGCTACCGACCATGTTCTGAATCGAATGATGGGGATGAGCAGCTTCAAGCCGACTAGGAAGGCCAATACCTTCAACGCCATGGTGCACCATCTGATGAAGCGAGAAAGAGCAGGTTCGCATTTCATTGACCGGTATCGCGGATAATGGCTGATAAATCTTTTTTTTTTCAGATGGAAATGAGATCGACTTGAAAAGACGCGAAATTGCGAGTCCGCACAGAGGACGAGTTCGTGAAGGCTAGCAAGGACCAGAGGGCCAAGTTTCGAGCCGAGCTGGAAAACGACCGCATCAAGAAAATCTATGGGACTCGAGCAACGAATGCGGCGGCTGCAGGGGATGCTAGATTCACTATCAATAGGATCTCTCTTGAGGTAAGCTCTGCCTAGCCCTGTCGACAACTTCCCTAAACTTACAAGCTTCAGATGACTGCTCTTGCCGAACGGACGGGCATGGTCGGCTTCGCGTTCTTCACCCGGGGCCACGTCCACGACAAGACGGTCCCCACTGAGATTCAGTCTTGGGACGGGCTCGACTTCTTCCCCCAGATCCTCAAGAAAGAGTCGCATGACATAGGGGCGCAATTTGAGCTATGGGCCTTGGCACGCGAGAAAGGTATGCTGTTTTAAATTTGGTGAGACTGGAAGGACTTAACTTGGCGTCTAAAACAGGTGATACTGGGAACGACACACTTCGGTCGATGAGAAAAGAGATTATAAGGTATAATCAGGACGATGTCCGTAAGTATTGTTCACGTACATGACTGGGCCCAGCTGATGATTCTGCAGAGGAGAAGCTTGGTCGTACAAAGAAGGTCACAATCAACTGGGTGCAATATCGCAAGGTCATGGTGCTCAAACATAGCCTCAAGATTCGAGGATGGCCGCTGGAGGGGGATCCTGTCAATCCCAACGATATCCAGGACGTCGACTCCATCCGGAAAGTCCGCATGCTATGCGCGATGGGTCCTGTTATTGGCACAAGCTGTCTTCGACAGAGAAGAAGAGACAGCAGGTGATCTATGACCAGATGGTGAAGGATGGCGAGATCATCGTCCCCAGAAGCAAGGTTCGGAGCGACAAGAAGAAGGCCTCCCCACCTGATCCCGCTTTGAAGACTCGAAGCAAAGACAAGAACGCCAAAAAACGCAGGGAGTGGAGGGAGGAGGATACGTCTGAGGAGGAGGAGGAGCAGAGCCGGAAGCGGAAGAGATTGTCGAAGGACAAGGAAAATGCGCCGAAGAAGACCTCCAGCACCAGCTCTTCCAAGTCTGTTTCGGGGATGGGAGTGGGAGAGATTGCCGGCGTCATGGGCATCGGAATGAACTGGACGACGTATGGTGACTTTGTTGCCTTCGTACTCTGCCGCTCTAGAGCGCTGAACACTCGTCACTGCATGGGTGAATGACAGCCACCGTGTGGTAGATGCACGAGCACGAGCGTGAAGACGAGAGAGGCGAGCGAGGGAGGACGGTGCGGCTGCAGCTACCTATTCTTCTCGTATACTCCTCTGCGCTGTACCTCCCTGGCGTTCACGATTTTTGTCTTGCACATCCTGCCTGGGACACGACTCTTCGTCGTCGTTATGGTGGGTGTACGACTACGAATGTTCGCCTGGATTGTGGACACTGCCTACGTGTAATCTTGGAGCGTCTCGCCTCGCGGTGGATGTGAGCTCGGCAATATGCGTGGTTCGGTGGATTATGTGGACCTGGGGCGTCGGACGTCGCCATCCTCCGCTTCTTTCTCGTTCTCGTCTTTATCTTTCCTCTTTCGGCGCTTCGGCGCCTTCCAGATCATTTATATTTCTTTACTTCACCTTGTGGCTTCGTGCTTGCGGCGGATGGTCGGACGTCTGGGTGAATGGGTCGCCCCGATCGTCATGTAGAACCCGCCTCTGTGTTCTTTCTTGATCATCGGGTTATCGCCCGCCTTGACCCGCCCTTCTATCTTTTGTTTGTTTCTCCTCGCACTCTCTTCTCCCTCCCTTCAGCATTCAAACACCCACCCACTATTTCTTGACCAAAACATGATCGCATACCTTCGTGCAGGACAACTGGGAGCCTGCGCTGCAGGCGCTCGTCACGAGCATCGGGAAGAAGTTCTCCGCCGCGTTTGACCATACCTCTCTCCTGCTGTGTGCGCTGGTCTACTAACCTATAGTTTCGTCGTGGGAATCGGGTGTGCGGGCGAGATCCGCATCCGGGAAGACGAGTCTTTCGATAAGTGGGCCATTGGCATCTTTGTCAAGTTCCGCGACACCGAGAAGCTCCAGCTGCCCACTAGCCAGCCGCAGTCCCGCGGGGTATGCTCCTCTCCCCCTTTCTTCCTCGGATATTGTGCTGACACTACGCCTCCCTTCCCCTCGCAGGAACGCTCCTTCACGACGATCCTCTACCTGATGAGTCTCACAGAGGCGCGCGCGCCGTTCTCCGTACCTGTAAAACGCAAAGTACCACTTTGCATGTAGCCTCGTCAGTGCTCAAGATAGGGTTTCCAACACGCGCTCGACGGCCCGACGGCCCGTCCGTCCCCACTTGGTTACAGAAAGACCGAGGTTCGAAAAGGCTTCAGACATGCTTTAATGTTATTGCGAGCGAAGTACCGTGGTGAGGGGGAGGGCTAAGTAAAACCTATATATAGGTCCCTGCAAGCGCGCCCTTCTTGCCGCAATGTTGCCGCAATACTCTTGTACCACAGCTTTGCGTGCCTATTCTAAAAATTCTGGCTTAAAATCTGGAGCACTTGCGCACGTCCAATTTTCATGGAACCCCGTCTGGCGCCAAAGCCACCACAGAACGTGCCGGGAGTATCGACGAGAAGCATGGGAGTGGGACTCCCCCACTCCCATCAATGGGGGTACGAGTCCCATTTGCTGACAAAGAGCATGGGACTCGTTCAGGGGCCCTCCCAACGCCACTCTACTGGTCAAAGATTTCGGCAAAAATTACACCTTATTTCTTGTGAGAAAAACATCGGAGGGGGGTGATTCAGATGTGTTTTGAGGCGTAGAGCTCGATTCTGACCTCAGGTAAGTACCAGAAATTTATATTCGGATGCTATGAGTAAATTGCGGATTTGTTGACTTTGTTTATCCTGAGCTGGTTGATTCATAGTCCGGCTGGGTGAATCCATCCGCCGGCACGCGAACAGAAAATTTAACCCCGGCTAACCACCTTATGGAATTTTTTTTTTTTTTGAATTTTGTGGCTGTGCACATATTTTATCCCTTCCCGATGCAGAAGTAGAATGAGTGTTCATTTTCTGGTTGATTCTTAGTCTAGCTGGGTGAATGCATCTGCCAGCACGTGAACCCCTCTTTTGAAGGTTCGATTGAAAGACTGCACCATGGACTACATCCGAAATATCCTCAATCCCGGAATACTAGGATGCTCCTTACACTTGGGGTTTTCTGTCGGTATTCACAACCTCTCCCAACGAGTACCGCAAGAAGCGAGCACGGAAGGGTGCGAAGGCGAAGGTTGCAACACCTGTGGAGCCTGATGAGTGAGAGGAAACACCCAATAGGTCCTCGGATGATGGAGCAGCGTTTGCGGGGGAGACGGGGGGTTTCTGGAAAGACATGGGGTTCGCGCGTAATGCCACATTTGTAAGTGCCATTCTTTCCCTTCCTCTATCGAACTCTAATTTTCCCAGGCCCTTGTATTTGTCTTTAGTATAATGGCTTTTACACGGAACACCGGCACCAATGTCTTCCCCATGATACTTGGTCTTTTCCTTGAGATCGGAGGGACAAGTTCCCGCATTCTCAACACTCTCAGCAATGCTGGAGCCTGCGTCTCTATTACGACCATCGAACGCCTTAAGAAGATCCTGTCAGAGGATGCGGTTGCTCATGCCGTCAACCTGCGACCAATAAAGAATCGTATCCCTGGCGGAGGCGGCGAATAAGCTCTGCTTGCCCGTTGTCCAGATCGAAACCCAGCCCCAGTCGCTCGCGAGTACGGACTTTGATGTCTTCAAGCGTCTCTTACAGTACTTTTATGCCGAGCAAACGGTCAGAAGGTGGATTTTTGCGCTTCCTGGGGGTGTCTAGAACACGGTGACGAGTTCCTTTGGGGGTTACGGGGAGCCTGCCGAGGACCGTTCGTGTGGGGGAGCTCATATCGCGCTGAGGATGATTATTTTCAAATTATGTCACGTCGCGACGCGGTTGTCACATTGCGTGACACGCGACGCGTTTTGGAATCGTCTGAGGTATAGGACACAACCCCGGCTGGATACTACCCAGTTTCGACATGCCATTCGTAGATACATACTGGTAGTAGCTTCAAATTGAATTTCCGGGTAATCCATCCAAAAATAAATATTTTTGAGGCTTCACAAAAAAAGGGTGTTTTGGGTCAACTTGCACCCCTCGGAACTCGACTGTTTCTCAATGAAATCCTTCGGACTCTGTTGTAAAGTCATAGCTATACTGATGAGCTAAAACTTTTACCTAATAACCTCGGTGCTCTGACGCCGCGTTGTGTTACTGGATAGTGATTTTCAACCCCCCGGATTTCCGGACTTTGAAGCAAGCCCCTTCTGACGAAGGCCGTGTTGTGCTTGTTTGGTTTTGATGGATGGTCCGGCATCTCACGGCTTCGTCAGAACGGGGCTTGTACCGAACCTAGGTATCAGCGTTAAACTTTCCTCAAGCGCCAAACCGGCGCCAATGCCAATCATCAGTCCGCTTTGGACTATTTTGGCAAATTAGAATTTTCCAATGGAGTTTTCATGAATTTCATGAGGTTTTCAATAGTTTGGCCTGTACTTTACTTGCATCAGTGTCTCACAAAAAAAAAAACCCATTTTTTTACTTCATGCTTGAAATTTTCTGGTCCCCAGTTTTACCCAGATTTTCCCCCTAGGTTTTTTGTTTGCACAGATCTGCTAGCCAATTTAAAACTGAGTGAGCTGAACCTATTTCTGGGTGGATATGGCCACATAAATGAAAAAAGCGCTGAGGCCATGCCCTGGCCAAAAGTTTTTTCTCCGGCCAATTTGGCCACTAATTTTGGGAAGTGGCAGCTCGGTGATGTGCACCATAAGTAGCAAAATTTCGAACTATTTTTATTATGACCATTTTGGCGTATCTAAGTAAAAAACACAATTGTTCTGAAAAGACACCCCATGAAATAGCAAAATTTAAAACCATTTTCATTACGGGTATCTACAAAACACTCAAAATGACAGCATTGTGACACCTAAACCTCATTGATACCACTGTACATCGCAAATTATGTCTCTCCGTTCGTCCGCTGATTCTGTAAATCCAGGGTTTTTACATTTTTGAATTTCTGTGATCAATATAAAGGGGGAGGGGGACCGCGGAGCGGTCCCCCGAGCGCTTGTATACTCTTTAATTAAGCATTTCGGAAGCTTTTAAACTCCGCTTTTGGGAAATCAGTTCCGAGTTTTGGGAACATCACTGTTATACTTTGGAACGGCGCCAATTCAGGCGCTAATGACTCGACCGAAGTGTAACGAATCAAGTACAGTATAGGATAGTGCAGGGACGGTCCGGTTCGGTTCAGGTTCAGGGGCATTTTGTCCACAAATTGTTGCGTTTTTGTTTCGCATAGTGAGCGTTGTTCCGGCATTTTGCACATGATGGATTGATGATTAATTACCCAAAGATGAACACAATCAACCAGAGACTGGATATACTGGATAGCAGATTGTACGCTATGGATGAAAAAATTCCTCAGGTACTCGGAATACTCGTCAGTGCGGGCGATTCTGCGCCTCCGAAGAATGCCGGAAAGACTGCCCATGCCCCTCGGAGGAAAGCAAAGCCAAAGGTCTGAATTTCATCTTGAATATTGGCGCATGGCTCAATGTTCGGCCATAGATGATGGAAAAGTCAGACTCTGACGATTCTGCGTCCCCGAAGAATGCCGCCAAGGCTGTCCAAATCCCTCGGAGGAAAGCAAAGCCAAAGGTCTAAAATGTCATCTTGAATATTGGTGCATTGCTCAATGTTCAGCCGTAGATGATGGAAAAGTCAGACTCTGACGATTCTGCGTCTCCGAAGAATGCCGCCAAGGCTGTCCAAACCCCTCGGAGGAAAGCAAAGCCAAAGGTCTAAAATTTCATCTTGAATATTGGCGCATTGCTCAATGTGGCTGAAACTGGACTACCCCGTGCGAATTTAGTGAAAACGCGATCTGTGAATGCAGCCCACGTTGGTCTAGAGGGCCCAAAATTGAGGTATCGTTGTAAGAGTTTCAGGTTGATTGCCTTGTTGCGGTCCTTTAGACAGACCAGATTCTTTCCACCATCGGCTATAGGACTAAAGAGAATATTCCCGTTCACAAGGGCTCGTTTATTTTCCCCCCATATGAAGGATCTCGTCATTTTATTCAGACGTTCCTCAATCTCTTTTGGCATACCTTGTACTGAACTGCAACCGTCATTTGGATGATTCTCTTTTTGCCTTCAAGTGTTGGGAAAGATTTTCGCCAATTATCCAGACTCTTTTTGATTTTCTCAAGTGTGGGTGTCCAGACCGATATCTGGTCTATTGCATTCCCAAGCCAGGTTCCTAGAATCCTGGGCACCAAGTACCGGGATTTTCAATACCACTTGTATATTTGATGTAGTGTACATTAGAGACAAATTCTTCATTTTATCACGCGGCAGCACAATGCACAAAAGCCGCATGCGGCTCATGCGGCTTTTGCACAAACTCCCTATTATGACAATGGTTCCAAATGATAGCAAGCATATATTTGAAGTAAAGGTCACATTGAGAATCCCGGTATGTCCTGCCCTCCGTAGTACTCCCAAACACAACATAACCAAAAACTAGGTCAATCGGACAACTACACAGAGTATGTGGCATGTCCTGTTCTTCGTAAGTGTGTTGAAGAACAGGACATGCCACATACACTGTGTAGTTGTCCGATTGACCTAGTTTTTGGTTATTTTGTGTTTGGGAGTACTACGGAGGGCAGGACATACTGGGATTCTCAATGTGACCTTTACTTCAAATATATGCTTGCTATCATTTGGAACCATTGTCATAATGTACACTACATCAGATATACAAGTTGTATTGAAAATCCTGGTACTTGGTGCCCTCTGGAATACATGTGAGTTCATCATATCAAACATTTAGCCCAATCAAACAAATATAGCTCATACTACAGCCATCCTGCTCAAAACTTGGATATTTTCCCAATCAGGCAATTTGATTCGCCATCAAAGAATCTGAGGAGACCATGCCCTCCAGAATGGAAATGCGAATTCAACGGTCATACTTTCAAGGGAAACGGTTGAGAATTGAGCTTACAGCGGCCATCCTGGTGGAAACATCAAAATTTGATAAAAAATGAGCCGCGCCCTAAGTTCCGCAAACTGCTGTAAAAATGCTAAAAATGACCGGCTATTTATCTTGAAGGCTTAATTTCGGTCAAAGATGTAAGTGCTGCCTACAAGCAGCCAAAATGTGGCAGGCACTGCGATGGGCTTGCCGCGGATAGCGACTTGGCAAGCGAGCAGGCCAACGCAATGGCCCTGGTCGAAATGGTACAGTATACGAGAAAGGCAGCGCTAGACCCCAATCCGACGATCCATCAACTCGCTGGGGCGGTGCAGCGTCAAATTACAGCTAACCGCGGAAATTAGGGCTCGTTTTTTTCTGTTTTTGGTCAGTTTCCGGCAGAGCGGGTAATTTGGACTCAATTCCCAACCGATTGCGTTGAAAATAGGCTCATTATATTCGCGTTGCGAATCTGGGCCCAGAACGGTTTCATGCTTAAATAAACAAATGTAATCGTATCGACACAGCACTACGGCTTGCCCCGTGACCAAATCACTAATTCCAGCGTCCCGAGCTCATTTGGGTCCGTATCACAAATCTGGATTGCCGGGTGATAGCCAGCGCTATTTCGACCAGGGCTGCCTATTCAGATTTTTGTCTTGTGCCCTCCTCGTTGAGCGGCAGGGCCGAGAAGGCTTTCATGATTAAATAAACAGATGCATATTGACACAGCACTACGGCTTGCACTGTGACCAAACCACTAATTCCAGCATCTTTCGACCAAGGCTGTCTATTCAGATTTTTGTCTCGTGCCCTCCTCGTTGAACGGCCGGGCCCAGAAGGCTTCATGCTTAAATAAACGAATGCAATCGTATTGACACAGCACTACGGCTTGCCCCGTGACCAAATTCCAGCATCCCGAGCTCATTTGGGTCCCTATCATAAATCGTGATTGCCGGGTGATAGCCAGCGCAATTTCGGGCAAGCCTGCCTGACTTCGATCTTGTGAGGTCGACCGAGCAACATCATCGGGCTGCATCATCGCTAGTCTCTGTGACAGAACTGACACAGTGCACAACATGACTTCTCTGCACGTGTTTTTCGGAGTCAAAGATTTTTTTGTGATTTATTTCTGATTTTCTAGGCCATGAAACTGGCCAAAAGAATGTGATTGAGCACAAAAACTCATTTTTTCCCACGGTGTTTCACTTTTTCGTCGGCCGGAGAGTTTTTTTGTGTGTACTAGTAGTGAGATTAAGTCATGGACGGTGGGTTTTTGGCAATTTCTCAGTGATGGAACATCATTTTGGTCTAATCTAAAGTGCTGGATGGACATAGAACACCCGGAAACACATTTCAGACCCATCAATTAGATCAAAAAATATTGATACATCACCATAAAAGGCAACAGACCGAAAATGCTGATTTTCAACTCTGGAAGAAATTTTTTTCAGGAAAGACCAAATAGACCAAATTGTAGTTCAGGTAATGCTCATAAGTTTGCCAAGTTGAATTGTGGCAAAAGGTCCATCTGTTCATGAGCTATGGTGCAGGTCACCTAGCTGCCGCTACCCCGTGCTTGAGATTTTCCGGGCCGAGTTCTGGCCAGATTTCTTATCCATCTTTAGAAAGTGTTTCTTTTGACAATAGAAGAAGATCCTAAAGAGCGATTTCCATTTAAGTCAAAACCGAGGGAGGTAAAAAAAACTTCCACATGAATTTGGCCACTAGCACTGGAAATAATGAAAAATAGTGCCTATTGTGGCTGTGTCCTGGGCCAAAATTTTCTCCGGCCAATTTGGCCACTAATTTTTGGTAGCGGCAGCTAGGTGACCTGCACCATACAGAGCCTGCAAGTTGGCCATTTTTGCCTATTTTTGCTATTTTTGGCCATTTTGGCTCATTTTTTGGCCAACTTGGCGGCTCTCTAGCTCATCAACAGCCATGCCTTTTGCCCCAATTCAACTTGCCAAGCTGATTAGTATAATGTAAGCTACAATTTGGCATATTTGGTCTTTACCAAAAAAATAGTCTCATCGAGTTGAAAATTGTATTTTCCGTGGTTTTGAGATTTTTTGCCTTTTATGGCAGTCCATCAAGATTCTTTGATCAAACTGATGGGTAATAAATGTGTATCAGGATACTCTACATCCATCCAGCACTTTGGATCATCTAAAAACATGGTCCCATCATGGAGAAATGCCGCAATACTCACCGTCCATGACTTAATCTCACTACGAGTACCTAAATGGGGCTTCATTATCACCAGACCATATCAGTGAGAAGCTGCTAAGCAAAACAAACCCCTGCCCTTCCAAAATGTGCCTCAAGACGAAGTGTCAATTGTCACTGACCCGAGCTACACGAAGCATGACTTGGAGACAAATGACAGCGAGCCTGAGGCTACATCCCAGAGCCTTCAAGCAGTGAGTACCACTAAACATGATCTGTCCGCTGGTCTGATCCTTCTCATTAGCTTCCGTCGAATTCCTGCCAGTGTCAAGGGAGATCCCACTATTGCGCACAAGAGCCACACGTGATTTAACCCTACCCAAAAAGGGAATTGATCCGATCATTAGGGTTTGTCTCACTTTTTCGGTAGCCAAAAAGTAAAAAGTTTACCATTTATCCCACCAAGCACACCATGGATTCTTCTACTCTGATAGTATCATTTTAATGTGCTTCTGTGTCCATTGAAGTAGAGCATAAAATGTGGTTAGGCATCAAAAGTTTTTGCTTGTTTACTGCCAAAAGCGGAACAGTGATGTGATGTTGTGCACTGTATATGGATGATGGGTCACTTCAGGCAGACACTTTTGTGGACCGACTTAGGGTAGTTGTGTATATCTGAGATGACTACCCTAAATGGGTCCCCATCTTGGTGGTGGTGCAGATATGCTCCCAGGCCATGGGAGCTCCCTCCAGTAGTAATATCTCTGCATGGGACCACCCATTCTTTTTTCTGTGGGAGAATCCTCCTATTTGGCTGGATGCTCCCAGTATTGTCACACGTCACACCCACCAGGGCAGGGGATTTGGGGCCTGTGCGGGGCCTATTTGCTGCAGTGCTGGGTATATATACATACTGTGTGTTTGTCTTCATATTTACATGACCTGGAGCATACCTGGGGCATACTGGTTCCGTTATGCATGCAGGCACAGCCCAGAAAATTTTGCATTTTTTGGTTTGCATTGCCTATTTGTTACACCATTTTGTTTGCCCCCCTACAACTGCCCTCCCCTGCACCATAGATTGTGTCTCACCCTTTCACACCCCTATGCCTGCCCGGCTCACTGCACAACACATTTCACCTTCCCCCTGGCTTACTGCACCCATATGCCTGCTCTCTGCACTGTGGAATACATTATACCCTCCTGCCTGGCTCACTGCACCCTTATGCCCGCCCTCCTATCCTGCATGAAATGCATTTCACCACCGATACCTCTCTCTGGGAGAGATGTGTTGAAATTCTGGAACAATCATTTTATTTGAATGTATTTAATATACATTTAACAGCCGTCTAACCCACTACGATGAGAAAGCAATCACAGGGATACACATGTTGTGCCGTCTCCCCCTGCCCTCCAAAATCTCTTCATTATTTTCCTTGGGTTCCACATCTTCAAGGCCTTCGGCACAATTATCATTGGAGGCCAGCGGCTCGGACACCGATTGCATTATTGCACGTTTGACGAACTGAATTTTTTTTGACGCTGTTGCAAAAAGCCAAACTCAGGCAATAAGTAATGTGCCGGGAGCTCAAACCACCTCATAATACTCTCAGAGTGTCGTTGAAACCATTTCTATTGACAGCGCGCCGTTTACGCCACTTGTCGAATTTTCTGTCCCTGTCACGCAGCTCGAGGCCGGCTGTCGAAATGTCGAATTGGTTGAAACGGTCACGCGTCACACCCCCTGTCGATCTGAACGAAAAGGTACGGTATTGTTCAAATAACATCTGAACAATATTCCGCCAATTTGGGATGTTTCAGCCGAATATTGGCTGAATATTATCTCGGTATTAGCTGAATATTATCCGAATGTTTTCTCAAGGACTTCAAAGCTCGCGCAAATTCAAACAAGTTCATTCATTACTACACTATCAAAAAACATGCTACCTACTGCGGGGCGGCCATATACGTAGTGTGGCTACGTAACATGGGCCGCTGATTCAAATTCATTCATGTAAGTGCGCGTGCGAAGTGGAGGTCTTTGGTGCGCGATAATGGCTCATTCAACGGCGCTCGGTCATTTCGGGGATGTTTAAATCACTGCACCTATGGCCAGAGGTACCCACAGTAAGATAAACCGACACATCTGGAGTGCAGTTGAATCTAACTGTAGTCGCTAATGGATTTAATCATTAGCATCAGCAAGATCCCAAATTTGCTGTGGGTTCTATGAGCTGTTTTATAGACACGCATAGACACCATAGACAGTTGCTATATCGTCTATGGCGGCTATGGATGTCTATGTATGTCTATACAGGAGCCCGTAGCAATTTGGGGTTTTCCTGATGTGCCAAAGGTCTTGGATCCTCCTTTGCGTATCACTTGTTTTTTCAGAAACAGGTCGCTGGCAAGATGCCACAGGCTCAATGACGCTGACTCTCACCACTCAATCAAGCTCGAGGAATTAAGTCTCCATACCAAGTCGCATTTTTGATGGTGGCTGGGCACGTCATCCGATTCTGTGCCGAGACTTCAACTCCATGCAACTGTATGGCCAGACTCGGAATGGATGGATGGATGGATGGATGGATGGACTGTAGATATCATTATTATGGCCAGTTGGCGATGATTGTCCTTGAGGGTAGGCAGAACAACCCGGCCAGTTGTTTTGGCTGCTGTCAGGACGTCATCATGGGAAACAATATGCCAAATTGTCTGCCTGATATCGATGCCGTTGGTTGTGGGCTGTGTTGCCCACCTGATGAGTTCAAAAGAACGAAACCAACCCTATATCTCCATTGGTATTGTTAACGGACATGGGGGACGAAGTGGCCGGCACATTCCGAGAGGGTGGTGTGAGAGATCCAAAGATCTGAGATATACCAGGTTTTTACGGGCACGGTGAAAGTGCCGCCAATACTGCCGCCGTGCCGCCAGCACCGCCCCTCTGCCGCCCCCAAGTGCCGCCCTCAAGTGTCTGACTGCCGCCCCCGCAAAAGCAAAGTGCCGCCCCAGTGCCGCCCCCAGAGGCAGCACTTTTGTCACGCTGCCGCCACAAAGAATGGAGGTATATAGATAAATATTATAATGTATCTGAGTTTATTAACAAGATCTTTTTACCACTTCCTGCGCGAAACTGTAACTGGGATTCCATGTATCTAAAAATATTTTGGAGCCCAATAAGATCGGATGACAATGCAGCGAAATGAAGAGCAAACATGATCCAATCGTCCACGCTCCACGTGAGCCGTACCGGTCCCGCGCCAGAGTCTGTACTCAACTCAGGAGCAGCAGCGCCGGCCTTCGCTGGGCGGACAGAGCAGCTACGAGTAGCGCGCCGAAGAAGAAGCCCGTGAGGAGCGCCGATGCTGTCTCACTTATAGAGTGGTGTTCGCGCCGGGCAGACAGGACCTCGGGCGGGGCAGACACGAGCGCCCGCGGAATTTCATCCGCCGCCGTCGCAGCGAGCTGGACGTCGGACGTCTCCACACATCTTCCAGCCCCATGTTCGGGTTCGGGTTCGTGTTCGATCTTCGGCTCGCTGCGCGCACCCGGGCCATGCGGCGAGGGCGTGGGCGGTGGCATCGAGAGGTAATTCCGCTGGCCCAACACAATCGGCAATTGGACATCGAAAAGTTCTTTCCCTTGGCGTCCGAATCCTCGGGTTCTTCTTTGTCTACTTTCGTGAAATTGGACTCCGAATCGGAATCGGAATCCGACTCAGAATCCGGCACTGCGGCGGCGGTTTCAGTTCGCCCCCCAGGTATCCGATGGGTCTCCTCGGCGATGAGGCGCGCGAGCTCACCTACAAGCTGCGCGACTTCCCGATCCCACAGCCCGCGCATGGCCGGGGTATCCCCCACGTCAAGACGCGTCTCGCGATCCCCCTTCTCGAGGCGTGTTTCGGGCGCAGGCCACAGCGCGGCCGCACGCGCGAGCTCGCGGACCTTTGTCACTGCGGCGATGCGGAATATATTCGGCTCGTTTTGCGGAGGCGGGCAGAAGTGGAGCATCCAGACGAACCACACGCCGAGGAGCGTCAGTGCGAGGCGCACCGCGTCCTCGGGGGCAGCGCGCAGGAAAATTCCCGACTTCTCTCCCGAGAAGTGGTGGTAGTTTGCGTCGGTGCCAAGGTATGTCCACGAGACGCGCTTGATTGCGGCGGGCGGCGGGGTTTTTGATTCTGCAGGCGGACGCGGGCGGAGGCAGTAGGACGGCAGGTTGTTGAGGACACGCACCAACGGGACGGAAGCGAGGACGGCATGGTCCGGGATCGCGCCGTAGACAAGAACGTTCTGCGATGCGTACGCGGCGCGATACCACTTCTCGTGGCTTGTGTGCCGTCTGTAAACGCAAAAGAGAGAGAAAACAAAAATGGATGGTTAGATGCAGGAAGCATGGCGGTGATTCGGTGATACGCACTCATTCGCGGAGAGCGCAACATCTCCGCGACGGTCGCCGCACGCTCGGTGACCACGCTCGCAACGATGACGGCGATCTCGACGCCGTGCTTCACGCCGAAGTGGTAACGCCGCTTGATTCGTTTGGGGCATTACTGACCTACCTCTATCTGCAGCTGTACGGAAGTTTCTCGTAAAGACACCCGCAATCATGGAAAAGCAGGCCAAAGCTCGGGATGCGAAGGAAAAACGTAGCGCTAAACGCAAAGCGAGCTCCGACTCTGTGAGCAGTTCGAAAGCAAAACCAAAGACCAAAAAGAAGAAGTCCGACGACTCCGATGTCGATGAATGCCCTCCTAGCCTCACTTATTATATATTTATCCCCAAACTCCCTGCCGTTACCACTAAGAAGCGCGGAACTGGCTCGAAGGCCGGCGGCGACGACGACACCATCCAGAGGGGACCCTTTTCCTTACTCATCTCTGAACCCTGCTCTGCGCTTACCGAGCTTCCTTGCTGCAAGGAGCACATCAACGAATCCAAAATCGTGTGGAAGCCAAAAAAAACCCAAGAATGCAGAGAAGCTACCACTTTCGAAGGCTGTAGGATACAAGGCGATGCTAGATGAAATGAAGGAGAAAGCAGAGGGGTCTTGTCAGGTTCTGTTGTACATGCCGGCACCCGCAAAACCCATGGACCATCAAACAGTGCGTTGATTGTCATCTTATACCGTGACCTCCCGGCTAAGCATTTGTTTTGCGGCCAGCCATGGGAAACGGATGGCGATCCAGAGCCCTCATTTGACTATTCCGAGCTCGAGCCGACCCTTCCAAGTGACTCGATTTTAGCCCAAAAGGTTCGGGATGCAGTTACTGGATCATTTGCGTCAAAACTAATTGCTCGAAGAAAAGTATCCAGTCGGCAATTATCCACAATTCCCTGATCTGAGTGTCTACCGCGACCCGAAAACCGGCTTCTACTACGAACTCAATTCCACGCAGTCGGGCGTGTGGGCATCGGCGATGGTCTGTTGATTCCTCTGTATTTGAATATGTTTTGAATTGACCAACAGGCTCAAGGCAAAACAGACGAGAATACACCACCTGTATCCAAATTTTTCGACGCGAAACAGCGCATCAAGACTGTTCCGGCTATCATTGCTCAGGCACCCGCGCCTGCCGTCCCTGCCGCCTCCACTGCTCCTGCTGTTACTGGTTCTTCAGTCTCCCTCACAGACCTCTTATTCGCATCAGTTCTATCACAGCCCGGCAACGGCGGGCTCGCAGCCTTGATCCCTGGCCTGAATCCTGCTCCCTTTGCTGCTCCGGCACCTATACCACTGGCAAATTCTGCTCAACACTCGCGCTCAGCACCTTCATCCCCCGTGAAACGGCACCCTGCACTTGGTTGTTTGTGACACGGAATTGAGAGAACAATGCAGCCACACCCCGCCGGCCTGCAGCTACCGAGCATCCGCACGCAGATACATGAATTCGATGCAACTGGCAAGGTTGCACTCAATCCAATAATCCAGGGCTCCGCTGGATAGATTCCGCACCACTGGGCTAAATCCACCAGAACCCGGATACATGAAGTCGGCGTAAGTGGCAAGGTTGCACCCCTCCCAGTAATCCAGAGCCGGCTCCTACGAAGGAATGAGGGAAATGTAGCTCAAACCACAGGCTTTATATACCATTTCGGCTTGCGCTATCCCGGACCCGACAGACTTCGGAATTCTCTTTCCGCCTTCCTGATCTCCGACCCCGGTCCGGGGAGAATGAAGCTGCCTCACTTGCTGTTCGGTGTTGCAAGACAGCGCGCCCCGAAAATTATAGCCGGGGCCAATACGAAGCTTTCTGTTTGTTCAGATTCTGAGACGCTCTCATGGACGTTACTGAGGCATGCTCCATGTGCTCGGATGAGCGCAGTCCGAGCCTGCCCATTTGTGGACGCATTTGTGGACACATTTGTGGATATCATTTGACATTTGTGGACATCATTTATGGTTGCCAACACGGTCCGCTCAGAAATATCCCCGAGTAATGCCGTGAAGTCCTAGCTTGATGTGCTGACTCATCGGACTCAGGGGTAGGTACTCGCCTTCAACCTATGCCTTCTTCTGGTCGAACCTACTGCAGGGCCTTAGTCGTATACAACACACAATCAAGCAGTTGATTAACCACAGGTGAGGGCTAGGGTTAGAAAGAGAAAGCCAACGTACCAAAAAAAAAAAAAAATCTTGTGGTCCCCAGGATTGCGGTTTGTAGAGGCCATTGATTGGATCCTCGGCACCTCAATGTTGAGATTTACCTCTGCCAAAATTTCCTCGATTTTTTCCAACCAGACGGTGGCGGGGAATTCATGAGCGCAAGGCACTTAAGAAGGCCAAAAGGACTACGCGTGACGGGACGCGTCAAGATCCCCTCGCCGTGTCGAAGCCAGTAGCGTCTTTCTCGATGATTGGCTCACGTAAAGGCGTTGAGACTCTAAGACGCAGTGAGAGTTTTCTATAGATGTTGTAATACCATAATTAGAATTGAGGGGACACAGAGGCGAACCAAGATCAAATTCCAGAAGAATCTAAATTTCTATTCAAACTCAGTTCCGGACCCGTTTTATGGAGCGATTTTGTGCGGAATCGATAGCCTTGGTCAGAGCGAAACTTTTCAGCTATTTAGTTTGGCCTGGGACCCAGTATTGCGGTTTGTAGAGGCTACTGATTGGATCCTCGGCACCCCAATGTTGCGCGGCATCTCAATGTACGTATCATAGCATCTCAATGTTGAGTGTATTCCGCCCCGCCCCCGCGCCGGTTTCCGTTGAAACGTCAACCACACATTGTTCGTCTTGGCGCCCAATTTCTTCTGGGTAAATTTTCTGAAAGTTGGGGACTTGCGAGAGGGCATATTGGATGCCCACTCCGGATCCCGGTACCTCAAAAGAATTGTGGAGTCGGTCCTAGACTCGGAATAACGTGGGCAGCTTTTCAACCGATTTCCGTGTCAACCAAACATTGTTCGTCCTGCCGCCCAATTACTTCTGGGTTAAATTTCTTGAAAGTTGGCGAGAGGGCGTATTGGACGCCCACCCTAAATCTCAGCAGCTAAAAAGAATTGTGGAATTTGCCCTGGAGCAAGAATAGCGTTGACGGGGTTTCAACCGATTTCCACATCAACCAAACATTATTATTCATCCTAACGCCCAATTTCTTCTGGTCAAATTTACTGAAATTTAGGGAGAGAACGTATCCGAGGCCCACTCTGGATCCCAGAACCTATAAAAAAATTGTGGGATTTGTCCTAGAGTCAGGATAGCGTGGGCGGGCGTTTCAACCGATTTCCGTGTCAATCAAACCTAGTTCATCCTGGCGCCTGATTGCTTAAATTTTCGGCAAGTCGGTGAGAAGGTGCAGTCGGAAAAGCGAGTGCCTTCATCCTCGCGTCGCATTGATCCCGCTGGCTTGAAACTCGAGCGGCGGCTGATTGGAATACCGATACAGGTGTTTCTTCATGGTTCACCTCAACCGGTCCGCGATCTACTCGTGATCGGAAGGAACCTAGGACTTAAGACTAAAACTAGCGTCAAAACTACGACGAAAACGGCCAGCCCCAACACAAAAAACCCCGATTAAAGACCGATAAATAATGCCCATAGAAAGCACAGACATTGCATTTGGGAAGAGTCTGAGGTGGTTCTCGATATCCGTTCCAGTGATCCTAACGGCTTTGTGGAAGGGGGTTACTCTGCATAGAGGGGTTGCCAAGTGACAGTAAGAGTTTCGAGATGGCTTACGATTTGACGCAGGATCTAAGTTCTTTGGTGAGAGCCTTGAACAGTCTATGAACAGAGAGATGAGAACGCAGGGGGAGAAGAAGCTCGTAGTAAATCACATACTGTACTTGAGTTCTGTTCTGGAATGCAACTGGGCAGCAGGAGCGTCGGGCGCCGACCGCCAACTTGAACTCGAAGCTCCGGATGAGAGTCTAAAGGTCGCACCATGAAACTCTTGTGTGTCAAACAATTTTATTTGATCCCAGACGTGTTGGAGGTACTATATGCATCATAGACTATAAATGATTCTGCAGAGTCCACAATTCCTCCAACTCTAGACATTGCGAGGAATAGGGACATACTTGATGGCATTTGATAACTTTGATAACTTTTATCGGCACTTTATCAGTACTGATCGGAGGTAAGCTAAATCGGGGTGGGCCATCATTTTTCGCCATGACTGTACTAGGTGGAACATGGATATTTGGTGGAGGAATCATGACTGCCTCATGTTCCCTTTTTCCAAATCTGCGAGCTAGGCTGTCCACAGTAGCCTTTTTTTGGCTCTTTTTGAGTTCCTTTTTGCTTCCTTCTTCCTCAATAGCAGGGAAACGGCAAAAAGGAAGCAAAAAGGAGCACAAAAGGGAGCGAAAAGGGGCTACTGTGAACAACCCTAATAATTGTGGAGCATGAATGTTGGGAAGTCCCAACGAGAATTCGACATACCAGATCTGGGGATGGCCTGTGAAATCAAAAAGGTTATGGCCCTATACCTGCGGCCTATCACTGAGCCAGGCCATTGGACATGGACACGGATTGTAGGCGTCGAGTCTTCCGCATTCCGGAGGCGCGAGCTTCTGTAATGATTAGCCTAGATGTTTACAATGGACGCTACTAGTGAAGTGTAGTCCTCAACGGTATATCGTACACATTACGTGCTCTGAAGCCATCTTGCCCGCGAGTGGTGCGGCACAGCCAACGAATTTGCTTTTGATGTGTGAAGCAATGCCGGCCATGCCGATGGCGAGCTCGTGAGTAGCGGAGAGTGAATAAAGTAACTTGCAAAACCTAACTTTAACTTTGATCGCCCCTTTGACTTGGCGGGGCTAACTTTACGGTACTTTACGGGTGCATCTACCGCGGTCCCTCGACTCCTAGGAAAGGATTCCTCGGAATGGAGCTTTTTGTCACGTAGCACAAATCCAATTGACAGAACCTTTCCTATATGTAGACCTTGGCTACATATGCGCTGGACATAGTCCGGCCAAAACACTCGATGGGAGGCGCGTACTGCGATTTAATTCAACGCCGCGGCCCATCAATTTTTCTGGATGTCACCTCCTCCGACGAACCCGTGATCGCCGTTTTTCTTCTTTTCTTTTCTTTTTTCGTGGAGCGGTAGTTACTCGAGGGCCATTTCCCCGACGTCTGTAAAAACCGCAACTCACGCCTCGTGTCAAAGACTTTGGCAGGGTGAAAACGTCTGCGCGGATCAGCCACCTCTTCCCTCCAGGTCATTGACCAAGCCTTACGGTAAATCACCCAGTACAAACAGGGAGTGCCAAAGGACGGTTTAATATTGACATACAGTACACTACTAACTAGTGTTTTAAAGTATGAGCCAGGTACCTCCCCATTTCCGAAGTTCAACATTCAAGTGCCGCCCCTTGGCACAGCCACTGCCGCCCGGCGGCACAAAGGGCGGCAACGGGCGGCACTTTCACTTGGCCCCTCTTCCCGCCGAGAAAGAAAAAAAAAAAAAAACACGACGTGTAAGCAAGCGCAGAACGCGCAATTTTGGGTCTGGGTGTCAATTGCAGAGCAAGGTAGGCGAGGTCCTCAGGTGCCGGCGTAGAGATGTGAGAAGGAGAAGAGACGGTGCGCGGCGCTGTGCGCCGTGTATCCGCGATGCGGGATGAGCAAAGACGATGATGTGTGTGTGTGTGTGTGCGGAGGAAACGGCCGTCCCGGCCGACGGGGCCTCGCGACGCAGCGGAAGAGCTGCGGGAGAGCCCGGGTCGGAGGGAGACGAAGCGCAGGCGTGGCCGATCCTGTACGCAAAAGCCACCAAGGGTCCGAGAGACGAGACCCGAAGCAACCCAACAGGAGCGCAGCTACCAAGAGCCAAAGGCTCGTGCGAGGGCAAGAAGAGCGGGCCCGAGGCCCCCACACACAGCGGAGAGACGAAAAGATGTCTGCTTGTATGCACGACATAACAAAGCAAGTTCAAGTTAAATGCAACCCCAGTCAGGGATGAAGGAATCAATGTGGAGGTGAGATCTCCACACCGCAACACGGAATGAATGAAGCGTGGAGCACAGAGTAGAAGAGAAGATGATCAAAAAAAGTAGACATTGATGAAGATGGAGAGAGACAATGAAGGGAAGGGTGCAGACGGACGTGCATCAAGGCGGGTGCACCATGGCACATAGACTCAGACGGCACATGTGAGATGATGTGAGATGGGGCTGTCTCAAGAGACAAAGACGAACACCCTAATAATGGGTGTGAAGGAATGCCAGAAAGCATGTAGATGTACAGTCAACGAAGAGAGACATGCGAACAAGACTGTTAGGGGGAGACCGACGGACCGGCAGGAATCCGGTATTTTGGCCACCGCATTTTGGAGCTTCTCCAACTAAAATTTCCCTCTGGCCGGCTTGGCCGCCGTACAAGGGTGGCGGTGACGAAGTCGTTAGCACCATACTTACGCCGAGTATACACATACGATTGCATTGTTTTTCTTGGATAGGTGGTTGGGTGTTGGATTTGGTATAGACTTTCGTCTATCCCATTTTTGATATTGATTACGCGTCCATACTCCACGTCGCCGACACAGGTGGATATATTATTTTACTCTCAGCGAAAAAAAGTAATTGCGCGTGGTGGTTCTCACTATTCCGGCCACCAAACAACTCCAAACAACTTATGGAGTGAAAATATCAGTTGATATTTGATTACGCGTCATTGGGTAGCATTTTTTTGGCTGCGATTATGTGCCGGAGGGAAGCTAAGGACCGGTTTGCAGGGATTTAACCCGGAAATAGTTGTAGCAACAACCTACCCATCAATTTGATCGTTTTCGAGCCGGTCAAAGCGAGAAATCGCTGCCCATCGCCGACAGCCCGGTTTCACAACGTCGCAATTTACGAGGCAACTATTTGATTGACTGCGTACACACATTAGGACGGCAAGTAGAGTAACATGTTCAGCACGAGATAAGTAGCAATAGAACGAGACATATGAATGCGGGCGAGAAGGAGTGTAAGTACGAGCGGGCAATGTCCAAGGAGGAGAAAGATTCAATGTTCAGATCTAGGCGACCGTACAGCATAGTAGGGTTCCTTGGATAGTGAGATATCCTTGGGTATTAATTTTTTAAACGCTTTCCAGGTTCCTTCCAGATCGAAATTCCCCTATACAGTACATCATACACTGTATGGGCGCAATCAAGGGCCGATTCCAGAGTCTCCGTGGCCTGCGGGTCAACATTAATTCGAATAGCGATCAGATCAAGGCTTGTAGATGGATTACGGTGGCCCGGGCCATTATCCTCCACAATGCAATTATCGAAATCGAAGGCGGGACGTCTGGTGCCGCATTCATGCACGTTCATACTCCAGCTGACGAGCAAGATGGCAGAGGACAACGGGATCTCGGAGCGGGCGATGACCTTGGGGATCATTCTGTGAGAGCCCTATCCCATTGAGCTCCTGCGTGAGCTCCTCACGACATTCTGTAATTTTAATACATTTCAAAAATGGCATCGTGCACCCGATGGTTCCGGGGGGAAAGCCATCAGACAGCGGTGGAGGGTCATTTTCCCGGCAAATGCAAAAAAAAATGTAAAACTCGGTTCGCCGGTGGTTAAATTCTCTGTGAATCTCCCAGGGTGATTGCCGTATTCCCGGGAGCGAGGTTTTGCAATAAAATCGATACCCATTCCACTTTTGAATGAGAACGAGGGAAAGTGTTCTAACAGTTCCGACTGATGCTAGTCAGAGGTGTCCGAATCCAGAAAGAAATGCCTCTGGCTGGGGCTGGGGCGAGGTCCCTCAAAGAACCGCCTGGAGGCGTAATCGAGCAAATTTCCAAGGGCCAGACCAGGACCAGAGCCCCGTTAGAGATTGTGCAAGGTCTTCTATCCTACTGAGAAACCGCGGCTGGGTGGGAACCTGTGAATTTGCTTCCAAAGGTCGCAAATTTTACGGCGAGAGCTTACAGCATTCATTAAATGCCCTACTGGCCCTCAAATGTTAGTTTCACACCGTATCCCAGAACCATCAGCGACGGAACATCCCCAAACCATCTGAAGGACGTCGCATCAACATCTCGTGGGATATCCTCCGACATCCAACATCTGACCTCTCGGCTACATCCGACCAAGTTGGCGGTGTAAGCGGGGGCGAAAGCAAAAGATTTAAAGCACTTAAACCGCCGAAGAGGATTTGGGGGCCCACTTCAACCGCCGAGTGGGACTCAGGCGGAGCTGACCAACTTCGAATGACAGCAGCCTGCAGTTTTGGCGAAGAGGAAAGAAGCTTATGCAAAAAGAGATGACGAAAATGTGATGGTCTGCAAGTCTTGAAAATAGGGTGCTCTAAGACCCGTACCTAGGTATGTACAGTATTTGGGGGGTCCTTTACACACCAAGTGTGAATGAGTGATTTGCCTTTCAACGGTGCAGGCCATTGAAATTCTGAATAGCCAGAACCTTTTTGTATCCTATTGTGAGGGCTGTTGAATATTCTCAGGAATTTAGGGAGCCAAGAAGTGTGTTTATAGACTGTGTAAAGGAGCGTAAGTCGGATTTGGCCGAATTTGATGGCTTTTGATGGCATATTTTCTCTTCGTTTTTGGCCGTCTTTCATGCCCAAGAGGTCTTAGCATAGCCATATATGGTCCTGTCCTAGTGTACAAACATATTTGGCCCAAATTTTCCCCAATGTGGCCGATTTCTGAGGTGTGTAAAGGAATGCCAGTGTGTAAAGGACCCCCCAAATACTGTAGTGGGAATTTTTATTCGGACCCTGATCAGCCACCTATACTGACCACAAAAGCCCGCTAGTTAGCGGCGGATAAGGGTGCGTTATCCACCGCTAATTAGCGGGTGTTTGATCTGAACAGTCAGGGAGCGATAATTCCCGTTAATTAGCCGCCGCTTACTACCAGAATAGATAAATCCCCCCGCCAAACGTCGCTAGCGGAGGGCGGAGCACCCGCCGTCCCATCAATCCCTTGTCGCTGCCATCAAAGTCCGGCGGCGACGTCGCTAGGCGCTCCCTCCCGACACTTCCCATCAATGCCATCAAAACTGCCGCCCCTCTCGCCCAACTCATCCGTTCTGCCCGCTACAATGCCCGTAAAATCGCCAAAAAATTCGAGTGCATTCCAAGGGTATCATACTATCACTAGAAGTACAAAATTGTAATAAAATACGCCAATAATAACAAAGACCGTACAAATTAAAGACTCTACCTATCCTCTGCCTCTGCGCTGCTGTCGCCTGAGATACGCACGATGTTAAGGAAGGCGTCGGCAAGCGCGCCATCCTCATCGTCGCTTGACGCGTCTTCGTCCTCTGATGGCGGCGGCGTCCCGGCAGCGGCAAGGTCGGGCACTGGGGATGGGCACGCATCTCCACATCCCTGTCCCTGGCGACAGGGGTGTGGCGCTCGCGAGAGACGCTGGTGCCGGGGACGATGTCAGCCGTGCATCCAGGCACCTTGCTGAGCTTCAGCAGGCGCGACGTGTGAAGTGCGGTGAAGCGCACGCGCTCCATCCGCACCAAGCGCACCTGATGCGCAATCTCGGGCCTTCCCTCCGCCTGCAATCGCCCCTCTTCACAATTCAAGAAGGCTTCTTCGTCCCTCATGTAGGTGATGAAGCAGCGGATCTCCACGTTCAGACGCCGGATCTCCTCATCCGCACGGAGCAGCTTGAAGTGCTGGTCCATCGCCGCTCGCCCAGCGGGTTGCGCCCAAGGCTCCCCGCGTATGTCCTCCCGCCCTTCCCGCAGGAGGTCGAAGTCCGCAAGGAACGCGTACTCGACGACGTCCTCCCACTCGAGCGTCGGCTTCGGCGGCGTCATGGCTTCCCGCTGCCTCGTTGTACCGGGTAATGGCGGTCTTCACTGCCTTCGACCGCGCCTGGAGCGATTTTGCAATGTGCTTACGGAGTTTGTAGCCTGGTAAAAACACGGTGAGTGCTTCTTCGTTACAAACATAGGTTAAACTCACCTGTACCGGACATATTGCACTTCGCCAGCTCAAACATCCGCGCGATGATGAGCCCCTGCAGGTGATCCAGCGCGCGCTGGTACCGGCGCCTCCCGACCATTGCGGCCACCGTTCCCCACTTCTCGTCGTCCGGCGTCCAACGCGTAGTGATGCCGAGTCGGAGCTCCAGATCCATTACTGCAGCGAGCGCTCTTGTCTGAAGCTCGAGGGCGTGACGACGCTGTGTCTCAATCCGCCGCGTCGATTTTGCTGCCTCTGCGTAGGCGGCGTCCGTTTCGGTAAGGACAAACGGCATCTGTACCCCAAGGATGGCGGCGACACGTTCTCTGTTGCCATGTGTCAGCCTGCGACGATGAGGACATAAGGAGAGAGGTACGCACTCAGCTTCCCTCAAATTTACCAATTTTTGGTAATACTCCATCTCCAGCGTCTCCTCCGCCGGCTCCTTCGACAGGGTGCGCAGGTGAGCTTTCTCCTTTGCTCGCCACGTCTCAAAGACGTCTCGTGACTCTACACCCAGTTCCCGCATAGTGGCCCGTAGCGTAGTTTCCGTCGCCTTGATTTCCAGCGCGCGCTTATATTTGCTACAAAGCAAGAGGGCTTCGCGCCGTGCGTCAATTCGCGTTCGGAACAAGCAGAATGAGCAACTCACAAAGGCCCTGATATGTCTCGAACGCATCGGTGTGCTTCAGGTAGGTGGTTATCGCCTGCTGGCGGTGAAATCGGCTGGAATATCGGGTGGTGGAAGCGAGCGCGTTCGACTTGGAAAAGAACGACTCGCATATCTCGAGCGCCTCCAAGCCGACGCCCTCGACATATGTCATGAGGTTGTCGAGCCCACAGAGGCGACCGTGCCCGTGCCCGTGGAACGCGCCAACTAACGCGCGGAAGTTCTTGTCGGCGGCGAGTTCTTTCAGCGCTGGGTGGACCTTCACCATCTTGCCGAATTTGCATCCGATGTCGTAGCCGATGGCGACCTCGCCCAGGACGTTGAGGATGTGGGCGGTGAGGGCTAACGGGTACTTTGATCTAATAAAAATGCACCTCTTCAGCAAGTAATTGGCGTGCGTTGACTATTTAAGAAAAAAAACTCACAATTCCCCGCTTTTCACCATATCCACGACTTTGAGGACGAACCCGTGTCTGCAGAGCGCAGGCAAGAAACCGGTTTCGTCGTACATCCCGTACGCGCGAGCGGTGACGTCTTCTTTCATGTTTTGCCAGCGATCTAAACAGACCGAATCGTCTTCATCGCTTGCGTCGAGCGAGAAGCTCTTCAAGACGTCTGACTCGCCGTCCTTCTCCCACTTGTTCACCTCGTCGCGCCACAGGTAGTAGTCCCCGGGCGCAACACGGTCGTCCGACAGCTCCTTCGAGGCACCGGGTGCCGTGGTTCCATCCGCAAGCGACACCTCCCTCTCGCGCGCCCAGAAGCGCGAGAGGGAGTTATTCCCGTCGAATGTGGCCATGAGGGGGAACTTCAAGTGAGGTTCCCCCTCCAGCTTATACAAGCACGCCGGGCAGGCGTTCTTGAGACGCCAGTCCGGCACGTCCTGCCCGAGCGCAACCTGCACGCGCTTGTCCACCCGAGCTCGCACAGCAAGGTAGACGTCGAACGCGACTGAGAACTGGGTTCCCAGCCACGGGCGGGGCGCGACGCCGTGAATGTCGCATAGGGTCCGCACAAACCCCTGGATCCCCAAACGCGGGCAGCGCAAACGTGCGACACGATACACCTCCAAAGCGCGGATGGCGATCACTACGGTGGGGAAGTACGCCGCGCAGGGCATCCAGCCCTGTCGCACGCATGCTGACACGATGTACGCGTCGCCCCCAATCATCTTGAGGTCTTGGTGAGATGCCGCTACACCAGACACAAATTTAAAGTCAGGATGAAAAATCAAATGCAAAAGAAATAAAAGGGACCCGCACAAAACATGTCGACCACAAGCACGTCTCGTGTCTCCTGCACCTCTGCGTCCTCTGGAATCTTGGGAGAAGCCATGAGCCCCTCGTCTGCGATGGCGAGACTAAACGCGAGGTAGGCGTCAGCCATGCGCTCAGTTTGCGCTTCGAACGCGTCGATTTGCTGCTGTATTCGGTTCTTCCGTGTGCGCGTGTCCCGGTAGCGGCCCCCACGTCGGCTGCATTACAAACATTAAGCACTAATTCACCCGCTATCAAAAAAATAAGGCGTACCTACGCAAGCCGAACATAAGTGCAGCGTCTGCGGCATCTATGTCCTCTGCGTCGCCGGGGAGGGCTTCGCCTGCGTGGCTAATGTCCGCCGCCGTACGTCCATGCAAGATGTCTTGCTCGTAACGGTCGTCGTCGTCAAAGGGGTCCCCAATATTGCGCAATAAGTCGACGTTACGCCGTTGCGCTGCAGTCATCGCTGATCATGAAAATGAATTAGTATATGTGAATCTTTGGAAGAAAAAAGAAGGAAACCACTGACCCTCCAGGCGCTCGGCCTCCCTTATTGCCTCCTCAGCCTTTGCTAGGCGGACCTTGGTTGCCGTCAAAGTCTTGCGGTCCTTGATAACGCGGCCAGACAGCGAGCGGTGTGCAGTCGTGACGTGTATCTTGGCCGACATAGACGTCGCTGAAATCCTGTTGGCCCGAGCGGACTTGGGGTTGGCCATCGGAAAAGCCGGTAGTGTGCACAACGCGTGAAGTCACACAAGTCACATCCAGGTGACTTGAGTGACTTCACACATCAATCTCTCAAACCGCCTACACGTCAGAGGCAAACAACAACAAATAGATAAACTCCCAACTGGTAGGCCCAAATCCCATCGGTTTGTCCTCGGATAACCCGGGATATGCTCTCTGAAACGCTCTGAACACGCCGATGTAAAAATTTATTGAGATCTCCCAGAGAAGAAGGAATACACCAATAACCTTTTTTGGTAACAATTTTGTATTGGCAATTCGAACTCAGATCGACCAGCCTGTCTATCGACAAGCTTGCTTTCATAGACAGGCTGGATTCGAGCCTATATTGTGAACTAGATACCGGGTAGGCCATTTTGAGCTCGGGAAATGCATCCTCAGGTATGGACTCAGTGGCCGCGAGCTTGAAAGACGAGGTAGGACCCGGGAAGCTAGCCCAAGGTAACTCCGGCAAAAGTCGGTCAAAGTGGCCTCAAATCCCCTAACTTTTCCGGCTCTTTGGACCTCAAATCCCCTAAATCGGAGTTGGATATCGCGTAATATTACTAATAATGCCATTTTTAGCTATTTTTTTCGCTTTTTTTCGCTTTCCCTCATATTTAGACGACGCTCATGTACTTACAATTCTGTGTTTCTACTTATGATCTACCTACTTTCGATACGAAACGACAACTGATGACTTTCGTTGAACTTCTTGTGATATTGATTTTTGGTTACCTGTGGTGAATTTCCGTGAAAGAGTGACTTTGCCTTGGGAAATTGATTTTGTTTATCGAGATAGCGTGGTAAAGTGCACACGTGAGAAGCACGGGGGCGTATTTTGGACCTCAAACTTTTCGTCTTGACTATCATGGGCCATGGCCTCTGAAGGATTGGTTATCATTCAGTACGACCCCGCTGCGGGTAAAAAAAAACCTACACCAGCCACCTCTTCCTCCTTGCCTACGCGCTCGAATGCTATCAACTCGATTATTTCGCCATCTCTGCCTATGCACAACAATCAACAACCCTCTAATATAATTAATTCACCTTTGCTGCCTTCTTCAGCTGAGGACATGTTAAAATCTAGTCCTTCAGCCCTTACCGCTGACAGTATGGCTATCGAGCCTCAAGGAAACGCGCCTGCTGGCGGAAATACGGCTATCGGTGCAGCCTCCAACGTGGCGTCTGGAGCCACAGCCGCTCCTAACACAACTCCAGAGGACCCTTTCCCCTTTCCCCCTCAACAAGATGATAGTCGTGGCGACGCCGGTGACGGCTCTGACAAGAACTCCGAGGACGAAGACGAAGACGACAACGACAACGCCGACGATGACAACGACGACGATGATGACAACGACGAAGCACCCACAAAACGTGTCACCCAGGTGAGTTTTGAATTGTGACCTCTGCTCTGGCGTTCGGAGGCCGTCACGTCCTCTTGCTCACCCTTACCTGGGTGGGTGGAGCGATATTCCAGCCGAAAAGAACGCCAATACAGAGCACGACTTCCCACCGTGCCACACCCAATACTAACCTCTCTTTGTCTAGTTTTCTGGTTTTTGTGCCCTCATGCTCAATCTCTGGACGCCTTGCACGCGGAAGGCACGCGTTTTTAATTCGAAAACTCCCATTTAACTCACTTCTTTCCAGACCCGCAGCGGGACCATTTTTTTCCGCCTGGATGCCACAGGTGACTGCTCTGCGCGCAGAGGACTTCGCATTCGGTCCTCTCGTGTCACGCGCCGTTGCCGCCGAGGCGGACGACCAGGAAGATCACGAGCCCGACGACGACTTTGACGACATCGACATTGAATGGCCGGCCAACCCCCTTAACGACGTCGATGAAGAGTGGCCTCCGCCATCGCCCCTCAATGATATCGACGACCTTCCTCCTCCTCTCCCGCCAAGGAAACGACGCCCTTCACCAACCTTTGATGATCTCCTGGCCACAGGCAAACCGCAAACGGGCAACCACCGCCGTCGTGCTGCCAAACGCGCACGCGCAATTATCGACGATGGCTACGCTCCCAGCGAGTCCACCATCCGCGACCACGTCCATCCGGCTGAACCGGTCACCGCCCCTGCGTTTGACGCCGCCAGCCTTCCCACTGCACAGGGCGTGTACGCCGCAAAGGTCGAGGGCAAGGACGAAAAGTACAGGAGCAAGAAACGACGGAGCATCACAGAGCTCATCGCGCTCGGATTCCAACTCATTCGTTGGAACGGCATGTAAGCATCTTCCTTCTTTCCGTCGACGGCGTCCTGATTCTTGGCTAGCGACGCCCGCCCTCTTGTCGACAACGCAGGCCGCATATTCGCGGTCCTAGCCGGCCAGCCCACCAAGGACAGATACTCGGAGGCCGTCGTCCGCGCGTACGACTTCATCAAGGCGCAGGGACAGGCCAGCCACTTCCCCGCCGCCATGTGTCGCCATCGACGCGGGCTTTTTGCCGCGATCAACGTCGGGCTGACGTACGGCAAGGGACAGACGGCCCCCACCTGGATGGACAACAAGGAGCACACCTCTCTGGCACGGCGGCTTCTTGCGAATGAGGACATCACTCGCATGGCGAACTTCGCCAGCTGCACGTCCTCCTCTGCGTACTTTTGCTTCTCCCCGTTCTGACGCGCGTCCCGCAGTTGCCTTTAGTCTCTGGGCCCCACGACTCCACCGCCATTACGTCGACAACAACGCCCGACTGAGCGTCGCCTTCCCCAACCTCCAGCGCCCCTTCCCCAAGTCCGTATTCGCCAGCGTTGCGTTCAATTTTGGCAACGTCTGGACATTTAAGCACAGGGATGTCTGCAATCTGCCATTTGGCTGGTGCGCAGTTCAATCCCTGGGCCGGTTCGACCCTACGCTAGGCGGCCACCTCATCTTGTGGGACCTCAAGATGGTCATCGAGTTCCCTGCCGGCGCGCTTATTCTCCTCCCCTCCGCGACAATCGCCCACTCCAATGTTCCGGTCCAAGACGGCGACGAGCGGATCTCATTCACGCAATTCAGCTCGGGAGGGCTCTTCCGATACGTCGACTACGGGTGCCGCACTAGGGAGGAGTTGGCAAAGGAGGACCCTGAGGAGTATGCACGTCAGATGGCGCTGAGGGATACGCGCTGGGCAACGGGTTTGGCTATGTTCAGTACTTTAGACGAGCTCCTTCCTTGCGAATAGAATCCTTTTGCTTCAATTGTTGGGAAACTAGACTGAGAAGCCGGACTTGGGAAGAGATATGAACGGGAACTGATTAAATTCGGGAACTGATGCAATTGCGTTGTTCATGCACTTCTACTTGGGCGTTCGAGCTCAAGTTTGGGAGGCATATTTGCACTATATTTAACGGACTTCAGGAACTTTTCATTTTTTATGCACACCAGAATTTTAATTAAAAACCAAGAACGCAACGGTTGGCGCTGAATTTTTAATTTCAGGTTTTATTCAATGTTGCCAGCTCGCTTTAAATTTCTTGGGTCATTTAAAGAGCTTGAGCAAGAGGTACAATTAAAATAGTATTAAAATTACGTTCGGGAACTGATTTTAGCATTCACAAACTTTGATAGTGATCTTGCTTGTCTCGTCCCACCACCACCTACCTCGTCGCTGCCCTCCCACATGCCACGGGGTCGGCCACGGCTGGACCCCGACGTCAAGACACAAAACCTCGCAGAGTCTCGAAAGCACTATGAAGAAAAGTAAGAGCCATATACATCCATTATACTGCCAGAATTTCACGGCTAAAGTCATCCTCAGGAATATTGAAAGGCGACGTGAGACCGCCAAACTGCGAATGCAGCGGTAAGAATCTACTTTCATTTCATCCAATAGCTCTTGTTCTGAGGGGTCTCAAAGCAAACGGGCGGAGATTGCAGCCTCTGACAACTCGACCAGACGCAAGTACCTAGGTCAGGCAGCAAGCAACTCTGAGCGGTACCGCGATAGGTGCGTGGCCTATTTTCTTACCTAGCTATGTCTCATTTGATTTCTCCTGTCTAGGAAGCATGCACAGGAGCGCGAGGAACAGCGCGCCGCCGACGCCGTGATAAAAAAGGCGCGGTGCGCATATTTTTGTTTATAAGGTGTGTTCCCGCTCATAACTGTGTGTCGGCGTAGGACACGGAAGAAGGTTGAGCTGCGCAAAAAACACAAGCCCCTACCTAAGTCGCCACCACCTGTTGCCAAACCGCCGCCGAAATTGCTGCCAACCATTGCAAAACCCCCACATCGGCGCCGAGCTCCCAGTCCAATCACGCCGACCCCTGCGCCTCGCCGCCCTGCAACCCTTGTTAGCAACGCTCACGCCGCTGTGGGAGAACACGACAACCGCTCCATGGACGACGAATCGGACGAGGAGCACCCCATCGAGGCGCCAATCTGGCCAACACGTGCGCACCGCCCTCAGCGCTGCCCTCGCTGTTACCAGGAGGACTGCGTGGGCTGCGCGTGCCTGTGCTCGGAGTCAGACGAGTGGTTTGATCACCCTGGTGGGCACTATTTCCCCACCTGCGTGTGCAAGGGGGAAGATTGTCCGGGATGTTTGTGTGTTTGCCCTCTTGGCACAGTGTGGACTGGTCGCGGCGCCGGCCCCTTTCAGGGAGGCAGCGGCGGTGACGCTTCCAACGTCGTCTGCCTTCTCTGTGCGAGGCGCGGCCATTTCCTCTCCACCTGCACCCACAATACCTTCGAAGACGGGACCCTGGTCTACTGCCGCGCCGAAGGCACGAACAACATTCGTGCGATGCAATCTGGAACGACACTTTGTCGGCTCTGGAACATCAAATGCGGAGCCGCCTCCTGCTCGCACGACCTCACCACGCGCGCACACCTCTGCTCCTTCTCCCGCACTGGCGCCTGATACGCCAAATCACCCAGATTAGGTGGTCTAGAAAATTGGATTTTTTGGAGGAGCCGTTGGTATCAAGAGGACGAAACGCTCAGGTACGCCCCTATCCTTCCTGTGAAGCCAACCAAACAATGTGCCGAGATTTTGCATCAAAACAGTATTTTGGCCACTGTGCAATCATTTCAAGCCAGATTTTGACGGGGTCTTGCTGGGAGGATAGCCAGCGAAATCCTGGTTCAGACTGTCTCTTCAGATTTATTTGATGGCCCTGGTGCTTTTGAAAAGGAGCTCAGGGCTCTCCATGCCAATCCAAACAAATGCAGTCCGTCACCAAACAATGTGCCGAGATTTTGCATCAAAACAGTATTTTGGCCACTGTGCAATCATTTCAAGCCGGATTTTGACGGGGTCTTGCTGGGAGGATAGCCAGCGAAATTCCAGTTCAGACTGTCTCTTCAGATTTATTTTGACGGCCCTGGTGCTTTTGAAAAGGAGCTCAGGGCTCTCCATGCCAATCCAAACAAATGCAGGCCATCACCAAACAATGTGCCGAGATTTTGCATCAAGACAGTATTTTGGCCACTGTGCAATCATTTCAAGCTGGATTTTGACGGGGTCTTGCCGGGAGGATAGCCAGCGAAATTCCAGTTCAGACTGTCTCTTCAGATTTATTTTGACGGCCCTGGTGCTTTTTGAAAAGGAGCTCAGGGCTCTCCACGTCAATCCAAACAAATACAGGCTATCACCGAACAAATGCAGGCCATCACCAAACAATGTGCCGAGAATTTGCATCAAAACAGTATTTTGGCCAGGTGTAACAACTGTGTCCGGTGGGAGAACGAGTGCATATATGACACCGCACCGATACGCAGAGGCCCTGACAAGAGACCAAAATTTGTGTGGCAGGGAAAGTCTGCTAAGAGGGCTCAATCTGAAGGTTAGCATCCAATTCACCGAAACCCTGATTTTCACAGGCCACTACTAGTGTTCGTCGGACGGGGTACAAAGTTTCTCCGCCAAATATCATTCCTCAAAAGGTACATATAAGTACGAGACAAATAGCGGCTGAAACTGAGGAGTGGCCCCAGTACAGCCCTCCCAGACGCCCCCTCGACCGCGCGTGATGTCTTGACTCGAGCACTGCAAATGCTCAAAAAACCATTCATCTGTCGGAATCCTGCGGAGTATCATTTGCCCGCTATTGGATATCGTTGATAGGATGCAGGCAAGACTAGGCATGTTAATTACTTGCCCGGGGCAATGACCGATTTGCGCCCGTCAGGTCCTCGGGTTTCTCCACAGCACTGAGGTCAGGTCGGACCTTGCTTCAATCATCTCATGCCACTCATATCGCTCGAAATTTTAGCAAACAGGAGGGCTGGGTCGCACTGGCGGCATTAGTGCCCAAGGTGGCGAAGGTGAAGGGCCAAAGGTTGAGATTAACCTCCACGGGTCAGGGAACACTATCAACATTTCCGGTGAGCTTCTGCAATTCAGTGCGCACCTCCTTGCTGACTACTCGTAGGAGGAACCGGTGGCACCGGTGGGGCAGGGAATGTAGGGGGCCAAGGCGGCACGGGAAGAGGTCCAGTGATAACGCTTCAATCCCAACCGCCAGGGAAGTAGGCGGAGGATTTCGATGACTCCATCCAGACTTCAACTCGGAGTGGGGGCCCTGGCAGTTAGACCGGTGACCCATTTCTCGTACGAAGAGAGATCCATCATAGAGACTCTCTCTGTCTTCGTACGAGATCGGTCCCTGGTCAACGTAGCAGGGCCTGGAAATACGGCAAACACGAATTGGACAGCTTAACAAAGCAAGGATCATTGTAGTCTCAAAAACACCAGAAATTGAGGCCACTGCTGGGCATGGCTGGACGAGTCCTTTTTTCCCCCTTTCTTCTGTACTGCCTTTTGTCTCTCACTTTCTGTGACAAAGGTGCCGGGGGAGCCTTATAAACTTTTTGAATGTCTTTGTTTCAATACAGCTGACGGAAGTTCTTCCAGCGACTTTCAAAACAGTTTGTTCTTTCTCATTGGAAGTGGCTCCTGAGAGTTGACGTCTCAGCAGTCCTTTCGGACCCTGCTAACAATGAAAGTTCAATATATCCACCATAGGGCCTTTGATTGTTGCTCTTTCGGGGTGAGTTTCACACCAATCAATACATCGAGTATGTCCAATTTGTTTTTTCATCTACTAAAGCATCTACTTTTGCTTACCATCTTGACCTAGGTCAAGATTTTGCTTTCCCTGGTGTGTGGGAAAAACCACTTATTTGGACTTTGTTTGAGGCGAACCGAGAGATAGTTGGCAGTATCAACCCTGTGATTAATTGCTACATCGACAAGACGGCTGGGTTCTTCAAGGAAGTTCGAATGGTAAAAAACCGAGAAAGCATTGCTGAAGGTAGTAATAGACAGGTTGTGCAAAGCTGCGGGGAGGATTTCGATATCCCGAACTCATAAACCCACTGTAAATGATTCACATGGATACCATTTTGAATGTTCCATCCATGCGGCTATCAAATCAGATCCGGCGAATACAATGATTAATCCTTGAGTTTCTGCATCGATTCCACAGCACCTACAAATTGAATGACAAATGGGACAACCATCCCACAGTGTTGTCAAGTCACTGACTTTTGATCGACCCGAGTCAATGACCTTTGACGTTGCGACCTTGAGTGACCGGGTCGGTGACTCGTCAGTGACGCGTCGAAGTAGCGGATCAGAAATCCGAAGGTAAGTTCTCACGGTCGCGTCTTCTCTTCGCGTCTTTCTTTTGCTCTTCTGTGCTCCCTCAAACCACGTTTTCTGTGCGCGCAACTCATCCCCGTGCACCATGCCAAACCTGGCCCCATATGGGACGCGTATCACACGGACGGCCAAAAATACAAGTCAAATAAATCATACTCGAATGCATGGTGTCTCGCGTGCCTTCAGCAGCAAATTGAGGCGACGAAGGCGAATGAGCGGAAAGAGATAGCTGAGGGGACGCGTTTTGGACCACCTACCACCATGTCTGAAGAGGACTGGTTGAAATTCGGTGCGATATCTACACGATAGACTACTTTGTATTCCGACACTAATTAAGTTGCTAGTGGCGACGCCAAACACTGCAATGGCAGGGAAACCGGATGGAATGATGCGCCATCTTCGCTTGTGCTCAGCGATTGAAGCCTCGGAAGACCTCAAGACTAAGCGCCAACAACTGTTTCAACGAATCGAAGCGGCGCGGGGGCCGCAAACTACACCTTCAATATCTCGATCACGATCTTTTCCTGCTCTCAGTCCCAACTACGCCACACCTGCCCCTATGAATCCTAACCACAGTTTCTCACCTGCCTTCATGGAACTCCCAATTTTCGCCCTTCAGTTCCACCTTCACCGTCTTTGAGCCCCCTCTCCCCTCTCTTTCCGCAAAATTCACTTCCACCTTCCCCATTTGACACGTCGACACCACCTCCGTCCTCGATGCTCTTTGAAGGGCCTTCCACAAAGCGACGGCGTACATCGACAGGGTGGACATCCGAGCAGCAGGACGAGTTTAGCCCCGATCTCTGCAAGCTTTTCGCTACATGCAATTGGTCGTGGAACACGGTTCAACACCCCGAGTTCCAGCAGTTGTTCGAGAAATATGTTCCTGGTGCCCGCTTGCCCGACCGCCGTGTACTTTCCGGTCCAATCTTGGACCACGCGGTCGAGGATGTGATTGGTCGTTCCCGCTTGGAAACCAACGGAAAGCTTGCTACTTATTTAGAGGATGGCTGGAGTAATATTGCTCGAACTCATATTGATACATCTCTTCTCAGTGTCGAGAGCAAGGTTTGTGTTTTCTTTGAATTCCGCTACCCGTACTTCGAACTAACAATTGTTGTAGCCTTTTCTTCTCCGAACACACGACATGACCGGGCGCCCCAAGACCGGCGACGAGCTACTTCGAATCGTCAGAAGTGATATTGCCTACGCAGAGGAGACGTATGGTGTCGAAGTTATCGCCGTCTGCACTGATGATGGTCCCGAGGGGAAGAAGATGCGGCGACTTGTCAAGGAGCAGTCATCATGGATCGCCGCGTTTGAATGCTGGGCGCACCAGGCACATCTGATCACTGGCAATTATCTCGCGATCAAGGCGGTTTGGATGCAAGCAGCAAAGCAGGCCATCGAGATCATCAAGTTCTTTAATCATTATCAGACCCCGTTAGGCCTCCTTCGCGCGCAGGAAATGCTCACCCTGGGCCATCTTTTGGCGCTTCTCCTCCCTGTTCTCACCCGCTGGCTTTCCAATTATTGCGCTATCCGCCGGCTGAAAAAGCTCCAGCCTCAAATTCAGGTCGTCATTATCTCAAATGAGCATACCCTCCGACTCTGTTTAGGTAGAAAGCAGGAGCAGATCGCCGCAGCAGAGTCCGTGATAGGAATCTGCAAAGACAGCCGCTTTTGGGAAAATTTAGACCGGTATGTTGTCCGGAGTTCGTTCGCGTTCAAACAAGTCCTGATCCAATCCAGCATCGCCAAACACCTCGAACCCCTCGCCATCGCATCCAATCTCCTCCAGTCGCCTAACTGCCGACTGGACACGGTACTTCTCACGCTCGGAAATCTTTATCGTATCTTCGGTGCACTGCCAACGTCGGACTCCGAGGTGACTGCCGCGCTCCACGGAAGTTTAGAGCGGCGGTGGGCAAAGACTGATCAAGAATTAATGATTCTTTCCGTGTTTCTGAATCCATTCACCCGCCACCTCCATTCAATCTCGATGTTTCCCTCCGATCATGTTCTTTCACCTCACTGTTCGCGCATACAAACGGTTACTGTGCCAGGATCCCGCAGGCCGATATTGATTTTGCCGCTGCATTCAATGACTATCACAACAACATCGGATTTTTCTCAAAGGCATCCATGGCTCTTGATTGGCACCACCAAGCGTACGTGCGCACGGTGAGCTTGATTTTGTGTTGTGGAACCACTGCTGAATCCGAACAGGGAGTGTCACCCGATCTTGTCTCCATATGGCGCTCTATGGGTGGCAACACATCTCTCACGGGGCGCGCCGGATTCATCGCCTTGGCGGTCCGCATCCTCAGTATTCTGCCAAACTCTGCCGGCCCGGAACGTGTTTTCAGCGAATTCGGTATGATACACACGAAGCGAAGAAATCGTCTCGACCCTGAGAAAGTCCACAAAACGTCGCTTGTTCGTTCGGATCGTATGAAGACACATGCAGCAAACGGTTTGATACCGAAACGGAAAGTTCGTCAATGCAGCATTGCCGAGGACCAACTCGATGCGGAGATCGAGGGACCCGGTAACAACGACGACGAGGGTGGCTCCTCCAACTCGCTCGGCACACTACAAAACGATTCGAATCCATGGCCAATATTCTTGTTGACTTGGCTCAGCAGGATGACTCTGAAGACGACGATATGTTGCCGGAAACTCAACCCACCCCAACTCCGAGCCGACAACCAGCGACTGCCGCATTCCATGATGCCAGCGGGCGGATTCCTGCGTACAAAAAGGTCCCGCTGGAAAAGTTGTTCAATTACCCGGCGGCAGGGACGCCAGAATCCAATCTCGACTTTTTTTGGCATGCGGGGCGCACAGGTTTGGATGCGGAAGATTTGGAATTGGAGGCTGAACAGGCTGGCGGTGCGGAAGCAGTTTTAGGTTCCGATAATTAGATTATAGACATCTGGTAAAGATAATAGATTGTTGATAACTCGAAGAGAACACTGAGAAGTCAGTAAATATTGTAGTGTGGGCACAATGAGGAGAAACGAGAATTGAGGTCGCTGACCTTTGATTGACGGGGTCGATCAAAGTCATTGACCCGTCGATCAAGGTCGGTGACCCGTCACTGACGGGTCGTTGACAACACTGCCATCCCATAGTTCAAGGGCTCTCCTTTAATCAGCGGGTTTACTGAAAGCTCCATTCTTCTTAGATGAACTCGGAAAATCCCTGCGGCTTTGCACAATGCCCAAAAGCCGTGTGCGGCTTGTGCACAACCTCTCTAATATACCGCTTCCGGTGGAAGCCAGTGGCTATCAATATCGATGTAATCCAGTGGATTCCAATCCACCGGAGTCCAGTGGAATCTGGTATAGAATCGCCGACCCTCACTGGAAGCCATTGAGGCGCCTACGACGTAGGAGTTGCACGCGACGTTGGATGGCGGTTGTACTGGAGGAGCTGCTGGCGTTGGTGCCTTCTTCTGTGCCCATGGTAGCCCAGAAGTGACGTGACCTTTGAGCCGCCACTTCTATTACTCTCCCGCTTTCGCTACCCTTCTCCCTCTCTGTGGGCCTCAATGGGGCCTCAGTATTGCTGGCGCGACCCCAAGGACACAGTACATCTGGAAAAAGGACCGAAGTCCGGGGTGGAGCTCTGTGGACAACTTCCTTAGGCCCACGCCACCTCTGCTCTCGCGCCGAGTATTGGCCAGCCGCTACGACTCAACCCAAAGTGCGCTCAATGACGCACAGTATGGGTACGCATGTGGTGGCTCCTCGCGACCGCTGCTCTCTGGTCTCGGGTGGACCGGCCGGCTGTGGTCTTCCATCTCGCCGACTCCCAGCACGCCGTTTAGAATCCAGTCAGTTCCATCTGAGTCTTTTTTCTCTTGGACGACATCCCGAAACAACTTTCCTTCAGAATCTCCGCGACAATCATCTCACCTACCCCGCTGCTGGCAGCAACCTTCATGATCATGTCCCGCGTCATTGAGCAGCTGGGCCCGTCGTACTCGTGGCCGACGCCTAGGTGGTTTACGTGCTCCCGAGTCGCAGTTATTTCTATCCCACCACCGATCAAGAGAATTGACGGATATTGATATTTCCATCTCAAGACGCCATCCTATTTCTGCCCTGCGTCAAGCGTTCGAGCTCCACGACCGCAGAGACACACACATGTCACTCACCGTCGGCGGCGGCATGGCCTCGAGCGCAAGCGACCTCGCTGGTGCCAACCGGGAGGTTCGAATTTTGACCTAGCTCTTATGTTGGCGCTCAATCTCATCATCCAGACGTTATACTTGGCGGGATTTCATTCAAATTTGATGTGTCCACCGGTTTTTGCGTTGGCAGAAGGGATTCCCTCTTACTAAGCTGTACGATTATTAGATCAATCTAATGTGCAGCGAGTTTAACGGATACCTTTTTTCTTTATTGAGACTGAACATCGCGGAAGGCTAGCCAACGGCGCAACCTAGCTATCCGGCGCGACGACGATGCCCTTCTTTCTCATCCCTTTACTCTCCCTCTCCCACTTCCCTTCTGTGTTCCACACACCGACCTCTCGCAGAGCCTTTCGACTACGACAAGACTGACCTCAATCTGGAAAACTTCGCACATCATCGGGAAAAAGGTGTGCACCATTATGCTGTTGCATGCCCCACACACTATGTATCCAATGGAGATCCTCTCCGGTGCATGCTCACCGAGGCTACGCTTTGGTGGAATGAAGGAGGCCGTCGCAAGCATGTTAGCTTCACCATGAATTATCTGTTCTGGACCTTTCGCTCTATCGTAATTACCATATAAGGATTTGTGGTTGCTCGGCGGAGCGGGGAGCACCGCCGCATGGTTTTTTCGGTGTTCGACAATTCTGCTGGGTACCACAAGACGGTGTGTTCCCTCCAGTCCAAGGTTTCTGGGCATGGGAACATTACAACCTTCACAAGTTGAAAACCGATATGGTGTGATTTGGATAGGATATAGGCACAGAAACTCACAATTAGGCCGCCTTAGGGTAACGGTATCTTCAAAAGATCATCGTGTTCGGGCTGTTCCAATTGGTCCCCAGGTAGCACTCGAAATATAAGACCAAGATTTGCGAATTTATGTCCCGGTCGCGCTCAGTTGAGGGTCCTGTTGAATTGTCGAATAGGTCAAACAGGTCACGCGTCACGCCCCCTGTTGATTAGTCTGTTGTTAACGGCGCACGATTGATTGGAGGTCGACCTTATTATATAATCGACGGAGTTTGAATTCGTTCCCACGCCCCTTTCACGCGCGCGCGGTCACTTGCCCGCGGCTTCTTCGCGCTTCCGTTTGCTCCCGCACCTCACCATGGCGCGTTATCGTTGGCAAGATCCTCCGGGACGCAAAACCATCGAAACCATCGTGAAACAACAAATCCCGCAATGGAAAGAAGGACTTCGCGCGCATCAGCTGGAGACAATCATGCTCGTGCTGGATGGGGAGGATGTTCTCTGCTGCTGCGCTACTGGTGGCGGAAAGTCCGCCATGTTCTCGGTTCCCATCATTGTCCTTCGAGAAGTAGCTCGTAATCGGCACCTTTATCCTGACTTGCCCTTCCGCGCTCATCCTCTAGGAATTGTTGTTACGCCGACGAAGGGCCTTGCATCCAACATTGTACGATTCTTCCCATCTTATGGATACTTCTCAGACCAATTTCAGGTCCTTGAGCTCTCTAAACTCGACGTCCCGGCATTTGCGTGGTGTCATGAAACAGTAACCGAGGCGCGCAAAACAGGTCGTAAGCTCGTTGCAGAAATCACAGAGTGCAAGACTTTCAACATTATTTGTGTCGACCCCGAGCATCTGCGCGAGAGAGCGTGGCGCGAAATCACGGACTCGGACACTTTCCGTGCGAATATAGTCTTTGGATGTACTGATGAGGCTCATCTCATAAACGACTGGGTCCGCTTCCGCCCTCATTTCAAGAACATCGGCACCTTGTTTCGCGGTTGGTTTCCTCCTGGTACATCCGTCATCGCCCTCTCTGCTACCTTGCAGCCTGGCCCCGCTACCCGTTCTGTGTGCGAAACCCTCGGCTTTTCTGGCGATAACTTCCATATCCTTCGACTCTCCAATGAACGACCTAACATTCAGTTAATCATGAAGCCGCTCGAGCACGGTCTGGGGAGTACCGAATTTCCACAACTCCTTGAATATCTGAATTCTGGTCGCAAAGGCGTTGTTCATTGTCGCACGATTGACACCGTCTTCCGTGTCTCTGTGTATTTGTGGAATGCCCTGCCTGCAGGCTCAGCCCGTCTTCGACGGGTAAAGACTTACCATTCCCTGCGGACTGCCAAAGATAACGAGGAAATCTTATGCTTGTTGGATGAAGATCCAATGTGTCAAGTCGTTGTCTCAACGGTCGCCTTCGCCAATGGACTCAATGCCAAGTCCCCTTCTCGACAGCATCTCCCTTGGTTTTCCCGACACCGTGGATCAGATGTGGCAGAAAAAAGGTCGCGTGGGAAGGGACCCTGACAGCAGCGCGCGCGGTGTTGTCTTCTATCAGCCTAGTGACCTTCTCAATGCCCAAAGACAACTCTCAGGTGGGTTTCTGCTTCCTTATTCGGTCTTCGACTATGATCTAATCGCAACAAGACGTGCCAAATGCTCCAAAAGTCACATCCAAGTCCGGGTGTCTGAAGAAGCCACCACCACCGATGGAAGTCGCTAAAGCACTTATCCTCACCGAAACGAAATGCTATGATGCAGCCATGAATCGAATTTACCAAAACCCACCCCGTGAAATCACCTTCCTCGATTGTCTCACAGCCAAGCGATCACATCCTTGCTCTCTTTGTGCTACTCGCGGAGAAATCTCGCTGGACTTTCCCACCCCACCGCTTCCCTCTGGGATCACCCTCCCTGTGTTTACTCCCATCGTCGCACAGGCGGATTCTGACTCCCTGCCGAAAAAGTCGAAGCTGAAAAAGAAGGAACGCGAAGCGGCCGAACCGCGCCTCGTTGCGTTCGGCGAGATGATACGACTCGCCCAGTACAGACTAGTGACAAACCAAAGCCGCCCGAAATCGTCTTATTTTCCCTCCCGCATTCTCAAAACACTCCTCGACAAACTCCTCTTGTTTGACAAAATTGAGACGCTCGATGCCGCCGTACATTCCTGGCCCTTCTACGCCGAATATAAGCACAGCCTCTTCGAACTTGTACGACAACTTCGATCCGGATTTTTGGCGCAGCGCGAGACAGCACGATTAGCAACGAATGCGAAGGCAAGGGCGACACGTAGGGCTAAGAAAGGCCTACCTGACTCGGAGCCGGAGGATGAAGAGGCTATGGAGAGCAGCGACGACTCAGGCGTTGAGGAGGATCTCATTCACCATCCCCCATCTTCGCCAATCCCACCTCCCGCGAAGCGAAAGAAATCTGTGCTTGTGGAGACTACAAACCAGCCGCGCTCCTCAGTTAGCAAGACGGCGCCGTCGAAGCCTCGCACAGCTCGGAAACCATTAGAAAAACTGGCGGAAGTGGCTGCCTCGTTCCGCCCTGCATACAACACCTCTAGACGAACTCGGAAGTAAATTATTTGTGTAATTTATCGAACTTATTCTACAGTTAAAGCAATGCTACTACTCATTGTCAGATGCATCCTCTGTGTCCAATTCGCTTACAACGGGCTCTTCTTCATCCTCCTCTTCGGATTCCACTTCCTCCGAATCAGCCAATGCCTCAACTGCTGCCACGAACTCCTCTTCATTGTACCATTCGCAACTCATCTGGCCCGTCTCCTCACAGTGACCACCAAATCCGATCCGCTGGTAAGCCGTTCGTCACTGTGATCCACATTGTCCCATTCTTCTACCGCATCGGCTGCGGCACGAGAAGCATCCGAGAGATTACTTTGGAACGAATTTCGTGATTGGGAACGACTCGGTGGGCCGGATTTTTGAGCGATTGAACAACTGCTTGCAGAACTAGAGTCCGAATCACTGGACAATGGAGATGTGGCCCGAGCCTCGAGGTCCATGGATGAACGACTGTTGCGACCATCGCGTGATGACCCGGAATCTGAGTCGGAGTCGGGGACAGTGGGGGAAGGAGAATTCGTTCCTCGACGCACTCTCTCCATGTCGGCAAGGAGATTCGCATACTCGGCACTCTGTGCAAGGTATTCGTCCAATTTTCCACCCTCAAGCCTTCGGTAGCCTCGGTCAAACCGGTTGACGGCGGCGTGCCCCATGCTGCGTGTAGAGCGGAAGAGATGAAGTTCTTCTTCTTTATACAAACGGAGTAGGACTTTGGTTTCGTTGCGCAGATGTGGGGAAGTATGGGCTTTGCCGCGACGTTTCAGTTCAAAGGCGGACTCGATGTCCTCCTTGAGCCTGATAAAATTACGCACATTTGGAGAGAGGGTTTGTCGGTAGAACTTGTCGTCAAAGTTACCACCGCGGCGGCGTATCATGTCCTCGAGCCAGCGGTTGTTGTGCTCTTGCATCAAATCACCCTCCAGCCAAGTTCGAAGGAGTCTCATGAGCCAATTATTCAGGAGTGCCTCCTTGAGATCCGGAGAGCACTCGAACTCCAGGAGTGCATAGAGGTCGAGCATATATCGCATGTAGTTTTGGTTCGCTGTGCCCCCGAACGTGAAAATGAATATCTGTCGTGAAATAAATAATCATTATGGGAAGGTGTGCAGTTCACCGACCTTGAATATCTCGATGATTCGACCAACATCGCCCCCTGGAATCGCGTAATTCAACTCGATCCACCACCCAAATTCCATCAAAAAAAGAATGGCATTGCTGAGGACGCGGTCACCGTCAAATTCGGGTGCTTCACGGTGAGTTTTGGGTCCTTCTTTGCTCTCGGTGGCTTTAGCATTGGCAGTTGGCGGAACAGCGCTCTCAGGAGGAACATCAACCGCAGGTTCCGAGTCCTCCGGTATATCCGCTAGCCCAGGCATATCGTCCGCAGTGCTCTCAGGTGTAGCGTCCGCGGTGCTGTTCGAGTTCCAAGGTGTGCCGCTCGGAACTTGGCTCACGGGATCTGCTTTGTCGTATTCCGACTTTGAGAGGGACTGATCGTATGCAGTTTGCGACGCATAGCGCTGTCGTATGGTGTCGGCCTTTGCTACAAGATCATCCAACGTTGGCAAATTTTTAGCTGTGGCTAGAGCGGAGAAGTGGGCAAGTATATCGGTTTCAACGTTGAGAATGAGCCTAGAGTTTTCCCCGTCAGGCAAATTATTGTTGAAAATCAAGACGACACGTACCTCCAACAATCCAAAACTCGAGCCTCCCATATCAAAGTCATGCTGCGGCTGGTGGGGTAGAAGTCGCACTTTTTCAAATCGGTCGGCCGTTTCATATTAGCAGCGTTTGAGCTACGGGATAGGGAGGATGGATCTTTCGATGCTGCGGGACCAAAATGATTCGAGGCGCAGGAATTGAGGTCAGTGGCCTTCGTGTGCCAGGTTTCGGGGGGGCGGGGGCACGATAGTGTAGTGGACTATCGTGCGGTGTTCAACACGTCGCCTGTCGCTTACGTACAGGAACTTTTTGGGTTCCCTTCGCGCAGGTTCGAATCCCCCCACCACCGAAAAGACACACCTTAGACACTTTTCGGCTTCTCACTGCCGATTTCTCATCATTTGGCTCTGTTATGTCCTTCTTTGGCAACGTTTGCCATCTGCCTCTGATAATCATCCACCGCACGCCATCTCCATCACTCCCATCTTATCTTCGGATCGCAGCCGGACCAACCCGGCGGCCCGCAAATTCCAACTCCGCAGTATTGCGGTCATGCTCGGAAATTCCCGCCGGTTTTCGCCTCCCGGCCAGGAGTTTACCCAGGAGAGAGTCTGGGTTAGAACCGAGAGCCACCAAAAAGAACCGGAAATATCACTGCACAGTGCCGAGAAAGGGAATTCCATCAGTCTGGGTTCGGAATAGGATCAGAGTCGGCCGAGGGGTAGGGGGTGCTGATTGGGGGGTGTCTGGCATCGTGAAGTCGGACTGGGATGTCAAGTCATGAGAAGGATCACTGCACCGGGAGTTCCCCGCATGCTTTGGTGGCATTTGCCCACGTCGGCTGGGTACCAGTCTACCTATGCCAACGTTTCGAGTAGAACGATACAGAACAATATGACCACACATGCATTAACAAGTTGACAGTTTGTATCTCTACCATATGCCTTAGGCACAAAAGGAGAATAAATAAGATCAAAAAAAAAAAAAAAAAAAAAAGGTTTCGGGGGTGCTGATTACGTTGCGGAAAGAATGGTAGATGTTCTCGGAGGTGACAAGGTATTTCTTGAGGCGCATAATGGTAGCATGGGATGCGCCATCCCCCCGAACCCAAGAAAGGATGTTGTCGGATTTTTCTGGCTCACTCCGAGCTGCTGGTCGAAATCGGACAATGCGGCACGCATACCCTTCAGTTTCAAGTTCGTGTTCGGCGTTGGTTCCAATGGGCTGGTTGATAGTTTTGCGGTCCTCGGGCAGGAGATGCTTCGCAATTGGCGCCGTGCGAAAGCGAGTAGTGATTTGGGCGCGTAGAGGAGTCAATTCGGGGACAAACTCCGCGAGAACTCGAACGAAGTGTAGGCAGGCAACGGCCTGATTATGGATCCAGTCGATAGAGCTGAAAATGCTCTCCGCGGTCATAGTCTGCCGCTCTTGTGCAATGACGCGCGCTACATGATCGTCGGCGTTGAACGCACCCGGTTTGCAATCCTCGTAACGGACCGCCGTACAGGCTGTTCCAACTTTGAGTTGGTTATCGCGCCCCCAACCCGTGCTCGTAAACAGGTGAATACTCTTGAACATTATCGATAATCTTGAACCAACGCGATTCATCCTCCTCGGTCGCCTTGCGGACATCGGTTTGGAGCGCCTCAATAGATGTTTCGGTCATCGTATTGAGGCTGGTGCGGACGGTGGTGTCGCTGATGATCGAACCGAAGCGGCAGTATACACGCTTGACATCGATGTGGGATTTGCACGCAAAGTGCCAGATACCGAGTGGGAGTGCCAAATCACCACTGGCATACTGATTGCGGCTGAGGATGAACGAGCTTATGGCGGCGACTTGGATCTAGGAAATGTGAGCTAAGGAATGACAAAAAAAAACCGTAGCAGCTCAAAACTCACCGCGGGGTGGGGACGACGCTTGCGAATGACTACGACACCTTTCTTCCGAGGTGCAGCCATGCATTCGGTCAGATACCAAACGAGCTCCGCGTTCGTCGCATATTTTTGAGCAAGGCCTTCAATGGTGAAATGTGTATCTTCCCAAGAAACAACCCGAGCATTAGGATCTTTGCCATTTGTGCTGGCGCGAATATGGGTACGGCTCTCGGAATCATCGCGGTTTTTGCGCGCGAGTGTTCCGACTGAGTCGTGAATGCGGTTTCCAACAAGACGCGTGGCCCAGGCAGAAAGGGAAGGCTGAGCGAAGTGGATATCCTCAAGCGGAATATGGGGAGAGAAGGCAGCGGCGCGCTCTGCGGTGTGTCTCCGCTTCGGCCGACTTTCGCGATGATGATAGAGGCGCTCAATGAGATGACTCATTCGGAAGGTGTTAGAACCACTGAGGAATTTATTGACGGCGGCTATGTGTCGCGGCGTCCGAGGATCTGGCTCATCTCGGGCATGGTTATGAAAAAGCACATCAAGAAAGTCTCCGAGACTCAAGAAGCCGTAGGAAGAGAGGAGGTCATCCATCTTCTCCCACTTGGAGCGTTTCGCAGCGCGCAGGCTGGGTGCAGAGATAGAGGATGAGGAAGAAGGAGTAATAGGGGAATTGGACCAAGTAATAGCGGGACCTGCAATGGATGCAGATGCTGGAGAGTCCGCAGAGGACGAGAAAAAATCCCCCGAGAGCGGAGGGAGCGGAGAGAGCGAAGAGGAGGACGTGGAAGGCGTCATGGGTGTGTAGGAGGACGCATTCGCGGGCGGTTTCGGAAGGGTCGGCACTATGAGCTTCTTAAGCTTCTCATACTTGCGCACAAGGCGGACCGGTGCTGGAGTTTCTTCCATTTGATATGCGCAGCGATATAACGCGTGAAACGCGTCGAATTTCACCGCGAGCGAGCCAGAGACGCGAAGAATAAGAGCGGAAGAAGGTGGTGCTTTACGTGCCAAATTTTGAAACTCCGCCGATTATGTCATAAGGTCGACCTCCAACTACACGATCGAGGTTATCAACAGACTACAACATGCGAGGTACGAGTATTTTTCAGTTGTAGCGTCTGTCTACGAGAGACTACCTGTTGATTTGATCGAAATAATCCAGTAACTAGGAAATGGTCTTGTGTGCAAGAGGTAGATTAGAATGAGGTCCAACAAATACGGTTACCAATTAGCTCGAGCAACGTCTGAGTAGATTAATCGCAGAATTTGGAATACTGAGGCTACTCCTCCTCGGATAACGGTTGGCAAACTCACGCGCAGATATCTCTTGTCCATCGATCTCGCAATAGATAATCGTCCTCGCAGTGCAGGAAGTTGGAAGAATCTGGGCTGGAAATGGGCGTCCGTCCTTGATATGGTTGAATGCTAACGATGCATCAGCAGATTGAAGATCAGAACACATGAAAGCTTACGATCTCTTCTCCATCGATCTCGCAATAGATAATCGTCCTCGCAGTGCAGGAAATCGGAAGAATCTGGGCTGGAAATGGGCGTCCGTCCTCGATATGGCTGAATGCTAACGATGCATCAGCAGATTGAAGATCAGAACACATGAAAGCTTACGACAGCGACGCTTCCCTTTCCCGCCCGTCCGCTCAGATACGACCCGGCAACATAGCCCATCTGTGTCCTCGTCCTCGACCACTTGATCACCGCTCATCCCCTTGAAAAGAATGTCCTGGTTGATATGATCTAGGATAAAAAGGGTCGAATCCCGCGGAGAATTCGGTGCGAGGGACCCATTGCGCTCCGAACAGACAAGAATATAGTCCTTGTTCCGAATACGCTGAAAAAATGTAAGAAAAATAATGTACCATCGCGACTACCATCAACGTGAACACCGTTATATCTCCATTTTTCCAGGGAGGTTATGAACCTGAATGTGTATGTCAGCCCAAGAGTCGCGAAGAAGCGACATTACTTAAGCCAGAACTTGCCCAATTCTGGAGCTATCCTGCACCTTGCGAGTCCGCAACTGGGCTCCAATGAGTTCCCGCCGTGCGTCGGGGTTCAGCTCACGACACTGGTCAAAATAGTACAGTATGTTGAACAATACAATGATGATTAGAGTAGAAAACGGGAGTTGGGATGAGAACGACAAAATGCCAAAGGCACGGGGCAAAGTAGCAAAACATTAAGCATAAAATTCAGCTAGACATGAACCGGGGAACCCTCGTCATGCTCCCTCGTCGAGCAAACGTTCCCCACCCACACCCGCATTACAAACCCCTAATACTGTCCTAATGTTCGCCAGCGTAGTTCTCAGAGTGCGTAATGTTGTCTCGCGCAGGCTTCTTCTCAATCACCGGGACGTCCGTGCCGACAACGGAGCTAAAGAGGTTCACATTGAGCCTCTGAGCACTCGAGCCGTTGCTCATCTGGACTGCCTGCGAAGTGTCGACCTTGCCCGTGCACCGGCCCCCACTGGGGAAGATGACATCCGTGAGCCGACCCTCGTAGTTCCCGAGCTCGTTTGCGATATTCCCCCGAAGCGATGTGTAGGCGGCCAGCCCTTCCGGATGCACGAGGTCGGAAAGCCCGAAGCGGCCCGCCTCGGCGAAGGCCTCGGCAGTGTTGGTGCGCGCGTAGTCGGTCGGTACGTACGAGTCCTTGTTGAGGGCCCCCGACCAGTGTGTCGTCTGGCTGTACAGGCCGCCCTCGTCGACAGACGTCAGGGCGGCGTCGTCGAGGATATGGGTCGTCTCATGCGCGATGACACCGAGATGGTAGCACCCCTCTGAGTACGTGGACGCCAGCCAGGGGCTGTAGAAAGTGCGTGCGCACAGATTGGGCACCGAGCTCGGCAGCACGGCGACGTTGGAGATGAACTGGCGCGCCCCAACGGGGATGCGGCCGAGCTTGTCGATGATGGTGTCCCAGGACGTCGACCCAGCGCTCTTGTGCCGGCAGACGGCCCAGGAGGCGTCGCAGTCGGTGTAGAAGACGTTGCGAACCTCGAAGTCGGATGGATTGAGGCCAAACGTTTTGGCCTCATTGTAGCAGTATTGTGGAATCCAGCCGGCAGCCCAAGCCGTGGACGACTGGGTGTGTGCGGCCAGCTCGTTCTTCAAGTCTGACTCGAAGAAATCTGCCTGGACGTTGCTCCAAATGAAAGGCTTGTTAATGGTCTGCGCTGCCACGCTGAGGTGGAGAGAGAGCATAGAGGCCAAAGAGGCTATAGTGAGAGTGACAGGCGGAAGCATGTTGGTGGTGTAAAGCGTTGACACTGTGGGTGCTGCTCTCGAGATAATTCAGAAACCTTTCTGTGGTGATTATGCTGGCGTTGAGCATGAGGTTTATATAGTCTAATTTTCAACCCGGAACCGGTGGAACTTAAGAGCGCTGAGACGTGCACCGAAGCGGTCTGGTTCTTGGTAAAGTTTCAGTGCGTGGCAGAAGCGGGTTAACACAAGGCCAAGAGTGAATCTCGGTGATTTCGGGAACTTTCCGGAGGTAAGTTTCAGCGCGCACCGGGATCTAGACTGCCATCAATTAGCTTAAGAACCGGGGTCAATGATATACAAGGACAGTCAGCACCACAATGAGCAAACACATGCGAGAAAAAGGCAAGCCTGTGGAGGATGGACCTACTGGTTATGTTGGGATCATCCAGAGTGACACTGGAGTAGTAGTAGCCGGCGAGTGGTATGCACAAACTCACTGTTTCTTTTGGCTGGCCCCTAAGCGAGCAAACGGGCTTGCCAAGCCAAGAAACGGGCTTGTTAAGCCGATTCTCGGGCTTGGGCTCTGATCTAAACCCAAGTCCAAGCACGAACAAGCCCGAACAAGGTCGTTGGCGCCGGCGCAAACCCGTTTGGCAAGCCAAAAAGTTAACTCTCCTTACTTTCGGCATTGGACGTCATTCAGGCTCTCTATTCTGAATGTCTTAATGGGGATCAAGTATCAAAATCTCTTTATTCATTGCTCAAGAAACAGGAAGCGAGACAGAAAATCGGATGTGTTTCTTTCGCCGCATGGCCCGAAGTTTTGGCATACGAGGATTTCGAATACAGTAGATCCGAGGAAATGACATTCACAGACAAGGGCCTGGCAGGGCTTTTCCATGAACGTTTCCGGAGTCCTGGCAGGGGCTGTGTTCTTGTGCGGCCAGGATCGTCCGGATCAAGGTTTCCCTATACAACTTCTGATTTCTCTGCGTGTGGGTCCTGGGGATTCTCTACGGTTTCACTTTCCAATCATCTTCTTTAATGAGAGATTGAGTGCAGGCCCAAATTAGAAAGCGCGAGAGATTAAAGATTCGAACGACTATTGTCGAAGTTCTAAGTCGAATATGGCCGTTCGAACGAGGTCCCAGCTGAACGATAAACAAACAAAAACCAAGCCTTCTTGAAACTAACTGAGGCTGGGCAATTGAATATTCGGACCCCGGTGGATTTCCACATGCTTATTGTCACTGGCATTTTCTCGGAAAAACGGACATACACTGCGTTGAGACCCCCCGTAGACTGACCTGGGTCTACCTCAGTCTACCTCCGTCTACCTTCTGTCTACCCTGACATGTCGACATATGCTGGTCTACCTTGGTGTACCCCTGTCTACCTCTGGCTACCCAAGGTGGACAGCCTTCGGCTACCTCGGTCTACCTCGGTCTCTGTTGGTACACTCACCACGTCCAAACTTACATCGCTAATTTGGGCTCACCTTGGCCTTTCCTGTGTCTGGGTGCCTCTCTCTTGCTTCGCCCTAGTTCTGGAACGCCAGCAGATTTGATATCACGGCATTGCCAAGCATGTGCACAGACATTGACAGCGGTGGCAATCGGATCAAACAATCACTTGATTTCCCTCTTCAATAGTCATGGCAACTAGCTTACAGTTCACAGTTCACTGTAAATTTCTCATCGACCTGGGTTGAAAGCTCTTTGGAAAAACCCGGCCTTGGTCTACCTCCGCCTACCTCGGCCTGGGTTTGTCTACCTCCATCTACAGGGTAGACAGACGGTAGACTCGGGTTAACCAGGTTTGTGTACCCAACATGGACTTGGGTAGACAGACAGGTCAGTCTACCCTCTGTCTACCCGGGTAGACTGACCCTTGGTCTACGGGGGGTCTCAACGCAGTGATTGTTCATGTCAAAATTGTACATATTCAAGCTCATAAAGATGGGGAAATGCGATTGACAATTGGGCATGGATAAGGTGCAACGTGAATCCTCGTCTGTCGCCCTAAGTAAGTCTCATCCGCCGGAGACCGGTCGCTGTGGTTCAAGAATCTGACTCGAGACCTCGTCTGAATCAGATTTCCTCGTTTAATCCAGCTTCCCGAGTGTTTGCCAGCCGTTGTGCCGCTAGCTTGCTGCAAATCACTACAGTATGGTCATTTTTCGAGATCCTACTGGACGGCTCTAACCGAGACTTGTCTAGTTAGCTGCCTAGTGCCCACCAGACGTCAGGAGCCGCCGCCCCTTCACGATTCTTCAAGCGACACTAGGTACGAAGATTCCCATCTCTCCGTAGTCCGCATCAGAAACTGAGCGTCGAGCGACACTAGTTTCGTACCTGTGCATATGTCCGCGCAAGTTTCAACGCTTCATGCGCACTACCAACTAGCTCCAGCATACTGACAACCTCCAGCCAAAAGAGGAAACGAGTGTTGATGAAACTCCACAAGGATTTCGTGAGGACTTCGTTGTTGAGCGGTGCCTCGGTTAAATGATTCGCCCAATGCTTGCTAGCGTAGGATACGTCGAACGCGAGATGCTGTTTTATCTTTTCAGAGAGGTCCGAGTTGAGGCGATGCGAGTCTTTGAGCCCCCATATATTGAATCGTAGCTTGGTATTGAGAACGCGGAGGCACCCGACTGCGAGAGTTTGGTTCTGCTTCCCGCGGTCGACGAACCAGCGGTGAGAACCAGCCCGTCCATGATCCGTGAGGTAATCACGGAAGGAGGCGTGAAGCATCCGTGCAGTCCCATCGCGGGCCCACTGAATAACGCAGCCAAGACGCGCCAGGACCTCCGCGGACTGACCGAATTTCAAGTCCAGAAGTGAATCCACTGTACTGAACAGGCTCACGCGAATGCGTAGGTCAACTCCGAATATTTGTTCCAGCTGATTTGAGATAAAGCAAACACCGGGATGGAGTCGGCATGCCAGCCGGCATACCATGCGCTTGCGATCATAGAGGTGCTGTTAGTCTCGGACGCACGACCATGAGTGAGGACCTGAAGCACTGCTAGCAGAGGAAGTAAGAGCATGGGAAGCTTTGCTGTACAAACACAAGGGGACGGTTAATGATGTGAATACAGTGACAGGCCAGCCTATCGTTGGAAGGGGCCTTCATTGTTCAAGCAGGATTTATACTATTCCAGAATACAAAACTCAGCGACCCGACTCCCCATAAATGTCGCAGGGCCGGCTATGTCGGCTCCCAGTACATACACTCGGTGCTCCTCCTTTTTTTTTTTTTGGAGTGTTTGGGATAATGATACTCAGTCTGCAGAGGCTTTCCAAGCTCATCCGCTTCTGTTGCTGGTTATTAGCCCACTCCGTGTTCCTCTGAAGCAGGGTTACAGTGCCTCAGGCCAAAAAGCCCTGGCTTTTTTGGCTTTGTTACCAATGCCAAAGCCAAACCAAAATAATGGCCTGGGTTGGCTTTTGGCCTGGCCTGAGATTTGCCCGCACCAAAGCCAGAATTCACCGCCAAAAGCCAAAACTTCCTGGCTTTGAAGCCAAAGCCAAACATTTAACCGGCCTGGCTTCTGGCCTGTTCTGAGGTTTCAGGAGTCCAAAGCCAGGCTGAGCAGTCCAAAACCGGATGCTTCCATTTTGGGAAGCGATCGAAAAAAAAATGACTTGTCTCATTATTTTTAGGAACAGCTGTAAATATGTCTAGTGCTCCCTTATCCCATTCGATGGTGGGGCCCAGGGTTCAAAATGGCATTACAAAGCACGTGATTCCAAATGGCATTCTGGGGCACAGGGTTCAAAATGCGAAAATCTCGCGGGGTCTATTCAAACCCTAAATATGTCTAGTGCTCCCTTATCCCATTCAATAGTGAGGCAGGGCAATTCCCGATGCCATCAATTCGGGTCCCACGCTCCAGATGCCGAGGTGCCGAGATTTGATTGACCCAAACTCGCTGCACGTTTTTCCACCTCCTCCACTTTAGGCTACCCTGGTCCAACCCCCCCTAGGGCCTAATTTTTCAAGGGACTTAATTGGCCCTAGGGGGGGT
>JARKIC010000652.1:0-219427 GCA_029378375.1 Mycena olivaceomarginata | reverse complement strand
CTGAACCGCTTAAGTGATTTGTCTGAAAATCGTGATAGCCGCCGCTTCCCAGTACCCTGAGTATGGTTTCTTAGTCAAATGGTAGATCGACCAAGTCCAGCCTTCCCATGGCGTTCTGAAGACGTCAGATGATGCCCAATAATGATCCCTCTGGTTCAGAAGGATGTTCCCTTGTAATAACCCTTAGTCAGGGATGTTCAGTAACCCCAATCCGTTTCCAGGATGGTAAGGCACTTTCTGTGATTGCTCCATTAGCGACTTCCCACGTCAATCCTTTACCAGGATCGTTGTCCAGCGCCTTTCTAATGGTTCGAGACACATCATATCCCCTTTAGCTAACTGCTCAGGCCAGCAATAGCCCTCATGAGATGACGTCGTAATGTAATGAAGTACATTATAGTATGTTGCAACTCGGGCAGATTTGAATAAATGCCCGGGTGCCCCAATACCAGGTCTGTCAGCGCACCACCTGAGGGCGGGCCACGTCGCCTCCTCCGCCACCACCGGAACCTCTACCACCATTATCTCCTGGAGAGCCAGAAGGCCCAGGAGGCAGAGGTGGAAAAGAACCAAGTGGGAAGAGATTGGGTGGATAGACCGGTGGTACAGGGGTCTGAGCTCTACCTTTTCCTTTGTTGACTCCTTCCAATGGAGGAGAAGTAGTCGAACAAGGCCCAGTATAGGCCGGAATTGGTGCTGGAGCGTCAGCCGGAACGAAAGTCAGAATCAATGCTTGCGGTTCAAGCGGATCCATAGGATCATAATCCTCAGCGACTTCCTCAATAATTGCCATAGTGGCAGGCTGATATGATCCACAATGACGAGCAGGAGTTGGCGAATGCATGCTGCTTCCACCTGAGCGACGATCATACTCTCGGAAATCCATAAGCTGAGCATATGCCTGACCTAGTCTCTCGCAGACAGACACTTCAATATGCCCTGATCTCGTACCTCGATATATCGAAGTCTGTTATCAAGCAGTGATTTCCAATCAGGGTAAAAGCTTGTTACATAATCTGCACAGCCACATGTACGATTTTCGATGTTTTGTACCTATAGCAACGATATTATAACTAGATTTTTGCATAGATACATTTGTGGAGGTGCTCTGAATATCTCTATGTGCTCAAAATTTTTAATTCGCTGCAGAATGGGGTGGTAGAAGTGCTCCAAAATCCCACGTGACTGCATGCTCTGTTGAAGTACCAAGCCTTGAACAGTGCCATAAAATGCTCAATAAATTTCAGAAGGTTTCGAATAGCAATTAAGTCATTTTGGATGGCTGAAATGGGAAGAAAATGTTCATAGCGGTTCCGTGGTTGGAGGTTCAAGGGTGCGGTGGCTGTGTATATTATGTAACAAGCGCTTCCCCTGATCGGGGCCCTGCGCTTAACAACAGACTATGCCTGACCGGGATAATGAGAACCGGTAGGGGAAAACCTATCTTGCCGGGGACGGAGAGCAGCACCGGAGCGAGAGGTGGACGTGACCACATTGTCAGAGCATTAGGCCATAAAGGGCGTGGTTCCTCAAAGTGAGGCTGCGCACGAGAGCAAAGATCCTGAGGGGAAGAGATGATGCCAGAGACGGTGTCGTAGGAGAGCTGTCCCGGAATTTGAATCACAACGATCATGCTGAACTGGAACAATTGACGACAATTCTGAACATTGGGGGTTGTAGCGAGGTGGCTGAAAGACATTGAGAGCCAAATTAGGTTGAGTTGAAAATACTATTATATCCATGTTGCAAAAGGGCCGGAAGACAGAAAGGGCCAGAGACAGAAAAGGCTGGAAGACGGATAGGCCAGAAAGTGATACCGTGAAGGTGAGCAGGTACACTAACTAACTTGGCTTTACAACGAAGGAAGCAGAAGTCAGACCACAGAGCAATGCAGAAGCAAAGCACATTAATTTTCAACTGAAGATACAAGAGAATAATATATGGATTTATACTAAATACGGAGATAGTTTGAATGTGGAAAGAAGTATGTTAAAGACAATAAGCAAAGTGAAAGACAACAAGAACAATGAGAGAGAAGCATAGTTGCATAAGTCATATATTGATTTGGGGAATGCTCAGAAGACCTTCATTGCGAAAACCCCAAAGGGCGTGCGTCTACGGAACTAGCTGGACGCAACAGCAAGTTGGATTTAACACAAGCTGGAAGTACGATTTGCATCCAGAAAGTAGTTTGGACATAATGGCCGTAAACTAGGCCGAAGTCAGGGGGGTCGGAAATGGCCGGAAACAGATCAGAAAGTGCATGGTCGTAACACGAGGTGATTGCGCAAAACAAACACTGGAGAAGAAGGAGATGGAGGAGAGCATAAGGCGACCAAGCAGGCTAAGAGGGAGGCGAAGAAAGCAGAGAAAGAGCGGGAGGCGCAGTGGAAGGAGATTCTGGTCAGTCATGCAGTGGCAATTGAGGTGTGGGAGGCACGGTGTGTGGAGCTGAGAGTGATGGGGACAAAGGCAAAGAACTTGCCCAAGAAGCCAAAAAGACCCCCCAAGCCAAAGCCAAAAGAGTCTGACAACGAGGGAGATGAGAATGAGAATGAGACTGAGGATGATCAGTTGTAGTGATGGTGTGTCACGTAGTGTATAAAGGACCGTGTTTTGTGACAAAGGTGATTTCCGAGCGATTTTGTCAACAGTAAATCAAGAAAAACAGGTGCAGTGTCCATATTTTGCTACAATGTACTCAAGACCCTGTAGAACAGCTCTACCAAAAAATCTGGTCAAGGGGACCGCATTGAAGAAAGATATGCAAACATCAAATTCTGCTGTGTAAAGGAACATCCAAACACTGTAGTGTCTTGTTTTGATTTTGGTTGGATTGTGATTAGTGACTAGTTCGCTTCACTCTCTACTTGATTTCGTTAGATTACATGGCCACACCCGGGTGCACTGTTTCACCCATATGTGGGATCAAAGACTGAGGGCAGGGGAGGAATGCATATGGTTTATGTGTAGCTACTGCTGTACCAGCTGACATGTATCAATTTTTATCACAAGCCACAGACTAACTTAGTTCCTGACAATCATTCTCCAATGCGAGGGGCAGTGCAGTCCTGCCATATTGAGTAGCCAGGTCAGCAGATGCATTGCGCTCAATGAGCAGCCTCGCAATCCCAAGGTGACATTCTGTGATGTGAAGTACAGCGCAGTCCAGCTGTCATTGGTGGCCAGGTCAACAGATGCATTGTGCTCAATGAGCAGCCTGACAATGTCAAGGTGTCCGTTCTTCGATGCAAGATACAATGCAGTCCTGCCATATTGAGTGGCCAGGTCAACAGATGCATTGTGCTCAAGGAGAAGCCTCGCAATCTCAAGGTGACCATTCTTCGATGTGAGGTGCAGGGAAGTCCTACTATCATTGCTGGCTAGGTCAACAGATGCATTGTGCTCAATGAGCAGCCTTGCAATGTCAAGGTCACTATTATGCGATGCAAGATGGAGTGCGGTCCAGCCATCATTGGTGGCCAGGTCAACAGATGCATTGTGCTCAATGAGCAGCCTGACAATGTCAAGGTGACCATTATTCGATGCAAGATGCAGTGAAGTCCTGCCATCATTGGTGGCCAGGTCAACAGATGCATTGTGCTCAATGAGAAGCCCGACAATGTCAACGTGACCATTCTTCGATGCAAGATACAGTGCAGTCCTGCCATATTGAGTGGCCAGGTCAACAGATGCATTGTGCTCAAGGAGAAGCCTCGCAATCTCAAGGTGACCATTCTCCGATGTGAGGTGCAGGGAAGTCCGGCCATCATTGGTGGCCAAGTCAACAGATGCATTGTGCTCAATGAGAAGCCTGGCAATGTCAAGGTGACCATTATTCGATGCAAGATGCAGTGAAGTCCTGCCATCATTGGTGGCCAGGTCAACAGATGCATTGTGCTCAGTGAGAAGCCTGACAATGTCAACGTGACCATTCTTTGATGCAAGATACAGTGCAGTCCGGCCATATTGAGTGGCCAGGTCAACAGATGCATTGTGCTCAATGAGCAGCCTTACAATCTCAAGGTGACCATTCTCTGATGCGAAGTGCAGGGAATTCCAGCCATCATTGGCGGCTGGGTCAACAGATGCATTGTGCTCAATGAGCAGCCTGACAATGTCAAGGTGACCATTATTCGATGCAAGATGCAGTGAAGTCATGCCATCATTGGTGGCCAGGTCAACAGATGCATTGTGCTCAATGAGAAGCCCGACAATGTCAAGGTGACCGTTCCTCAATGCAATATACAGTGCAGTCCTGCCATATTGAGTGGCCAGATCAACAGATGCATTGTGCTCAATGAGCAGCCTCACAATCTCAAGGTGACCATTCTCCGATGCAAGGTGCAGGGAAGTCCTGCCATCATTGGTGGCCAGGTCAACAGATGCATTGTGCTCAATGAGAAGCCTGACAATGTCAAGGTGACCATTATTCGATGCAAGATGCAGTGAAGTCCTGCCATCATTGGTGGCCAGGTCAACAGATGCATTGTGCTCAATGAGAAGCCCAACAATGTCAAGGTGACCGTTCTTCGATGCAAGATACAGTGCAGTCCTGCCATATTGAGTGGCCAGGTCAACAGATGCATTGTGCTCAAGGAGAAGCCTTGCAATCTCAAGGTGACCATTCTCCGATGTGAGGTGCAGGGAAGTCCTGCTATCATTGCTGGCTAGGTCAACAGATGCATTGTGCCCAATGAGCAGCCTTGCAATGTCAAGGTCACTATTATGCGATGCAAGATGGAGTGCGGTCCAGCCATCATTGGTGGCCAGGTCAACAGATGCATTGTGCTCAGTTAGAAGCCTGACAATGTCAAGGTGACCATTATTCGATGCAAGATGCAGTGAAGTCCTGCCATCATTGGTGGCCAGGTCAACAGATGCATTGTGCTCGATGAGAAGCCTGACAATGTCAAGGTGACTGTTCCTCAATGCAAGATACAGTGCAGTCCTGCCATATTGAGTGGCCAGATCAACAGATGCATTGTGCTCAATGAGCAGCCTCACAATCTCAAGGTGACCATTCTCCGATGCAAGGTGCAGGGAAGTCCTGCCATCATTGCCGGCTAGGTCAACAGATGTGTTGTGCTCAATGAGCAGCCTCGCAATGTCATGGTCACCATTATGCGATGCAAGATGGAGAGTGTAGTCCAGCCATCATTGGTGGCCAGGTCAACAGATGCATTGTGCTCAATGAGCAGCCTCACAATATCAAGATGACCATTCTTCATTGCAAGATACAGTGCAGTCCAGCCATATTGAGTGGCCAGGTCAACAGATACATTGTGCTCAATGAGCAGCTTTGCAATTTCAAGGTGACCATTCTCCGATGCGAGGTGCAGTGCAGTCCAGCCATCATTGGTGGCCAGGTCAACAGATGCATTGTGCTCAATGAGCAGCCTCACAATGTCAAGGTGACCGTTCCCTGATGTGAGGTGCAGTGCAGTCCAGCCATCATTGGTGGCCAGGTCAACGGATGCATTGTGCTCAATGAGCAGGCTTGCGATGTCAAGGTGACCATTCTCTGATGTGAGGTGCAGTGCAGTCCAGCCATCCTTGGTGGCCAGCTCAACAGATGCATTGTGCTCAATGAGCAGCCTCACAATGTTGAGGTGACTGTTCTCCGATGCGAGGTGCAGCGCAGTCTCGCCATCATGGTGGCCAGGTCAGCAGATGCATTGTGCTCAATGAGCATCCTTGCAATTTCAAGGTCACCGTTCTCTGATGCGAGATGCAGTGCTGTCCAGTCACAATTGGTGGCCAGGTCAGCAGATGCATTATGCTCAATGAGCAGCCTTGCAATGTCAAGGTGGCTGTTCTCTGATACGAGATGCAGTGCTGTCCAGTCATCATTGTTGGCCAAGTCAGCAGATGCATTGTGCTCAATGAGTAGCCTCACAATGTCAAGGTGACTGTTCTCCGATGCAAGGTGCAGCGCAGTCTCGCCATCATTGTTGGTGATGAGGTCAGCAGATGCATTGTGCTCAATGAGCAGCCTCACAATGTCAAGGTGACTGTTCCTGATGCGAGGAGAGCAGCGCAGTCCCATCATTGGTGGCGAGGTCAGCAGATGCACTGTGCTCAATGAGCAGGCTCACAATGTCAAAGTGACCATTCTCCGATGCGAGGTGCAGTGCAGTCCAGCCATCATTGGTGGCCAAGTCAACAGATGCATTGTGCTCAATGAGCAGGCTTGCGATGTCAAGGTGACCATTCTCCGATATGAGGTGCAGTGCAGTCCAGCCATCATTGGTGGCCAGTTCAACAGAGACATTGTGCTCAATGAGTAGCCTCACAATGTCAAGGTGATTGTTCTCTGATGCGAGATGCAGTGCAGTCCAGCCATCATTGTTGGCTGGGTCAACAGATGCATTGTGCTCAATGAGCAGCCTCACAATGTCAAGGTGACCGTTCTCTGATGCAAGATGCAGCATGGTCTTACCATCATTGGTGGCCAAATCAGGAGATGCATTGTGCTCAATGAGCAGCCTCGCAATATCAAGGTGACCGTTCCTGATGCGAGGTGCAGTGCAGTCCAGCCATTATTGGTGGTCAGGTCAGCAGATGCATTGTGCTCAATGAGCAGCCTCACAATGTCAAAGTGCCCATTCTCTGATGCAAGGTGCAGTGCAGTCTTGCCATCTTTGGTGGCCAAGTCAATCCATGTGTTGTTCTTCATGAGCAGAAAGTGCACCCCCTCAGTGTAGCCTATTTCGGAACACATACACGCTGCGGGTGGTATGGGTGCATCCCAATGACGGGTTGCCCACAAAGAGATAGGACGCAATTTGTACAAAGCAGCATGTTGGCTACTTCCATCCTCCAGGAGATGCATTGTGGAGGGACACATTGCCTCCTGCTCCATGGCATCGCAAAGCTGCAGGTGATGGAACCAATATTCTGCAACATACAATGCGATTGGGTAGTCTGGGAGTGTGTCTTTGGTCATTGAATGTTTGCGGTCAGCAAAAAGGAGGAGATAGCGGACACAAGTTTGGGCAATGAATTTGTGGGAGACTTGTTTGTAAGGTCAATGATTGTTCCAAATTCCTGATGGAATTGCAGGGAAAGGATATAATCCTTGACAGATGAATGTGCTAGAGCAATTGATGGTTTAGCACTGTGACTCTCTTCAATCACAATCAGGCCCCCCAACAACTTGAAGATAGCAGAGTTACCTGACGTCTATCTGGATAGTAATTCGATTTGGCTGGGTCGGAAAAGTCAAATGCAGGGTCATCCAGCCGGAAAGCAATGGCATCTGCCAGCTCATTCAATGTGAGCTGTTTGGCAGAAAACACAAGCCACCGGAAAATTGCTTGAATAAAAACTGTTCTTCTGGGAGTATCCGCTGCCGAGTCAAGAAACGGTTGTAAATCCCAAATAGATCAGGCGGGAGGGTTGTGAGGGTTTCATCCCAGTCATCTTCCCAATCACAACGACCCAGTTCAATGAGGAGGCATGCGGCCAAGCGAAACCTGAACATGTAATGTAAGTCAGCTTGACGACAAACCACAGAGCAAAGAGAGGACCAACATTCCGTTGCTCTTCTGCACAATTTGCTCTGTGACATCACTTGCATAATTTTCATCACTAGCCCAATTTCCCGACCCGGGGAACTTCGCTACCAACGAAGGATCTAATGTCGTCGATTGAGACCCAGGAACCAAGCTCAATGAAGGTTACATCCTTGAATGCTGTTTGAAACTCCTCGAGAGGTTGACTAGTAAACAGGAGATGCAGTGCATTTTTGGCTGGATGACATAGACTGTGAATGAACTCGACAAGAAGCTTCCAATCGGTCTTGCGACATTCATCGAGTCCATCAATAACAATATATGTCTGGTTCCAGCTCTGAAAGTAAATCCTTGAGAACCCCTTGGAGATGTACCTGCTGTGGCTGTATAGTTCCATTTCCCAGTGCTTTATGCAGCTGACAAAAGAGAGTGATAGGGCAAAGGAGACCGTCCAGAGAGCTGCCAGGACAATAGAAACGTAACATGATGTCCATGCGCTGCCTCTCATTCCTAAAATCAAAATAGAAATATGAAACAGCAGACCGACTGGGACAGGTCTTGACAATTTCTTCGATAACTGTCGAACTGCATGTGTGGGTATTTTCAGAGGCAGATTATGTGCATAGTAGCAATAGGAATCCACCTTAGTACGCTCTTTCCCGTACCAGCTGTGCCCAATTAGACATAGGATTGGAACCGGATGAAACTGACTCACAGATTCCTTTGATCCATAAAGAGCCGGGCATGTCCTTCCATCTGACAAATCGACCATCACGTAGAAGCCAGCGCCCAGTGGCTTCGTGGTGAAGGCTCCGCAGTTCGTACTGTCTGTCCTTTGTATCGGGAGGGAACTCCAACCACTTGCACAGAACTTCTTCGAGTCTAGACATAATTCAGCTTGCAAAATATTGAACACAGGAAACTTGATTAACCCTTGACCCAGGTGTACACTGTTCTTGTTGAGAAAGTACTTTGGGAAAGAAGCAGGGAACACTTCACCAACATACATTTTATTATCAATAATCACGGTGGGACCCTCGCCCGTACCCCCGCTGCCACCCATACCACCATTTCCGTGGCCCGGTCCACCCGAGCCTCCGTGGCCCCCTAGGACAAGATACTTGTCATGATGTTGACGTCCCAATAAAGCTTCGTACGCACCTGAAATGTTGTAATTGATGGTTCTGTTCCATTATCCTGACGAGACATGGTCAAAATGGGCCGTTGGAGCACCAATCTTCTGTAGGTGGGACACCATGTCAGCCACAAGCAAAGATTACACAGCGGAAAGAGCCGCCCACAGAAAGGATAGAGGAGGATGTATTCGTGCGCGGAGGTCTTGGAGGTGGAAGACAAGACTGGTCACTTGAGCGCCTCGTGGAGAACAGCACGCACTTTGGCACGATGAATGTCGAGAAGCAAGGACTCGGAGCCGTGCCGGCGATTACGAATGAGCCTGTACTCATGTCAGCGGCTCAGATACGTGGTTCAAATTTATTGAACCAAATCGGTCGTACCCCAGGGGTTCAACTTGCCCAAAATCGCACCGAATGCCTAAGACTTCCACGCAAAAATGTTTGGATTTATCTCTCATGCGACGAAGGAGTGCGTGAGTGTGCAACGTGGAATCCCACGTCACACAATGTTGACAGCGACTGCATAATCCTTTGGTATAAAGTGTTGTCGTTACGACTCGAGATGAGCGCCGACCGATCTCTTTACAAAAGGGGCATGATCGAGATCAGCTGTCCGCCACACTTGATCATTTGCGCAAGCCTTGTACGGTGCGCCCGCTGCTCCTTTGCCACGGCCGCTTCCACGCCATCACGTTGTCGCCGCCGAGCCCGCTCCCTCTCGCACGTCCGCTTGCACTGCCCGGGCCACGCCACTTTCACGAGCCCTTTCCTTCTCCCTGCGGCCGCCTCGTCTAATCCCTCTTCTTTTGCGCCTCTGGATTTCCGCATCGAGGTAATTCTCATGCCATCGCGCAGCTATGCGCGACGTTCCCACTCACGCTCCGCTGTTACAATCGCCTCGTCCCACTGCCCATCATCAAGAGCGCGGACCAGCAGCCGAGCAATCTCTCACCAGACGCTCAAGGGGGTTCTTCCTCCGCTCTTCCCTTCCTCCTACATTCCTCCCACAAGTACGAGTATGCGTGAACGCTGCCCAGGCTGCAGGCCCCGAAGCCCGTGCCCACATCGTCGACGCCATCTGCGCAGACGGTGGGGTGATTCTGATTGCACCGATCGGTGCGTCCCTTCCTTTCCTCGTCCTCTGAGTTTAGCTGATTATCCCCCCCGCGCTACGCTAGGGCTCAGCAATGGACACCGTTCAGCGCTGTCTCGAAGCCGTCACGGGCCCCGAGGAACGCCGTCAGATCGTCGCCTGTATGCGGTATGTCATCCGCCCCTCCTTTCCTCTTCCCTGTACGAATACTGATGGTCTTGCTGCACAGCGGCTGCATCGTCGACCTCACGACACTGTATACGGACCACGTCCCCCAGAACTCGAAGAAGGCACTCGATTGCGAGGAGGAAGTTTGCTTGCTGATTGTGTCAGAGCTGTTTTGGCCGCTCCGGCGACGACGCTGGTGAACAAGCATGCGTCCGCATATGCGGAATAAAGTGAGAGGTGTTCTTCATTCTTTTCAACCTCTATCCTTCGTCGTCCGCACCTTCATTCGTCCCCGTTCTCTCCTTTAATCCTCTCTCTTTGTCTCCGCCTTGACTGTTGTTCCTCCGATATATCTTGACCTTTCACTTCTATCCGCTTAATCGTCGTTCCACCGTCCCCGCTTCGTCCTTCCTTTATTCACTTTGGGCTTCGCTGACAATCTCCCTCACAGATCACAGAGCTCTCGCGCACCCCACCGGCGCCGCCGATCTTTGCATGGTACGTCACACCTCCTCTTCTCATCGACGCCGAATACAATCCCTCTTCGCTCAGCGTCAGCAACTGCCTCATGGGCAAGTGGGCCGCGCTTGCATACCATGAGACTAGATCACTCGTCCCGCAGGTACGCCAATCCCTCTTCCATCTTCCGTCCTCCCCCATCCTCATCCTAACTCTGACTCGCGTTATCTTCTTCAGTGCGCCGTCGAGAAATCCGAGACGGGATCATTGACGGCTGCTCACACACGGCGCCGCGGTACTTGGCGAGGTCGTGAAGAGCCAGTGGGGCTCCTACTGCGTCCAGCACAGTACGTTCTTCCATATCCTCTACCACGATCCTATTCTGATTCCCATCGATACAGTCCTCGAACACGGGTCGGAGAAGAACCGCCAAATGACGCGCTCGAGCAGCCCCTCACTGCCCTGCTCCAGTTCACGGCGAACAAGTAGGTCAGCAAGAGCGTGGTCAAGGCACTCGAGGAGGGCGGGAAACGAGACGCTCGCGCGCGCCGTCCAGCGCATGCGCGAGTCGGCGAAGGGGTATGCTGTCCGTCCTTCCTTCCGGGACTGACCCTTCCCATAGTGCTCGTCGTGCGATAATCGTGGATCTCGCTCTTGCTCACGAGGAGCGAGCTGATCGCCTCCGTCCTCCTTACGGTACGCCTCCTTTCACTTGATTTCACAACCTTCATCTTACGATTACTGCGCAGGCTAAGACGGACCGGTGCGCGGCGCTTTACGACTGATCCGTGCACGCATCGTGACACTGTGCGCCTGCAAGACCGGCTCCAAGGTCATCTGGCTCTTGTACGTCCATCCAATCCAGTTCATCCTTAACCCACTCTCAAGTGTCTTCTTCTCCAGCGACCGGATGCGCGCCGACTGCGGGCACTAACCTATATTCGCTGATTTCCATGCCGAAGGCCACCAAAGCGTTTGCAAGCGCGTCGTGCCCTTCTTCCCATTCAGAACCTCCAAGATGATTCCGGAGGGTGGCGATTGTCAGAAAAACATAAATATATTAGAACGATTTGACACAGTAGGAGAAATCCCAAGTACAACAAGCGTTTGAGTAACTCCATTGCCGCGAGAAATTATAATGAAATGTTGATTCCCACAAAGGCTATCCCCATTCGACTAGGGTCGAGCGGTTTTATTTTCCCCTCCTTTGGTTTTTAATCTCTTTGGCGCTCGTCTCATCCTTCGTATCTTGTTTCCATTTGCCCCATGTCAGAGAAAGTGGGAATTGGTTAATCAACAGGTAGCCTTTATTCTTCTCCTCAACTCCTCGTCCTAATATTTCAGCTGTCATCCACGAACCACGGGTCAATAACGGCTCGATGGCAGGCCGGCAGCAAGCGTCTGCATCTTAATATTACGGTCGTATGCAGGAAAGAGCCGTTAGACTCGCGTTGAGTCATGGAAAATTTCTCAAATTTTTCGAAAACTCATATCCAAATGACCTCCTTCCTGGCCGAATTTCCTATAACCCTAGATAACTCTTTCATCACCGTTTCGATCCAGTCCCCCTCCTCCCCGCTACACCATTTGCGCGCAGGTCAGAACCCAAAGCTTGTCGTCGCTGGTCATCTCCTGCGGTTAAATTCAACACTACCTCTCCGTGATTCCAGAGCAGGCCTCAATACTCATGGAGGCGGTCAGAATCGCGAGGTGGGAGCGCACTCTGGCTTCAGAAGTAAGTTAAAGTGCGTACATATCCGCGCTAAGGCACACACTCACTCTTGTCGGTGAGTTTTTAATCTGCCGAGGCGGCTTTATCTGCCAATCCCTTCGTGCAGGTTCACCAGATTCGCAGGAGTGAGTTTCTTTCTTCGACAAGGCCCGTATGGCGCTGCTCTGTTTCCTTCGCTCGTTGCATTCCAGCTCGGATGAAGCGCGCGCTTCTTTTTCTGAATGCTTTTTTGCAGGGGGCTCCACTGGACTGGTCTGCATGGATTTGTGTTGATGGTAGACAGTAGATAGTACATGGCATATTGTTTATTCTCCTCGAGTCATAGGGTTACAGAAACGAAAAGGATACTGCTAAGCCAAGAACTGGACACCCAGAAGAAAAAAGTTGATGACAATAAGAGTAAACTGTACCCATGCGACGAGCACAAAGCTGGTGGAGCGAGGAAGCATTTCCGCTTCATCGACCCGTGAGAACCGGGGAGGTTCTGCGTCTGGATGAGTTTTATGTTGGTGTTAGCCCAATCGAAAGTGTTCTAATGAGCTACGTACCTTCGCCAGCCACACTTGTTGTGTCCCAGTTCTCCACTTCATCTCCAACATTTTCATCGCTCTCCCCCTTCGTCAGACTCCGCGGACGTATTCGTATATTCACTGCCGGTATCTTCCACTGTGCTTAAAATGTGAGCGCTTCCCATCTTAGCAATGCAGAATTGGTTGACCACTCACCCTCAAATGGATCCCAAGTGATCTGCAGAAGCGGAAGCCCCAGTTCTCGCGCAACATCTTGGCTATAGGGATCAAACCCCTTGCCTTCATAGAACTGGCGGAGCCCCTCATATATATGCCCATCCCAATATCTACCCGAAGCCCTCATCTCCAACTGAAAGAAGGGAAATCCGAGTTGCTCTGCCTCCTCCTCGCTCAGCGGTTCAACTCCTGATGGATCCAGTGACCAATAGTAGACAGGCTGATCTGCAATGCCGCACTGAATATCCTCTAAGGGGCATATAAATACATAGCCCGCAGGTAGATTTTCTACGGTATCGAGAGTGCTGAGTTTATAGGAAACATTCGTGACGAGAGCTGTGGAGTGGGGCATAAGCTTCCTTGGATGTGTACTGGAACCAGTGATACACTTACCGAAATCCTCGTGGTAGGCCGGGATTGCATGGAGTTGTTGAAAAAGATAATTGGCTTGGGTAAGCCATGCCTTGGCCGCCGAGAACCCGGTGAAAAGACAAGAAATATCTTTGATCCCTGCGACGTCACATGACTCAATACTGGGATGGGCGTATCAGCAGAACGGTGCCACTGCGGGAAGTTTGAACTCACCGAAGCCAGGTGTCACTGGGATCCTTTCTCTCAGTGAAAAACACGTCGGAAGTCCCACCATCAATGGTCCACCAGAAGTATCTGAAGTTGTCCTCGGGGACATAACCAATTGTGACTGGATTTTCGGAGTGCGGGTCCCCAGATAATTGAGCCAACGGTCATGGACAACGACTCCGGCATATCCGTGAATCTACAGTGACGCTGACAAATAGCATCATAGCGATCCAACGGAATCGAATCAATAAAAGTCGAGTCGTGATGCGGTTCAAAAAGATTCAGATATGCGACACGTCGATACGACAATGAGAACCCATCACGATCATGGCGGTTACCCGTGAGAATTACGCAGAGGCGTCCGGTCGATGCTCGCATCCAGCTGCTAGTTCCGACAACACTCTATCCCAGGCTGTCAGATTCAAACTCAAGACAAGGTGAGAAAACTTGCAAGGTATTCTCCAGACATAGATTCAAAATAATCGTAGGCGTCCTGCCTTTATGCGATGAGAAGGGGATGAGTGGGCATTGGATGTTCGCACAGTATATTCCTCGTCCTATGAAACTGATAAACCTCTTCAGAATGGCACAGAGCATACATACCAGAAACCCCCAGCAATAGACAGTTGATACTGGGGACACGCAAACTTTCGTCATCATCTCTCTCAAGGGTATCAAATCTACTCGGTTTCCGGAGAGAATAAGACCAATGGTTTCGAGTTTAAGTAGAAAAGTCACCGTCGTGGAAGATCGTGGCTTGCAGAGCCGACGATTTGGATATCGCGTAGAGCTGCGGAAAATTTGGGTGCCTACAACGATGAGACGATGAGACGATGATTGGTTTTCAGATCGAACAGATGAATTCCAACCGCAGCCAGGAGTATCTGAGAATATCCTCTCGCCATTCCTTTCAAAAGAATCATCTCACGAATCTCCATGAAACGGCTCGAGCGCACCTCCTCGCCGGTCTCTCCCTGATACGTAAACACCAGCATTTTCGACTTGCAGCCTTGCACCCGCGCTGAGTACATTTTTCGTACCCGCGCTCCCACTTGGGTATTGAACAACGTGATCTTGCTCATCCAGTCGTACCTCGTGTAACAAGTCCAACTGGCCGATGGGGATCTCTTCAAAGTCTGAGGAGAAGGCGGTGTTAGGTGCCGAAACAAACCTCGTCCAGGGTCCTTACCCGTAGGATCGCTCTCGGGAATTGGATGGGTGATATTGGTGATGTTATTGAAATTGCCGCCAGCGACAACGAAGCGCCTTGCATGAGAAAAGAATGCGCCAGGGGACCTACGATTGGTCGGTTGACTGTCAATATACGATATTCAAGGAACCGCTTACGGAGCGGGGTTTTCGCGTGATTGGGAGTCTGCGATATGCGGCGGGATGGGTTCGTCGTTCACTGACATGGGTGATATGAGGGTAAGAGATGGGCTGTTGAGCGACAATGATAACCCTGACCTCTCTTTTTGAATGGCAATTCTTCCAAACGGAGTTTCGGTGGAGCTGTGTGGTGCTGTGGGCCACAAAAATATATATGACCGCGGAATCTATGCTGGAGTTGAGACTTTTGAGTTTGGTGGTTGCGCCGAGGAGAAGGTCCACCTGATCATGAATAGTTACCGGGCAGATAAGGGATGTCGGCTTCGGGAAATCCAAAGTGCCCACCCGGGTGAATCAAATTTGGTGATGACATCGTTGTCGACAGCTACATATTACGGCTGCCGGCGACATCGCCAAGCCCGTCAGAACCGTGGGATATAGCTCAAAGGGAGCAGCGTGAGCATGAGGAAGGAAGCACAGCCTGAAGAGACAGAGAAGATAGTTCGGTCCGGACTACAGACAGAAGTTTGTAGACAGTTTGGCTACCGGTAGGTCAAGTTTTCCGCAGAGGAAGGGGGCGCATCGGGCGGCCAGGCTGGTACTGGGTGAAGGTACCTGAAGCGTCAACTGCAACGTGATGGAAAGAAGCAGAAAAGCACAGGCGAGGCTGTGTCTGGGGGTTAGTGTTGTCAGCACCTTCGGATCAAACCGCGCGGAGGCGGAGGATGGAGGGGGTAGGCAGTGAGTGTGGACTCGGTGGAGGGTGTCCCCGAGAGGCCTGGTGGCATCGGCTACACCGTTCACGGTGGCATCGAGCGGAGTGAGCGGGTGCGCGATGGGGCGCCGGAAGAGACTAGGTACGATCTTCTTGAGAGCTTTCCAGCCACTGGTCTTCGCAGGGAGCGGAGTCGCCGGCTCATCCTCCAACACTCGCGGGACGATCTTCACTGGAATGATGGCCGCCTGGTTGGTCTTCAGGACCGTACCCGTCCCAGTGCCTGTGTACAGAGACTTCATGCTCGCAGCATATCGGCAGCGCTTTGCGACGGGTGGCGCACGAATGATGGAGGTGTGGGGAAGGGAAAAGAGGGTTCGATGGGTATATACGGATACATCTTGATCGTCGTCCGTATAGAGGTCTGTAACAGAGACTAGTTCGATGGGTGAGGTTACGATGGCAGCGGGTGCGGCGGTCATTCCGAACTGGGTGAATTCGACCTCGAACGCGAAGCCTGAGAACTCGATTATGGAGCCATCCATGGACGTTGGGCGCGAGCGCACGTAGAGACCTTTGGTGGAACAGCCGGGGGAGGGCGGCTCCACCTCGGAATTGCTACCAGCGCATTTTTGCGAGGTATATAGTGGTCCAGAGCGAGGTGGGTGAGTGCAGGCAGCAACCGAACATCCGGCAGTACATCTGCGATGCCGGCGAAGCGAAATATATCGAGATGCGTCAAACTGGTGAGTTTGATGGAGCGGAACTCAAACAGTTCTTCCAAATTCATAGCCAGCCTCTCGACGCGCATTTCTGCGATAAATGGTAGGAGATCGGGCTTGTGAAGTCGTAGTCGACCGTAATATCGATGATCCCGTGCAGAGTTGCAGCAGCTGCCTCGCGTCTTTCATCAAACACGCACCCTCCCGGCGGCGAGGGTGGCGGACGGCCTTGCAAAAGAATTCCGGGGGTTTCAATTTCATTGCTTCCAGCACGGCAGTGACCATGGCACAATTGTCACGGTGCATACGGACAACCATGTACAAGGCTCAATCCTACGCAATCCATATACTGAATCAGACTCATGAGACGCCAGTGCGGAAAAAAACAGACCAGAGAAGCACCCGCTTGGCCACTCGTAGAAGGACAGGGATTGTCGCTGGATGTACGAGTGCTGCCGTTTCGAGTAATTCGTGTTCGAGTCCAGGCGGGAACGCAGGCCCGCTTTCCATGTCGACCAGCGGCCTGGCGTGAGGTGTCGAACGTTGACGATGCAGAAGGATGAGAGCCATGTGGCAATCACGATGGAATATCTGATCGCGATAAGATATTGGCACGACGATTGCCACGGAACCGTAAGTCAACCCTGAAGTTCAAACTGTGAACACCCTTGAAGCTTGCACTAAAACTCTGGCTTCGCGTGCTGGGGCAAGGCGAGGAAAGGAAGTAAAAAAACGAAGAATCACTACCGCGCATGGCCCGACCCCGAGTCGAACGGGTGTACTGCACATGCAATTGAAACCTTATATGCAAGCAGCGGATGCGGAACCACCGCTGTCGAGCCGATAGCTGCCTAACTGTGTCCCTGGTTGGGTGGATATAATCGGCAGTAGATATAAAACCAACACAGTTGAAGCCGTGTCTATGGTTCGTAACGTACGGACGTAATTAACTCACAATTTCATGCACTGGAAAAAGGTGTGAAGACGCGTACGGAGCCGGGAGGAACACCACTAGCACCTGAATGCCAAAAAAAAAAAGCTCACAGTTCAAAAAGAACGGCTCGACCCCGAATCGAACGGGTGTCCTGCATATGCAACTCAAGTCCTACGTGACCGTGCAGCAGACGCGGTCCCACCGCTATCGAGCCGATAACTGCCTACTTGTCGGTTGGGTGGGAAAAACCAGCACTAGAGAAAACACCAGATATAAACGCACATACCAGGCCAAACATATCCGAAGCGGCGGGGATGGCCGTGCCTTTACGGATGAGGTTAATTCAATCTGAATTCGCAATGGAAAAGGTGTCGAGATGCGTACGGAGGATCACCACTAGCACCTGAATGTCCAAAAAAAAAAAACCTCACAGTCCAAGAAAGACGGCTCGATCCCGAATTGAACGGTTGTCCTGCATAGACGTGGTAAAAATCCGGAGCCCAGGCACAGCAGGCGCGGTCCACCCACCATCGAGCAGATAGCCGGTGACCGCGGTCGCTACTTGGGTGGGATCGAATCGTCAGCGGAGATACGGCAGACGATAGAGACTCAGTCAGGTACAGTATGAATTTTTTGCATATCCACCGGGCCCGGACCATAACCGAGATAGAAGCTAGCATGCGGGGCACAAAGGCTTTGGACGAGTTGTCGCATACACATCTTCCACAGACCGCGAGTTTTATTCCCTGAGATCCAAGAGTTTTTTATGTTGGAGCCACTCGGCAGGGAGCAAGGTCGGAAGTAACGTTTCTGAAAAAGACTGGGAGACTCCAGACGCCTTTGGGTTGGAATTAAACCACTCGGGCCAGTTCGGAACCGTAGAAGATAATCTATCGCAGAGATTCGTCGATGCAGATCATCTTCCCGGCCCTCGGAAAAGCCACGGGCCGGAGCCGGGCCCATGACGTCCGTCTCTCATCTCCCACCATCATGCCGCTCATCGACCCCTTCAGCTCGCTCACCGCCGCCCTCTCCATCGCGCACCTATCCCCGACGTCCTTCCCGCGTCCTTCGCACCCACAGCCCTCCTCACCATCCTCCTTCCCTCCGGCCCTGTCACCCCCGGTGCGGAGGGTCCCGATTTCTGAGACTGTGGACGCGCCAAAGGTGGCGATCGCTGCGGCACCAAGGGAGGAGGACATCGGCGAGGATGGGTTGGTTAAGAATTTTGGCGCAGATGGACCCAAGTACACACTCGCGATGTTCGACCCCCGATGCGCCGAGTGCGGCGCAGCCGACGAGCCGGCAGTTTCGGCACTGGGTGGTGCGTCCATAGTTGTTTCCCAAGAGAACGGATGTTCACGATGAGGTCTACAGATAACCGGCCTCACCCCCGATCCCGACCCCACCCTCCCCGCTGTACAGGCCAAACTTTACGCCCGCTGCGGAACCGACGCCGTATCGCCCTCCGGGCCCACCGAAGGGCAGCGGGCTGCATCGGTATAGTGCGTCGCCTCTCTTCTTCTGCCCTTCTGCTTCTTCCCTCTACTCTCGTCTCCCCTTCTCTCTGTCTGCTTCCCATCTCCCCACTCGTTTCTCTGATGCAACACACCCCACCGCTTCTCGCTTCTCGCTTGTCCCTCCTTCCCTCATGCTCTGCGTCCTCCTCTCCCTAATTCCGTCTCTGCTTCTCTTTATGTTTGCATTTTTTTTCTCTCATATTTTAAATTCCTCACTCACTTTCGTTTTATTCCCCATCTAGCATTCACCCTCTATCGCGAGCCCCCCTCCTTCACAATCCCGGAGGACGCCCCCGAACACGACGCCACCCCCGCGGGCCGGCGGCACTGGGATGCGGTTAAATTTGGGGAGCGGAACGGGCTGGAACTGGCCGGGGTGGGGTGGTATTTGGTAAGGAGCGAGCAGTGAAATAATTTTGGAGGGAGGAGAGCAAGAGGGTAGAAAGGGACGAGGAGAGGGGAAGAAGAGAAGAAGAAGAGAAGAGAAGAATCCCGCTGTGTGTGTAACGATATTTGACTAGGCTAGTCCAAGACACGTCTTACAGATCTAGTTTCTGAAGGTCGAGCACCATGCCGCACGCCTGTTATCGAGCTCTCCTCCGCACACACCACGGCGCCCACGGCTCCTATCCTTTTCTCTTAACAATTGAGCCGACTCAGCCCGCCCGCCCTCGCCTTGCCACACGCTGTGCTCAGACTGGTTTCAATGCATTCTGCATTCTCGCTCACAACACGCTCAACGGAAGCGACGGAGGAAGGCAGATATCGAAGGACAGAAGTAGGCTGCTATCGGCTCGATAGCGGGTGGACCGCGCCTGCTTCGCGTGAATATACCGAGAAAAACCAAGTATATGCAGGACACCCGTTCGACTCGGGGTCGGGCCGTGCTCCTCAAAGACGCTTTTTCATTATTATTTCCTTCCTTTCCTCCGTTCTCGGCGCCTCTTCTGGTTCTCTAATTTTGAGTAATCATTTCAGGTCTTGTTCGGGCTTAAGTTGTGGGTGGGTCTGTGTTTGCTGTCTCTTGAAATTTTAAATTGTACCCAAGCAGAGTCAGAGGTGGGTAGCTATCGCCTCGATAGCGGATGGACCGCGCTTGCTTCCCGTCAAGTAGAGAAAGGAGAGCATATACCGGACACCCGTTCGACTCGGGGTCGGGCCTTTGTTTGTGGGGATCATTCTTTTTCTTCTTGCCCTCAGGCTTCGGTTCAGGCTCACACCCGTCTCTAATTTGGGGCACTCCTTTTGTCAGGTATTTATTAACTTCGCTCCCGGGAGATGTGGGTGGGTTTGTGGGTGCCGTTTCTCCAGTCGAGTGCTCAATTATTGAATCAAGCGGGGACACAGGGAGGTGGGTATCGGCTCGATAGCGGGTGGAGCGCGCCTGCTTCACCTCACCACATGCCCATATGCATGCAGGACGCCCGTTCGACTCGGGGTCAGGCCTTTGCTTGCAGGAATTGATCTCTTTCGTCTTGCCCTTCGGTTCAAGTTCACGTCGCTGTCTAATTGCGTGGTACTTCATATCAGGTCTCGTTTGACCTTGTTCGCGCTGGTGAGTCGGTTCAACCTTTCGAGTGTCGATCCACTCGTCCACAGTCAGGGACCGAGGTAGGGAGATGTCGGCTCGATAGCGGGTGGACCGTGCTTGCTGCCTGTCGAGATAAAGCGATACCATATACAGGACACTGTTGCAGAGTCGGACGGCCGGGTTGTGGAATGATCCGTTTATTTAGTTCTCATTATCATTTTACATTCGCCCCTATTTTGACTTACAGCATCTGTTTGTAATGTAAACAGTGCCAACACACCACATTTTTACCACGAGCCACGACGTCTGCGGCCAGTGTAGGGCAAGCACCCAGAGGCAGCACAGAGCTCCTCGCCCCCTCCTCTTTGGAACGCCGCCAGTGGGCTCCTTAGCCACCCAAACCCCTTGAAAGTCGCTTCACAGCTTCACATTCTTCACATGACATTTACGCACTTTCCTACTCTGTTTTTGAGTCATCTTCGCACCCTGTGGCCCAGGACCAAATCCTATATTCATTCCCCATTGTTCGCTCTACTGCTATCCAGTGAAACGGTGCACTAGGTGTGGCCGTGAAATCTAATGGATTGACTAGTGAGAAAAGTGAACTAGTCACTCTACTCAAACCAACCAAAACCAAAACAAATCACAAACCCTAATCCTAATACTTATGTGTGTGTGTGTTCGGGGAAGTAGGGTACATATCACCTATCAAGAGGGTGTGCAAGGTTGGGATAAGGCTTTTGTTTCAATAGCAACTATGCGGTTTAAGCACAGTTATGCTGGGGTGGCAGGGACTTCACGCCAACAGGATATCAAGACTCAAGTAAAACCTTAGACTGTTCAAGTCTTCAGTTTCTTTGTGAGTGGCAGAACCTAACACTACTGGCAACTAGCCAAGAAGCAGAAGGTAGGGCAGACTATCAACAGACAGACACTACTTCAATATCAACCAATCTTGCATGAATGGCGGTGGTATCAACGAAGTGGGGGCAGTTACACAGAAAGTGGGGGCTGGGCTAATTGCATGGACAGTTATACTGAAGGCAGCGGTCTTCACTCCTATTCAACAACAAGACTTTAATCCTGGAGGCCTAAAGCGCTGCTACAGGAGACAGGTTGGAGTAGGTTGAACGGGGGCTCTTATATCAATGCAGTGGTAGGCTTTTCGATGTCCCGTATCTTTTAATCTTTTCTGTGTGTCTGCAAATCTGTCTGATATCTTTCACAAATCTAGAGTCTACTATATTGCCCGTATATCTGGGGGATAGCGTACTGGCTAATACAGAGTACACAGCTGGCTTTTATACATTTTAAAGAGAAGTAAAGGAGATAGACAGAATGAATAGGAACAGTAAAGGGTGAGAGCCCGAGTAGTGAATGGCCAAAGGCGTAGAAGGCATTCTCAACCATGGGTATTATGACCTGCTACCAGGGCTAGTCCACACGTATTTCTCTAGCACGCCATAAGGTGTGCTTAGTTGTCTTGGTTTCCATCGTTCTGACTGATCAAGTCAGTTTCAGTCAAGTCCTATTCAACATCTGAATCACGTCCCGCTGAAACGGTGACTATGGGGCTGGCAGTGATACAACCACAAAAAAAACCTTGTAAATGAATACACAGTTCGATAATGCAACTCTATCAACTCAAACACTATAATCCTCATGCAAGTTTGGGGTTCCAATCCAGTATAGATTGTGGCAATTTGAACTTTAGTTATCTTTTGAAAGCAAGACTTATAGGTCCACAAGTCGTATAGATAAATAGCTTGAAAATGTTCTAGGTGCAATTGCGGATAGTCAGACAAGATTTTATGTTCAACATTTTTGTATGATGTGGGTCTAGGTTTGGAGATAGTACTCCGATGCGACACACAAGTGATTCTTATGAAATCCCAATTCTAATAGTATCTGCGGTTGCTAATCCTTGCGAGATTATACACCAATTGTCAAGGCCGATCTGTTTCCTTATATTCCACATGTCTGTTCCGTTTATCCAATATGTCCACGTATAGTTATAAAGATCCAAATCCAACACAGACAATATTTCAAGGGAAAACAAACGAAACTTGGTATAGCTTCTGGGTGTCTCCAAATGAATGCCTACTCGACCCGTGATAAGCCAGTAATTGGGCCATAGTTAGATACACATACTTTTGCGTCTTTCTGCTGAAACTGTTGTTTCTGTGCAATAGTACTGGTTCCTGGTAGCTGTTGGGCGAACCCCAGAGAAATGGGTGAATGTTCTAAGGAATTAGAACGTTCATTGGCTAGTCTCACCCTGAAAACCATAAGGGAACGTGCAGCCAATTAACAAGTCAAGGAACTTCATTTGACTTGTTTCCAACATCCACTTAAACAACGGAAACAGGTCAAAGGAACGGGAGTTAGGCAATGTATTGTGTTGTGTTGAGACGCTAAGGGGATGTGTTGGGTCATAAGTGTTCCAGTTGCTAGAATTGCCAGTTTCTATTGAATGCGGTGATTGATGTGCTCAGAACCTCTATAAGAAACACACAAATAACCCCACTTGACTCGAGAGCAGCACAGAAACAGTCCAGAGACTGTTCCAAACAACCAACCAACAAATCAAACGGCAATATATGCACATTTCCAGAGATCCTGATGAGTTACAGCCCCTGGTACAGGGCCTTGTAAAGGTTGTAGGGAGAGGTTTCGTATCTCAAAGAGATGGTAGAGCAAACTGCGTAGAACGTGTTTCCAGACACAGTGGAAACATTGTTTCCAAATAAAGTAGATTTATAGCTTCACAGTGTGTGTGTGTGTATCCAAGTGACAGAGAAACAAGTTTACAGCAGTTTGCGGAACTTAGGGTGCGGCTCATTTTTTATCAAATTTTGATGTTTCCACCAGGATGGCCGCTGTAAGCTCAATTCCCAACGGTTTCCTTTCAAAGTATGACCGTTGAATTCGTATTTCCATTCCGGAGGGCATGACCTCCTCAGATTCTTTGATGATGAATCAAATTCCCTGATTGGGAAAATATCCAAGTTTTGAGCAGGATGGCTTTAGTATGAGCTATATTTGTTCGATTGGGCTAAATTTTTGATACGATGAACTCACATGTATTCTGGAGGGCACCAAATACCGGTATTTTCAATACAACTTGTATATTTGATATAGTGTACATTATGACAATGGTTCCAAATGATAGCAAGCATATATTTGAAGTAAAGGTCACATTGAAAATCCCGGTAGGTCCTGCCCTTCGTAGTACTCCCAAATACAACATAACCAAAAACTAGGTCAATCGGACAACTACACAGAGTATACAGCATGTCCTGTTCTTCGTAAGTGTGAAGAACAGGACATGCTGTATACTCTGTGTAATTGTCCGATTGACCTAGTTTTTGGTTATGTTGTATTTGGGAGTACTACGAAGGGCAGGACCTACCGGGATTTTCAATGTGACCTTTACTTCAAATATATGCTTGCTATCATTTGGAACCATTGTCATAATGTACACTATATCAAATACATAAGTTATATCGAAAATCCCGGTATTTGGTGCCCTTCGAAATACATGTGAGTTCATCGTATCAAAAATTTAGCCCAATCGAACAAATATAGCTCATACTACAGCCATCCTGCTCAAAACTTGGATATTTTCCCAATCAGGCAATTTGATTCGCCATCAAAGAATCTGAGGAGGCCATGCCCTCCGGAATGGAAATGCGAATTCAATGGTCATACTTTCAAGGGAAACCGTTGGGAATTGAGCTTACAGCGGCCATCCTGGTGGAAACATCAAAATTTGATAACAAATGAGCCACGCCCTAAGTTCCGCAAACTGCTGTAAAGTAGTCCTGTAGACTCAAGTAAGGCCCCTAGTTTATAGGCCAAGAGCGTTCACAAAGCTTTCCCTAAAAGGTACTTTCTGAGCAGCACACAGCAGTCACATTTCTAAAGTTTTCCCTGGATGGTATTTTCTGAAACCCACTCTGCAAACAACAACAATAATGTTTCTTTCAACAAACTCCCAGTTCAAACAGATTCACGGAGTTCCTAACAGTTTCCAGGCAGAGCCCAAGTGCATTTCCAGAATAATATATGATTCAGAAACAATTAAGATTTCGACTCATAATGCTACTCTAAGAGAGTGAGTTCACCGAGGATCACAGATCAACCCAATGCGCAAGCATATAGGCTGTTAGTTCGGGGGAAGATGCTGTGTCCATCGTAGAAACACCCTCGGATACTTATACAACTGCCAAGACATTGTTACAAAGCCCAAAACACAATCCCAATGAGTCAAAAGTCTGTTTACCGCCTCTTTATGCACGTTTCCGTCGGTTGTTCTTCTGAGCGTCGCCTCCCATTGGTTCCCAACTGCGAGCACACCATGTTCCCTTGCCAATTACGAAGCAGGAACCCGTCAGCAGCACCCTTGTATTATTCAGAGGGTGTGTCGATCACTGATAGATCGGCACTGCACTTGTTTGACCTGTTTCTGCTTCAACTCAACTCTCCCCTTGGTCCCAAGTGCGGAACTTGATAATACTCCTTTGTAGGTCTTGGTAGATACCTGTTTCTCTAGGGTTTCTTAGAAAGGGTTCTTGGGAAGAACCTTGGAACACCTTTAGAGTCATGATCCGGATCCCCAGAATAGCTGACCACCTGTTTCGGTGTATCCGCATTCAATGGAAACCGGCAACTCCAGCCACTGGAACCCTCGTGACCAAGCACATCTGCTCGGCATCTCAACACAACACAACACATTGCCCAACTCCTGTTCCTTTGACCCGTTTCTGTTGCATAAATGGATGTTGGAAACAAGTCAAAAGAGTTCCTTGACTTATTAGTCGGCTGCACAGATCTGGGTCACAACTCTAAAGGCGTTCTGAGGTTCTTCTGGGAAACCCCACAGAAACTGTATCTCCCGAGACCTACAAAGGAGTATTATCAAGTTCCGCACTTGTAACAGTGGGGAGAGTTGAGCTGAAGCAGAAACAGGTCGAATGAGTGCAGTGCCGATCTATTGGTGATCGACACACCCTCTGAATAATACAGGGGTGCTGCTGATGGGTTCCTGCCTCGTAATTGGCAAGGGACCATAGCGTGCTCGCAGTTGGGAATCAATGGGAGGCGATGCTCAGAAGAGCAACCAACGGAAACACGGTTAAAGAGTCGGATAAACGGACATTTGACTCATTGGGATTGTGTTTTTGGGCTTTGTAATTGTGTCTTGGCAGTTGTATAAGTATCTGAGGGTGTTTCTACGATGGAAACAGCATCTTCCCCCGAACTAACAGCCTATACGCTTGCGCATTGGGTTGATCTGCGATCCTCGGTGAACGCACTCTCTTAGAGTAGCATTATGAGTCGAAATCTTAATTGTTTCTGAATCATATATTATTCTGGAAATGCACTTGGGCTCTGCCTGGAAACTGTTAGGAACTCTGTGAATCTGTTTGAACTGGGAGTCTGTTGAAAGAAACATTATTGTTGTTGTTTGCAGAGTGGGTTTCAGAAAGTACCATCTAGGGAAAACTTTAGAAATGTGACTGCTGTGTGCTGCTCAGAAAGTACCTTTTAGGGAAAGCTCTGTGAACGCTCTTGGCCTATAAACTAGGGGCCTTACTTGAGTCTACGGGACTACTTTAAACTTGTTTCTCTGTCACTTGGACACACACACACACACTGTGAAGCTATAAATCTACTTTGTTGGGAACTATGTTTCCACTGTGTCTAGAAACACATTCTATGCAGTTTGCTCTTCATCTCTTTGAGATACAAAACCTCTCCCTACAACCTTTACAAGGCTCTGTACTAGGGGCTGTAACTCATCGGGATCTCCGGAAACGTGCAGATATTGCCGTTTGATTTGTTTGTTGGTTGTTGGAACAGTCTCTAGACTGTTTCTGTGCTGCTCTCAAGTCAAGTGGGGTTATTTGTGTGTTTCTTATATAGGTTCTGAGCACATCAATCACCGGTTAAGTGAGAAGCCTAGTAGCTTCGCGTCCAACAGGTGGGGTGAGATTCACTGGCTTCCTTCCCATAACTATCCACTTAAATACTTTACAGGATTCTAAATATAAATGAGACAGATACAAACGAGCGGCAGGGTTCATGGTATATGACTAGTGGTATGGCAGCTAGCTGAAGATCTCCTGTCAGTTATCAAGAGATTAGTAAGACTGAACAGATTTATAAAGAACATCAACGAGCTGAGCTGAATGATGTCTACATCACTTAGAATGATTGTGATGGGATATTGTTGATGTGTCAACTTTTAGCCGAATTCCTTGTCAGCTCACCGTTACCCTCCTTGGTAACCATCTACCTCAACTGGTTCCTCTTTGAACCGCTTAAGTGATTTGTCTGAAAGCTGTGATAGCCATCACTTCCTAGTACCCGAGTATGGTTTCTTAGTCAATTGGTAGATCAACCAAGTTCAACCTTTTCTTGGCAGTCCTGAAGACATCAGATGATGTCAAATGGTAAGCCCTCTTGTTCAGAAGGATAATCCCTCGTAATACACCCTTAGTCAGGGATGTGCAGTAGCCCCAATCCATTTCCAGGACGGTTAGGCACTTTCTGTGGTTGTTCCATTGGCGACTTCTCACATCAACCCTTTACCAGGATCGTTGTATAGTGCCTTTCTAATGGTCCGAGACATATTATATCCTTCTTAGCTAACTGCCCAGGCCAGTATTAGGCCTTGTGAGATGACATCATAATGTAGTGTAACACATTATAGTACGTTGCAACTTGAGTGATTTTGAATAAATGCCTGGGTGCCCCAGTACCAGGTCTGTCACTGCACTTCACAAGCTCAGTGGAACTGATAATAAATATCAAGTGGCTTGACAATATCTAGGGGCGCGACACAAACCAACTAGTATAGTGACCAGCAAAATATCGCACGGCACTATTCTGTGGTGTCGATCCTCATAAATCATATCAGTCATCCTTGATGCGAGGCTCAGATCTTTCTAACGGTCAGATCTGCCCGAGTAACCACAGTGATGGTTAACTCAGTAACATGTCTTCATCCCAATCTAATCAGTTGGTCTTCTACCCAAAATCAAGCGGCACAATATCCTAACCGGTATCTGGCAACGTGATATCTCAGCCGGCCCTAATGTGGTTGTACCAATCCTGACTTTGTATATCTTTCTTTAATAGTCATCAGACTATGTAGAGGCCGTTGAAGTGGCAAGTCAATAATTCTGAGTAGTTCCCTGATGTTTCACCTCCAGCGCATAAGATAATGGTTTACCACCACCGTCTATAGCTCAGTGTAAAATATCATAGTCAGGACGTAACAGCCTTTTGGGCTGCCTTGTCAAGTCTACTCAATCCTTCATAGTTGATTTGTTACACTGACTTTCGGCCATCAAGAGTTTGGCCTACCACCCCAGGGAGGGTGTACACCCATAATTTAATGCCTCACTTCTGCCCACTAATAGGTTCAAAATGAAATAAAAACTGGTGTTTTCATGCATGCCTATCACCGGATCACCAACCCATTTCGAGAACCTACAGGCCAGGCACATAACCTGCAACAACACCCATTCGACTCGGGGTCAGGCCGTTGTTTGTGGAGATCATCTGTTTTCTTCTTGCCCTCAGGCTTCGGTTCAAGTTCATGTCATTCTCCAATTTGCACAATCCATTTCAGGTCTCGCTTACCTTAGTTTGCGCTTGTGAGTAGGGTTGTGTCTGCTCTCTTTCTCGAGTGTGAATTAAAACTAATACAAGCAGGGTCACCAGGAGCTAAGCATCGGCTTGATAGCGGTGGGACCGCGCCTGCTTCACCTCACCATAAGCGCACACATACACATATAGGACACCCATTTGATTTGGAGTCGGGCCATGCAGAGTCTCCAAATAGCGAATACTTTTTGGCACTGCTTTCCTTTCCTTCGCACTTCGGCACCTATCCATCATTCTCTAATGTTCGGTAATCCATTTCAGGTGTTAGCTCAAATTTTTTCCAGCTGGGCTACGAGTGGTTGTCCATTTGCTGTTTGTCCAGGAGAGTGCTCAATTATTCAATCGTACCCAGGCAGGGACATGGGGACATAACTATCAGCTCGATAGCGGGCATACCGCCCCCACTTTACGTCTCCAAATGGCAAGATCTATATAGAGGATACCCTTTCGACTCGGGGTCGACTCATGCTTCTGGGCAAACAAATATTTTTCTTCTTTCTGTTCCATTGGTTCAAGTTCACATCATTCTCTCATTTCAGCTCTCGGATAAATTTTGACTTTGTTTGCGCTTGTGAGTGTGCATTTGTTGTCACTCGAGTGTCAATTATCCTATACAAGCAGGGACCGAGGTAGGCAAGTATTGGCTTGATAGCGGGTAGACCGCAGCTGCTTTACGTTTTACCTGCACAATATGTAAAGCTGCATTTGCAGGATACCTGTTCAATTCGGGGTCGGGCCATGCGGGGTAGGGATGATATTTTCCCTCCTTCAGCTCAATCCAAGTTCACATCATTGTGTCTCTAATTTTGCATCCATTTAGAGGGTTGGTTCAAACTTGTTCAAACTTATCGGTGTGTTTGCATTGAGTCGAGTGCTGCATCATTTAATCGCACCAAGCAGGGACATAGGGAGGCAGGTATCGGCTCGATAGCGGGTGGACCGTGCCTGCTTTACCCGCAGTTATGGCACAAGTGTTTGCGGGATGCCCGTTCGATTCGGGGTCGGGCCTTCGCTCTTGGGGAATATATTTTTTCCTCCTTTGGCTCAAGTTCGCGTCCTTCTTCAATTTGCGCAATCCATTTCGGGTCTCGCTTACCTTGATTCAACTTTGTCTGTCAGTCTCGGTTTGCTGTCTCATCGATAGCGGGTGGACTGTGCTTGCTTCATGTGCAGATATAGAGGATATGCAGGATACCTGTTCGAATTGGGGTCGGGCCATGCTTTCCGGTTGGTGAACGAGCCTTATTTTTGGCTGCTACAGCAGCTTTCCTTCGCACTCAGGCACCCCAAGTCTCTAACTGCGTACTCCATTCGAAGTCTTGTTTACCTCGCAAGTGGGTTTTCATTCATTTTTTCTCGAGCCGATCACCGGTTTGCTGCATTCAATCATACCCAGGCAGGAACACAGGGAGGCAACTATCGGCTCAATAGCGCTTGGACTGTGCCTGCTTCACCTGTGTGAAACACAATGTCTACATGCAAGATACCTGTTTGACTCGGGGTCGGGCCATGCATCTGAAGCATGTGTCTTTTTGTTCTTTCTCTTTCTTCAATTCAAGTTCACGTCGTTCTCTGATTTTGTGGACTCCACTCTCAGGCACTGGGTCAAATGCTTTGAGCCTTAAGCTGTGAATGAGTTTATATTTGCTGGCTCTGGAGTGACTTAGATCCCCCCCAAGCAGGGACACATAGGAGGTAAGTAGCCTGTTTGAGATGCAGCCATCAGATGACTGATGGTTGCGAAGGGTGCAAGATTCTGGTGAATGCAAGGTGAACTCACTACGTATTCTCCTAACTTTAACGGCATCTAATTGATCCCTAGAAAGGCCCCTACATGTTTTGTTCAAACTCCCATATAATTTCAGTCACAGGAAGCAAAGTCAGGGGCCATATGATGGCTCGAGTGGCTCATGTTGGTCGATGCAGAAGGATGAAAGCCACGTGGCAATCGTGGTATCCAATCATGATAAAATATTAGACCAGCGATCACCGAGGAACCGTGAGTTCAACTGCGAGTTGATTGAAGAACTCACACAAGCTTGTACTAATACTGCAGTTCTAAGACAAGGCAAGGAGAGAGGGAAAAAAAACTAATCCTCGAAAGTTTCATGGCCCGACCCCGAGCCAAACGGGTGTCCTGCATATGCAGTTGGTGGTCACTATGCAGCAGACATGGTCCCACTGCTATCGGATGAATCTTTGCCTTCGTCTGGATGCAGTCCGTATAAAGTAACTTGGGTGTACTAACTTTAACTTTATTTGCCCCTTTCAACACGCGTGCCGCAAGTTACTTATATTTTCCCATGGCTGGCAAAAGTAACTTGTTTCAACTTGGTGGGTCGCCCACGTCCTTTGGCTGTAACTATTCTTAGGGTCCATTCCAGGCTTCATTTATACATCCTAATTCACATATAAGCAAAAATCCACCCTTTGTGAGTGAACTGAATGCTTGAAAACACCGACTTCGACTTCCAGCAGTGCATATCATCTGTATCGCCACTCAACCGATTTATGACTTCCAGCTGTACTAATTGGACACCCTGTCACGATCAAAGCTTTTCTGCTTGAGACCGTCTGCAGGTAGGAAGCTTCGAAAAGAGAATCAAATAAAGGACTAAGGAAATACAAGCGTAGAACTATTACTACTTATACTGTTTATCGAACCGTGTGAGCTATAGTATCCTATGTGCAGCGAACAAATTGTAGCAACTAAAGTTCTATCGAACTGTCAAGAAGAACTGTCCAATCATAGAAGAAATGTCAAGTTAAATTAAAAAGTATTGTTAAATGCATGTGAGACGTCTGTCCATCATATGTAGACTGGCTCACAGCAATGTGTATTATTGTCCTCTTCGAGTGCTCCACATGTAATGACATCATGCTGGATTGTTGGTCCTTGTCATACAATGTGTATTTCTTGTGTAACAATGTTATGATGATATCATAAATATGTCACTCGACATCCTTGATGAAACCATGCTCCATGGGTGCTTGTGGTTGAGCACTTAGATAAGGTGTTGGAGCAATAAGATTTGCATCAAATCTTGACCTAGTTGTTTTATGATAAATAGAGCTATGGTCTTTCTGTGCTTCATATTACGAGTGATCAAGAGCCACATGCAGAGGTCCCAGGTGGGCCAGACTGTTGATATGTGTTTCACCAGGTCACAAATTCCCCATATATAGATACGCGGAGTCAAGCCTTCAACGGATACGCAAATAGTGTCCGAATCAATACACACAGGGAGGATAACCAATCATTTGCCAGAAAAACATGTGAAAAACATTGAGCACCAATTTACAATGTGCTCCATATTTTCGAGGCTACAGCATGCAAAATGTGTTCAAAATATGTTCTCCATGGCCAACATCATGCAGAAGATATCCAAGTCATGGAGAAATTATTTTGAACATCTTTTGTATATTGAACCAGCAAATATTCAAAAGGCATTGTAAATAGGTTCTCAATGTTTTTTGAATGTTTTGCCGGTAAATAATTAGTTATCCTTCCTGTGTACAGCCACTATGGTTTGATGGCTTACCGTTGAAAGCTTACAGCTAAAGTCGGAACCAAAGGTGCAACCAATTTTTTTCTGTTTTGGAACATTTTCGGAGAATTGTAAATATCTCAGTCAGTTCTGCACCGATTTGCATAAAAACTGAATAGATTTACTCAGGCAATTCATGTGCAATTAGTGACAGAGAGGAATTTTTGAAAATATCATGTATTAGGTAATCTGTGTTTTTGGAGCATTTTCATGCCAAATACCGTTTTTGCTGCCTAGAACAGGTTGCAGAGGCCCAATACTTTGTGAGGAGCAATATTCATACTGAGGAAAGGACGTGACAGAGCCAAAAATACACATAACTTTATTACCATTCTTCCAGCTGCATTGGAGGCAATCAGCATTTTCTTGCATCTGAAGATCTTGTGAGAATCACACTTATCCGAATATTTCGTGTGCTTTTGGCTGTGTAACCTCCTTGCCTGGTTACATACACTGTTGCCTGCAAAATATTAGGCCCCTGCAACATGTTCTAGCCATGCAAAAATGGTATTTGGCGTGAAAATGCTCCGAAAACACAGATTACCTAATACATGATATTTTCAAAAATTCCTCTCTGTCACTAAGGTAGGCGCCATACGCATCCATCGAGTCACGTGAAACGTGACTGATGGGTGACAGTAACATGGGAAAGCGCGAAATCTTGAGAGGCAAAAAATAAAATTGTTTTTTCCGAGGTCCCGACGAGAACCGAAGAAAAATATGAATTCCTAGCTATGAACAAGCTCTCCGCTGTCGCAAATCTTCCACCCATTGAGGGGGAAGGGTTCAATGACCTCAATATTTTTTGTTGGCCCATACCGCATCTGCTCCGTCAAGCCCGCAAAAATACTGTAGAATTTCATTCAATTCGGCGGTCACGCATCACGCACCCCTGTGCCGCAATGAATTTTGGTCTCAGTCATGGGTCATGGCGCCCAGTGCCAAATGTAAAATCCATGACACTGGGGCCAAATCTCCCTTGGAGGTGCAAAAAAGGCAGAATTTTCGTAATTTTTCGTCTTGAATGCCGAATTTTTGGAGGTGTCATGCCAAAATTTGTTGGTTGCCAAAGTGCCGAATCGGTATTTTGGGTCATGGGTCACACCCCGTGCCAAATTGAATGAAATTCTACAGTACGCATCTGCAAACCTCATCGACCAGCATGCAAAACGGCGCATGGAGGCAATTGGGACTGCTTCCAGAGCTTCAAGCATGTTCTGCTCCATGTCTTCCTCCTTCGACGATGGTGGGAACATCCGGTAGATCCGTTTTGTGTAGCCCCAATAAAATTGAGCTCCAGGTGATACTTTGGGAAGAAAATGACCCAGGTTCTTAGCCTTTAAGCTCCACTCCTGAAAACACATTTGTGCTCCAGCGCGTCGCTGTTGGATTCTGAGCACATTTGAAAAAAAAAGGTGGAAAACTCTTTTTTGACGTGATGTATGGGAAATCTGAGACCACAGGATCCTTTATATGTCAAATACGAGTGTTTCTGTGGTTTTAGATTATGTCTCTACCCCCGACACCCCTGACTAGTTGAGGCGGGAAGGCGCCGTCACACCATCAAGCACGTGACTCGATGGATGCGTATGGCGCCTACCTTAATTGCGCATGAATTGGCTGAGTAAATCTATCTAGTTTTTATGCAAATCGGTGCAGAACTAACTGAGATATTTACAATTCTCTGAAAATGCTCCAAAACAGAAAAATTTTGGTCACGCCTTCAGTTCTGACTTTAGCTGTAAAGAACACAGAATATTCAATCTAAACCCCATGGTTGCGCCACGGCCGAAATGTGTGGTGTTGGAACAGAAAAAATGGAGGTGAGTGGCGAAACAGCGAGGAAATAGAGTGATTCACAGGCTGCCGGAGATACACACAGAAGAAATAAACCGTCAAGGCTATAGACTGCAGGAACATCAGGAATTATGCACATGCAAACCAGAAATGATGCACAATGATGGAGATTGTGCGCTGGCGATTAAGAACACGGCAACCTGCTCGGCGAATAGGGTCAGCGGGGGCCCAACAGAAGATGAATAAGATGTGTTGAGAATATCGAACAGGCAGGATGTTGCACTGGCTGGGATTTGGGAGACTTTTGTAGACTTGTTTTGTGGAATCGTGCAGATTGGTCTTGACTCTTGCGGAGGATTTGCTAGCGGTTAATCGGAGCGGAGGAACCATGAGACTAACAGCGAGTGGGGGCATGAGGGGAGGTTCGCTTCCCACTTGCGGTCTTGCAAAGCAAACGATCAGGCTTGAACACGATATTGCAGCGCAGAATTGACATCCAACACAGCTTGGGGCAGCAAGACTTTGGCACCGACTCTTGACGGCTTTGACTGTTTGGATCTTGCAGCAGGCTTGATCCATCCATCGACAACCAGAAGGTAGTGGTTTGAGCGAAAATGAAGGTCGCTACAAAGCGAGAGAATGGTGGGGAGCAAAGTCCTAGGAGAAAAGATTTATTGACGAGGTCTTGCAGCTTAGAATTTGGGGTGGTGTTTGATCAATGGGCTCAGGAAAACGTTGCTGTGAAAAACTTGTTGCGACCAGGGCATCAGTGAGGGATGGTTGCGGCGGCGATGATGGTGCGAAAAGGAAGAGGTATTGATGCAGGTGGCTCTTTTGAGAAGTGTAGCGCCGGCATGGGTGTGAAGATTGCAGCTGACTCGCAGGCCGAGGGAGGCCAATTTGGGCAGCTCAGAAACATAGAAATTTGAAGGCGCAGTCCGTAGTAGACCATGAGTGGGAGTGGGCAGCGATGGACATCAGATGGGCTGATGGATTGCTACACAGCCACATCAAACTGCGCCGCTGCATGTTTGGAGTAATTCTTCACTTGCAGAGCAGCTGTGGCCCCTAGGAAATTTGAGAATGATGGAATATACTTTATCTCACCCAATACAAGGTCTATGTATCAAAGCATTTGAGAAGACACTGATAATTGATCTATCTCGACTCTTAATCACGCAAAGTCACGCTCGGTGACCACTATGATTTGGTCCAGCACTTCGCGTTTTGAGCTAATATTGTCATGAATCGTCTTTTCATTTTACTTCCAGAACCCGAACAACCCGAACAACCCGATCATTGATCAGATCAACTATCTGATCAATCGAACTTGGATACCGTTTTAGGATCCCAAACGGTTATGATCGGTTTCCCGACCTTTGGGTTCCCGATCACCCCTCTACGTTCCTATACCCCTTCATTTACTTCGCATTAATCTTGTCCGTTGTCATTGGACACTGTACCTTAATCTATAAACCCCTAGAGACTTTAGTATATAAACTGTAGTTATTCTCCTGTACTTTACACTATTCTAGTCTAAACTCCAGGCTTATTCGTTTGGACCTCTTCATGCTTCAGTCGCCCTCGTCACCTCAGAACCCGGAATCTGCTCTGTGCTGACAAATATGGCCATTTGGGGACTCCCGGTTGTATGCGGCACCCATTTTAAGTCAAATATCTAGAGATTGGTAAAGGTCAAATTTTTATTACCACTCAGGTTGTGATGCCGGTGGACCGAAATTCACAAGTCGGGGGAGCACAAAAAAAAATGTGCTTAACCAATCTCTAGGTAATTACTTTTAATTCACTTTTGTCTCCTAGCTTTAGCTCTGAGGGAGGGAGGGAAGCTCGAAAACAGGAAGGTGTTTGGTAAGAGGCAGATTGCGGGAAGGCTTCATCAATCAACATGAACAAAGAGATTGCTGATGGCTTGACCGCTGCCCACTCCCACCATGAGGGCACTGCGCAAGAGCAAAAACACGTGAATTAATCCTTATGGAGAAGAAACCCAACATATGCAACGCGATGGGCACCGTCGAACGAGCAGCACGGGTAATTTCGTTGAGGCTGTGGACTCACGGGACTTCTCCATCGGCGTTGAATTGCGAGTTGAATTCGACACCTCGCAGCTTCACAGCAGGGAGGTCAACGGTCAAGTGGGAATGGTTGCGTTGTATGGGGATGGAAGGTAAATGAAAAGCTGTGTTTGTCAACGCTGACCGCAGTGATGGATGGGAGGAAGAAGAGAGTCAACAGGATGGAGATAAGCTAAAAGGGGATGGAACAAACAAACCCCAGCGAAACCTCGTCGTTTCGTGAAAGAAACGGTAGATGGCAATGCCGAAGGGGTATGTGGCCGTAGTGCGAAGGAGTGCCAAATATAGATGTGTTCAACAGCAGTTGTGTCTCGTGTTGCGTGTGCTATACATGGTCAGCCCAATTCAGACTAATTCCGCAGCTCGTAGCTCAACACAGGAACAACGGCAAACATTCATCACCCCGGCCGGATGGCTCAACAGCTTTTGCATCTGAAATGGAAGAACGAATTAGAATTTGATAGAACAGAGAACAACAAAAGGCTGTACAAATCGAGGTGACGAGCAGAAGCGACGAAATGGAGGTAGCAAAAGGGGATAGAGCCTAACAGTCCCCAAGGAATTGGGCACATCATCTTATTAGAACGGTTAATTTGGGGCTCGCCTGAAATAGGAGTGGGAAAGATTTAGGCCTAATTCGGCGAGCTTGGAGGGTGGCATTGCAACGTGGTTGAGAACGAAATCCCAAATTGAGGTGCACACGAAATCAGGGTGTCTGCTTAGGATACGAGTACCGTACAATTACGTTGAATTCGATAGTCATGTTTTACGCAACCCGGTATCGATATCGAATTTTGGTCAAGGTCACGCATCACCCAGGCGAGTGTCGAATTGGTCAAACGGTCACCAAAAAGCGCTAAAATTTAAGAATAAATCTGCGTGCCCTTCAGAGGCTTTAAAAGCCCAGAATTCAATAGTTTCTCTCGTTTTTATGCCCATCTAGTGTCTTTCCGCGCTAAACTACGCTGCTCTCGTCAAAATTAAGACCAGAAGACAAGAAACAGAAAAAAATATGGAAGGTAATGTGAAATGAATCCAAATATTCCGGGGATGTACCAGAACTCTCAGTTAATCTAGTAGCATCATTTGTGCCTGATGTTGCATTTTTTGTCTGTGTCACGCTCAGTTCGGGGGTCTCGAATAGCTAAAATGAGTCACGCGTCACACCCCGGGTCAATTTGATCGAAATTGTACGTACGGTAATTCCCGCTTTGGCAGTAGCAGTTGCCAGCCTTCGCGATCTGTCAAACGTGCAATGAGCATTCTAAAAGGGGCCTGAAACATTTTTGAAATCTTTACCGTAATATCAGTACAAATAAATCGGTGCGCTTATCGATGAGTTATGCATCAGTTATGCCTCTGCAGCGGATCTTCTCTCTCTTCATGAGATTATTTCATATTCCTTTAAAAGTTCGCGTTTGGTTAATTAGCTTCGAGTCGCTGGGAAATCACGGTGAAGCACCGGGTTGAGCACTAAACCAGCACCAATCCACTTATTCAACTGAAGGAGTGCGGCCCACCGCACCTTGTATTTACTACGGAACCCCTACGGATTGTTGCCTTATGGAGTACAAGAGGTTGGTCGGCCGCTTCGCGACCTCCCACCCCTTTCTTAAAATAACAGATGTCTGCAAGGCGTCCGTGTAGAGTATCCTGGCTCGTGACCGAAATCTATTTGAGAGAGAAGAAATTCGGCGCCTGTTGTGAGAGTATTGACAGTTTAGGGGACAAACGACGAAATTGGGGGCGGCAAATGCTTCAGATGGACATCCGTAATTTATAAAGAGAGAGATAAATTACCCCTGTCTGCAATCTGGCGGAAGCCTTTTAGGTTCATCGCAAATCCACTGGTGGTGCATGCATTGCAAGCCATATTCTGCAGCTCTGAATGCCGACCAAACTCGAGCAAGACAATAGAGAGGTTGCGCAAAGCCGCATGCGGCTGCACAAAGCCGCCTGCGGAGATACCCTGCATTCCTCCCCCACATTACCAGAATGACTTATGAGCATATCCCAGACCACTTGAGTCAAAAACTGAAAAAAACCGCATGGAAAGACGTTGCGCCACCAAAAGCCGCATGCAGCTTTGCGCAACCTCTCTAATAAGTATGTGAATCTTCTAGTCTTTGCCAGGTTACTTTCAACTCAGACTTATCTCCCTATTGTAGTCCATCCTCGGCAGAGTTAATGAAAGTCTAACGCTGACATTCAAGCGCCAAACCAGCAATAATTCAAGTGAAGTCACCGCACGTGCGCGTGCCTATAAAAATAAATACAATGCCGATCATCAGCCCTGGCAAACCGGCGCTTGAGCGTTTAAGTGGAGTTTGGGCTTGTGTACACTTTTATAAGCGCGCACGGGGCCGACTTACGTTTATATACGTCAGACTCAAGGCACTTGACGGGCGCTTCCAAAAGACCGGGTTGAAATAGAGATGGCGTGTGAAGCCGAGGCGGCAATTAACACCAAGTGAAGCGCTTGTTGTGAGACAATCCGGAGTTTTGGGTAGAAAGGACCATATGCAGGGCGTTAAAGGCTTCAGACAGACACCCGTTATTCTATAAAGAGAGAGAGAGATTATCTTTCGCCACCTTTACGCCGCTCTGGAGCCTTCGCGATCTGTCAAACGCGTTGACCAATGAGCTGCTGGGTGGGTCAGCAGTCAGTATCATAGGTATTTAATCTCTTCAAGTTCCTCCTCATCGTGCACTTGAGCCGGCTCCCACACACATTGTGTTTTGCTGTACTGCCCACACTGCATCTCTTGCGCCTGACCGAATGAGCAACAGAACAGCGATGTCTACATCTCAGCAGTCTGCACCCACACCAATTGTAACCCCTTGGAGGCTGCTCAATTTCTTCTGTGTCCTGGCGTTCAGTATAGCCAAGTTGGTGGAGACATTAAAGGACAAGAAACTACGGGTGACAATACTCGACGGTGTTCTTGCAGTGGTGTGGGGTTCGATGTAGGTGTGATATTCATCCGATTAGTCCCCACATTAACTTGGGATATCACCGTAAGATCGTACTGGACCGCCTTCATCGAGAACAAAAATCTTGGCCAAATGGGCAAATGGTTCTTCCTCACCGATGCGTCTGTGGCCATGCTCCCTCTGGTGTTAATTACGGGCATGATCACAGGTGAGTCCCATCATGTTACAGAGAGGTTCTCAATCTAAATACCATCATGGTAGGAAGTATCACGATTCAATCCACAGAAGGATTGCTATATGGTGTCAAGGTCCTCTGCATAGCTGTCTTGGTGCTCTTAAGTTTCTTTGGGGGATTATAGTGTTCTTATTACTACTTAGTCTTGTTATTACCGGCGGAGTTTGATTCAAGGGGATGTCGGCATACAAATTTCCGACCAGGGTGGAAGGGGAGGGGGGGGTCCCAAAGTGGGCTGAAAAAAGATTCTAGTGCATGTTACCTATGCAGAGACTCAAAATGGAAGCGTATCAGAAAGGGTTCTATACAGCACAAAAACACTGAAATCAATGTCCAGGACCATCCTAGCTTCTCAATTGCTTCTCACTCTGGGGATAGGTCTTCGAGCTAGAGTGCTGTGGGGTCCAATGGACAGAGTTCGACATTAAGGCCTTATTAAGGGTCCGGATTTTGGCTAAGGCCTTAATCCTTAACAAACCTTAATTAAGCCCTTCAAATTAAGGCCTTAATATAGTTTTCACACGCCATTTCAGCGGCAGAAAGACATCGAAATAATAAACTATTCATCCTCTTCATAATCGCCACCCGATCCTTCCTATTCCCCGTCATCTAGCTCTTCATCCGAATGCTCTGCTGCCAAGAGTGGCATCAACAGCTTCTCCCGATCAAAGGTCTTGCGGAGTGTGTGTTCGGGTGGCTGGGGGATTTTGCTGCCAAAAAAGTCGTGAAAGGGGGCAAGGCAGCCATCGTGCACGGTGCTCAGGGGCAGGCAGCTGAGGAACAGTACAGGCTGGATCACTCGGCCCAGGGTTGTTTGTGGTATCACCCAATTCCCCCATAGTATGCCTGATGCACTCCAATTCCTCCCCCTCTAATTCTTGGACCCTCGCTGCAACTGCCCACGTACTGTAAAGCTTGCGTTATGTAGTACCTGAATTAATGGGATGAGAGGTAACACTGATTGATGTGCTCAGAACCTATATAAGAAACATAGAAGTAACCCCACTTGACTCGCGTTCGGTGTAGAACCAGTCCTGAGACTGTTAGCAACAACCAACAAACAAATCAAACGGCAATATCTGCATGTTCCCCGCTGAGTTACAGCCCCTAGTACAGGGCCTTGTAAAGGTTGTAGGGAGAGGTTTCATATCCCAAAGAGACTAAGAGCAAAATGTAAGCAACACATTTCTAGACATGGTGGAAACATAGTTTCCAAGCAAGAGGTAGATTTATAGCTTCGCAGTGTGTGTGTATGTATCCAAGTGACAGAGAACAAGTTTAAAGTAGGCCCGTAGACTCAAGTAGGCCCCCTAGGTTATAGGCAAGATATGTTCATAGAGCTTCCCCTAAAGAGGTATTTTCTGAGCAGTGTACAGCAGTCACATTTCCAAAGTTTTCCCCAGATGGTACTTTCTGAAAACCGCTGATAGGGCATGTACCAAACCACGCATGAAAACACCAGTTGGAAATAGAAGGAGAGGGAGCAAGGACTCCCTCTGTGTTTGAAGAAAAGAGTGAGGGAGCTGTTTCTCCCTCAGACTCCAAGTGAAGGGGAAAGAAACCCTGGAAGCCCGAGCAGGAGAAAGCGGAATGGTGCAGACTCCCCCCGGAAGCGCATGTCAGGTTAGAACCTGAGCACAGGCTTAAGAATGGAAGGCACGGGAGATTGTCACAAAATGGACGCACCCAACCAGGAGACAGGAAGTGGACAACAAAATGATAGAGGAAATCCAGACAGCTTACTTCCCTGATGCCATGGGTATACTGGACAACTTGAAAAAGCCGCTGCAGTATATCTGAGCCACTGGGAAATCCATGATGGTTCCAATGACCCTTGAAGGGCTGAATAACCTCAAAGGTTATACAGTGATCAGGTTACTGGACAGTGGAGCTACCAACAGATTCATCAGTCAACAATTCATCGATGAACATGGACTCAAGGTGGAGCCCCTAGCTGTCTGGAATACTTCAGCACCACAAAGAAACTCAATAGACGACAGGCCCGATGGCCTCTGGAGCTCAGCAAATATGACTTCGCGTTAATCCATAAACCCGGGAAACAGCATGCAAAACTGACACACTTTCGAGGTGAAGCGGTCATGAGAAGGGGGCACAAGATAATTTGAATCTTGTGCTGCTGCCGGAACAGTACTTCCGGAGGATGGATGGCAAGGAATTTTCAAAAGCTATGTTGGCGGTCTTGGATGACACGGAGGGGGATCAATTCATGGAGGACATTAAAGCTGGGAAAGCTGATTGGGAAGAGATGGTGAAGAAGGTGCTAGAAGACAAGGCTGAGGGCTGGGAAGAACACAAGGATGGTGATAAGCCATGAAATGGACCATGGGTGAAATAGCAAGGAATTTGCTGATTTCTACCTTAATCACATAGTGCACTGCTCCAAAGGATTAGCATAAGTCCTATATGGCTAATCAGGGCTTTATCCTGCATGAGGGCCTTAATCAAGTCCACCTGGGATGCATCAACTGGAAAGTTCATACTGGTTGACATCCATGATTCAGGGTTTAATTTACCAAGATTAAGCATCACTGCTTAGTTGAGGCATCACGGGGCCCACAAACAACATGGGCAATATTAATCATCCTCTCTGATGATCTGGGGCATCGCTGTGGGGTCTTGATTAGGTGTTCAAGTACTTTGTTGTGCTTGATTTACAGAGGGAGCCTTGCGCGACGGATCAGGTGACTCAGGTTCAACAGTAGCTGGTTACCCCGGCTATGGTTGGGCTTTGCCTATCAGCTATCCGATCATTGTTGCCATCCTGATTTGGTAACTTGGACCAGGCCAGGACGGTAACTTGCATATCTCCACATCCACTTGGTGGTTTGGGCTGATTAAGGTACTGGCTCAGAGCCAGTAGCTGTGTCTACCTAAAACTGAAGGTCCTGAACGGGGGACAAGAGGATAGAAGGTGGGACTGTCTACACGATCGAACAGGAAGCAGTCACACCGGACACACTCAAGCATTAAGGGGTCGACACACGAGGATCCTATATATTTACCCACATGTGATTAACTACAGACACCTTACTCATATACCAGCGAGTAGAATAATCATCGTATTGTAAGCATAATTGTACAGTATATAAGGGGGAGGTTTTGGCATGGATAGGACTGAACTTTATGTCACTAAGAGCAGTAGCCTTTACCGGGTATTGCTTGATAAATGACGGAGATTCGGGACTTGTCACCCAGGACTGACTTTGTTAAGAAGTTTTGTTTCGTCTGCACAAGTAACTCAATATCAATTGTTGACTCAGGATCTTGGGATTGGGAACGGTTAAGAAGCTAGAGAGAGCTTATTAGGATTGAGAACATGGCACTGCACTACAGTAGCCTCGGAAGGCTTATTATTTGGGATTTGGAGAACAGGCACCTTGTTAGGATTGGGATTGTTGGCTCAAGCTTCTAAAAGCTTTTGAACTCAATTTGTTGGCTTAGGCACTCATTTGGCATTGCTCAAAGGGGTCTAATACTCTAAATCAAAAACCTTGTACTTCAGACTAGACCTCTTAAAACAGGCTTATTCCTCGCAACCTCTGTTGGATTATTTGTGCTCCTTGAACCTTCTTAAAGTGTTCAAAAGACCTGTTCTCAGTGGCACAGTCTAAACCATTCAAGGGGAAAGTAGTTAGGATTTGGTTAGTAGTTGCGTTTTTGCCTTAATCAAGCAACTCGCATTCTGCTCGTTGGGTCTTGATTAAACTAGTACTGCTGTTGTAGACACTGAGCAAGCATTTCAACGGATTCGTAACCCGGTACCGAACCGTATACGTCCCTCCAACCGGGGATCTACAACACCGGATTCTACAGGCACCATGATGACTATATTTCAGGACACCCGAGACAATTCCGAATGGTGGAACTAGTAACCGAAACTACTACTGGCCCTCTCTGCTGTTGGATGCCAAACAATATGTTTCCGCATGCCCTGTGTGCCAGAGGATGAAACTATTTCCCTCTAAACTTCAAGGACCCCCGCACCCTAACGCAGTGAACTGTCTGAAATCCGACTATACCCAAACACCGCACATTTTGTGCGTTTCAGGAATAGTCAGATTACAGTATAGGCTTATTTCTATGAACTGGTATACGGCCTCTGTATAAGCCAGATGGGTTGTGATCACAGAGTAACGGATGCAAGGGGTAGGAAGTACCCTGCAGATCGGCAGTGCTTGCCTCGAAAATTGTAGAGGAATGTGTAACCCACAAACCTCTTAAGAGACTATTTCTGGTCTTATTCCCCACACGATGGAATAGGCTGGATGTACTGATGACAAGGGCATGCGGGAATAGTCTTACTTCTGCATTAATAGGCTGCATACCTTCCATGTAATAGATGTCAAGGACTGGGGATGAACATTCTGATGAAGTTCCGGGATAAGCGAAGGTCGGCTAAGATGATCTGATGGGATTGTTCTTATTACGAGCGGATGGAGTTGGGGAAATAAGAACCCTTTCTGGGACAAGTCCCACTATGGGTATCTATGAGGAGCTAGAGGTCAGGGGAACATTACCTGATGGTCAGCGACGGTGGGAGAGGACCAGGGACAACGGGAATAGGACGAGCGACTCGGTATCAGTCAGCCAAGAGACTGAGGGTTCCAAACCCCTAGGATGACCAACACCACACAAATGGACATCACAATTGTCCTGTACACTGGCCAATGGCAATATGCTTGCAGGAGCCCTTCCAACAGATAAATAGCTGTGGAAGGGGAACTCGGGGAAGTTTACTAATTTATTTTTTGTTCTTGGACTTGCATATGATTTTGGGGTTTGTATAAGCAAGGGGAACTCGGGATTCGAAATAAGTACATAGGGTCGAAAAGTTTTTCTCAACCCTCAGCTGACCCCCCCCCCTCCTCCTTCCATATAGGGAAGGAGTTTCCCACCCCTAGCACTGGGCCGTCGCCTCCCATTATGGCCGCAGCTCAGTATACCACTGGAGGTGGGCATGACGGGCAGTATAGCTATCCGACAGAGTAGTAACACCCTCCTGTACACCTCTGGTGTGCTTTTCCTCACACTCTTGTGCTGCTATCTGGTCTATCACCCCCACTTTGGCACTAGGCACCAAATCATCACAACTTAGGTGTATATTGGCAGGGGAAAATAATGATACTGTATATCCATGATAGTGAGTCTCATATTCTGTTTTCCTGAACATCTGGGAAAGTGGTTGGGCCAACGGAAGGCAAAATCTACAGCGCCGTGTGTGATCCGGCATTCCATATTAGGAAACTGACCTTCAAGATGGTTCGGGCATCGTACAAACCCTTCCTGAAACCTCTGGCATGGTTCAAATGGTGTTTTGAGGGTTTCCAACATCTTCTAACAAAAGTATCACAAAGTTTTTTTCACCCTCCCCCGGGACCCCCCCCCCCTCCCCACGTACAAAATTTTAATCCCGAGTTCCCCTTGTGTATAAGTAGTCAGCACATTATCTTGAGTAGGGTACAGAATCACTTGTGTATTAGTAGGCTGAACACTTGTGATTGTGTCATGAATTGTCTTTTCATTTTACTTCCAGAACCCGAACAACCAGAACAACCCGATCATTGATCAGATCAACTATCTGATCAATCGAACCAGGATACCGTTTTAAGATCCCTAATGGTTTCAATCGGTTCCCTGACCTTCGGGTTCCCAATCGCCCCTCTACGTTCATATACCCCTTCATTTACTTCACATTAATCTTGTCCGTTGCTGTTGGACAGGTTGAAGAACAGGGAGTTACCTCAAGTGTGGTTTGAGATGGGGATAAAAGTGGTAAGAGGAATTTGGGGGCGTAGGATGAGAAAGCGAGATAATTGTAAGGGGCCAAGTAGCTGTACGTATAACAGATAATATGTAGTAAACCGATTTCGCTCGAACAAGGTAACGGTAGGGGTCCGAGATTTTTTAGGCAAAATCTTGACACGAATGGAATATTCGTCGGCAGTCTAGAATGTAAGTGTTCTATACCAGGTCTAGGATTCGCCACATCGTCGTCTAGTAGCGTTGAAAATAGGAGAATACTCTGCGTGAAGAACGAGCAAGGAGTCTGCGTGAAGCACAACTATATAAAGTGGTGACAGCCGGAACCGATCTGACTGAAAGGGTGTTCATGAGAGGGTCTTGACGTTTGTATGTGAATTAGAATAGTTAAACAAGACATAAGGCGTCCAGTTGACGTGTCTTGAGTGTGTCGTGGCACCCGATGTGGTGGTGTGAGGCAAGCAAGAAGGTGGCTATGTTGATCCGTAAACAATTTACATAAAACTAATACACACCTGACAAGCCCGTACTCGAAGGCTGTCGGGGTTGCTCTAAATAATAAAATACAGGTAAGTAGCCCATGCCAAGGCAAACTTGTTTCTAGACACAGTGGAAACATTGTTTCCAAACAAAGTAGATTTATAGCTTCGCAGTGTGTGTGTGTGTGTCCAAGCGACAGAGAAACAAGTTTAAAGTAGTCCTGTAGACTCAAGTAGGGCCCCTAGTTTATAGGCCAAGAACGTTCACAGGGCTTTCCCTAAAGAGGTACTTTCTGAGCAATGCCAGCAGTCACGTTTCCAAAGTTTTCCCTTGATGGTACTTTCTGAAACCCGCTCTGCAAACAACAACAATAATGTTCCTTTCAACAGAGTCCCAGATCCAACAGATTTACAGAGTTTCTAACAGTTTCCAGGCAGAGCCCAAGTGCGTTTCCAGAATAATATATGATTCAGAAACAATTAAGATTTCGACTAATAGTGCTACTCTATAAGAGTGCGTTTGCCGAGGATCCCAGATCAACCCAATCTGCATGCGTATAGCCTACTAGTTCGGGGGAAGATGCTGTGTCCATTGTAGAAACACCCTCGGATACTTATAAAACCGCCAAGACACTGTTACAAAGCCCAAAACACAATCCCAATGAGTCAAAAGTCCGTTTATCCGTCTCTTTAACCGCATTTCTGTCGGTTGTTCTTCCGAGCGTCGCCTCCCATTGGTTCCCAACTGCGAGCACACCATGTTCCCTTACCAATTACGAGGCAGCAACCCGTCAGCAGCACCCCTGTATTATTCAGAGGGTGTGTCGATCACCGATAGATCGGCACTGCATCTCGTTCAACCTGTTTCTGCTTCAACTCAAGTCTCCCCTTGGTTCCAAGCACGGAACTTGATAATACTCCTTTGTAGGTCTCGGTAGATACCCGTTTCTCTAGGGTTTCCCAGAAAGGGTTCTTGGGAAAGAACCTTGGAACACCTTTAGAGTTGTGGATCCTCAGAATAGCCGACCACCTGTTTCGGTGTATCCGCATTCAATGGAAACCGGCAACCCCAGGAACACTTGTGACCAAGCACGTCTCCTCGGCATCTCAACACAACACAACACATTGCCCAACTCCTGTTCCTTTGAACCGTTTCCATTGTTTAAGTGGATGTTGGAAACAAGTCAAAAGAAGTTCCTTGACTTATTAGTCGGCTGCACGTTTCCCTTATGGTTTTCAGGGTGAGACTAGCCAATGGACATTCTAATTCCTTAGAACCTCCACCCGTTTCTCTGTGGTTCGCCCAACAGCTACCAGAAACCAGTACTGTTGCATAGGAACAACAGTTTCAGCAATGAGCACGATTAGAAACACGCAGAATTACGTGTATCTAACCATGGCCCAATTATAACCAAGAAAAAGTTGAAAACAGTGATGCTGTTGTGTAGGGGTCTATGTGCCCTAACACCGTGTTTCCACGCATCGGCCATCCGCCCCCTCCACAACGGTACCTTAATTTACAACCCCTAGGGACTTTAGTATATAAGCTGTAGTTAATTCCCTGTACTTTACACTATTCTGGTCTAAACTCCAGGCTTATTCGTTTGGAACTCTTTGTGCTTCAGTCACCTTCGTCACCTCAGAACCCGGAATCTGCTCTGTGCTGACAAAATAATAGTGTCTCTACACAGTGTACCCACTGGGCGTAACACGATGAGCGACAACTATGTGCTCCCCTCGATGGAGAGCTTTGGCGCCCTAACCGGCGATGAGAGGGACAGTGTCTTGCTGCAGGCCCTACAACACACGGGAGGGCAATTCGGAGTGATGCAGGAGGACCTGGGGAACTTACGTGGAGAGAATCGTCTGTTCCGCGAGGACAACACCCATTCACAACAACTCTTGCGTGATGCCCTCATAGCCCTGGGGAGAGCCTCTACGGGAGGGCCCAGGGAGACTACACAGGTGAAGACGGCCCATGTCACCGCCCCTACCCCGTCTAAAGGAGACTCCGAATTGGTGGACTCCTATCTGGCGGAGTGCTGGTTGCACTTCCTGGACAACCCAACATACGAGAGAGACAGCTCAAAGATCACCTTCGTCCTGTCCTACATGAAGGAAGGATCGGCAGTGGCATGGGCCAACAACATTGTACAGGCCATGCGGAACCTGAGGGACCCCGTTATCCCGCTGTATCAGAGTTATGAGGTCTTCGAGAAGAACCTCATTGATGCCTTTAAAGGAGGGGCACAGGTGGAAATTGCGCAGGCTAAAATCGAGAAGCTGCGCCAGGGTGTGGGAACAGCCACGGAGTACTTCACACTCCTGGACACATACAACAACACCGCGGGTTACGACGAAACCACGCTTATCCGACTCCTCAAGCAAGGGATCCTGAAGCTGGTTCTGCAGTCCGTCTATGGAAAAACTGCACTACCGATCACCTATGCCAACTGGAAGGTAGCGGTCATCAAGCACAACAGGTTGCGTCACGCCTTCCACGTTATGGATAGCGCGCTTTGTGATCATCCTATCATGGTGCCCAAGGTGCAACAGAACCAGAACCTGGGGAACTTCTTTCGCAGAAATGAGCAACACACTCCATTGAATCCCCCGGTTACCGTCGTCCCGCCCCAGGTTGTCACTGGCGGGGCCCCTAATGCAGGACCCGCGCCTATGGACATAGACCGGTGATCGATGTGCTCTGAACCTATCAAGAAAACACCAACCAAAACCAAACCTACACAAAGAAGTGCGTCGGAACGGAATGGAAGTGCTCAAGACGTGCACAGACAAGTATCAGACCCTGGTACAGGGCCCTATAAAAGGTTGCAGGGAATGGAATAGACCTCGGAAATGAGGAGAGAGTGTTGTGTTGTTTATAGAAGTCCTTGGAACAAAGTCCAAGTACTTGAGCCTTGTCCTGAGTGAACTGGAATGGATCCGGAACAGACAGGAAAGCTAGTGGAACGCACCGAGATTGTTGATGCGTATGGAACCCTTGCTGTGCAAGTGTTCAGCCTTGAGCTGAGTGAACCGGAATGACACCGGAACAGACAGGAAAGCGAGTGTAACACAATGAGAGGTTCGATGTGAATGGAACCCTTGCTGTGCAAGTGTTCAGGCTAGATCTGAGTGAACGAGGGTAGACCCGAACAGACAGGAAGCACAGAGCGCGATGATGTAGAGCTTCTCAGTTATGAAAACAAATGAGAACGAGTTGCTGGGGTTCTCCAAAGTGAGGTGGATGCCGATTCCAAGCATAGACAGTAACAGACAATAGTGGGTTCCGATCCCAAGCGTAAACACAGTAGTGGGTTCCGATCCCAAGCTCTTCAGACAATGGTGGGTTCCGTTCCCAAGCTCCAACATCCAAACAATCCCAATATCCAAGTGCAGGCTCAGCACAATCCCAACATTTCCAGTCACTTTCAGACTCTTCCAGACAACGGCAAGTCGGATCTCAAGGATACCGAACACACAGAACAAAGATTCCGAGCCAAGATGAATTCTAAGAGACACCTTGTTTGAACTCCCCGGTCTCTACCCGTTTCGCAAGTGTTGCCGCCTACTAGCCAATGGGGTGATTCCGTGAAGTCGCCCGAGATGCCCCTGCTACTAAATACAAAACCCTGAAACACATGGAAACGTCCGAGAATAAGTAAGTATGAGTAAAATAGTCTGTTTATCCGTCTGACTTCCGTGTATCCATCGTAAGAATGGGTATCTGAGTCCTTCTATTGGCTGCCCATGTTGAGCACATCATCCTGGTGCGATCCTGTGCACATGTACGATCGGTCGCACTGTGCCTGAGCCATCACAACTGATCCCCTATGTCGATCCTGACTGTATATGCTGTTCCTCCCAATGCCCGCGCCTTCCCGTCTACTGGAACGTCTGGAACCAAAGCCCCCAGTCCATAGCTTTCCAGGGATACCACATTCGAAGTACTTCCCAGTATGGGTACTTGCTCCAGGAGCCAACGAGTGTAGGTCCAAGTGATCGGACACTCGCTTAGTGGCCATCCCTTATCCGGAATGCCCGGGACGGCGTGGAACCATCAAGATGTGATGTTCCCAGCCCCTTCCAGTGATCATCTGATCAGAACACGATACACATCCAATGTCCAACACACCACAACAGGATTCCAGTCCGTCCTCGTCTAGTTCCATGAGCGGGAATAGAGTAGACTTCACGTTCCACTTGTTCAGTGGGCAACACATCTCCTACAGGTTTCGGAGCAAGCACATGCCAATGGTTCCAGAGCATTCCTACCCATTCCCATCCGTTACTCAGTGGTTCCTGCCCTGCCAGCTACTTGGGAACCTCAGTACTGACGCTTCTGGAACGTAGCCCGGTACATGTCTCGTCATGAAAACGCGAAAAAGCGAAGATTTCATGGGTGGACAAATCCCGTGCTTATCACCAGGCGGTCAGCAAGAAGCCGGTTCCCTGATGCTACCAGTGCGGAGAGGTGGGCACATGGCCTGTAACTGCACAAGTCGAGGACCCACCAATCCCCAATTTCGAGCTATGATCTCGGAAATGATGGAGGAACACCTCAGGAAGGAGGATTTTCCCGAAGAATCCAGGTGAAGACTGTGCCCTCGGATTCTCATATACCCCCCCACCTGTAACGACTTCAAACAATTCATTCTCTGTTTTGACTATTGAAGAACCCGGTGTGGAGGAAGACACAGTGGAGATGGAAGGAGAGGGAGCAAGGACTCCCTCTGAGTTTGAAGAGAGTGAGGGAGCTGTTTCTCCCTCTGACTCTAAGCGAAGGGGCAAGAAACCCTGGAAGCCCAAGCAGGAGAAAGCGGAATGGCGCAGACTCCCCCTCGGAAGTGCGTGTCGGGTTGCAACCCGGGTGCACGCCCAAGAATGGAAGGTGTGGGAGATCATCACCAAGTGGACTCACCCAGCCAGGAGACAGGAAGTGGACGACAAAATGGTGGAAGAAATCCGGACGGCCTACTTCCCTGACGCACTGGGCATACTGGACAACTTGAAAGAGCCACCACAGTATATCTGAGCCACTGGGAACTCCATGATGGTTCCAATGTCCCTCGAAGGACTGAATAACCTTAAAGGTTATACAGTGGTCGGGTTACTGGACAGTGGGGCTACCAACAGATTCATGAGCCAGCAATTCGTCGACGAACACAGAATCGAGGTGGAACCCCTAGCTGTGGCGGTTCCGGTTTACAACGCAGACGGCTCCCTCAACAAAGGAGGACACATCACCCACGTTGGGCGCATGCACCTCTGAATGCAGGACCATGCCGAAATATTCTTGTTTGCAGTAACGGATACTGGGAAGAGTGACGTCATCATCAGGTTCAACTGGTTGAAACAACACAACCCGGAGATTGACTGACAGAAACAGACCATTCGCTTCTCCAGGTGTCCGGCCGCTTGTAAACGAGCTCGCTTATGGGAAGAATGGGAGGAAGAGGACAATGCTGACGTGGAGGAGGGAGACCGCATCTTCGTCACGAAGATGTAACCTGAAGACATCCTGGATACACGAGATGACAAACACCTCTGTGCTATGGGTAGTGTGGCCACAAAACTGGCAGCCACAGCTCACGAAGCCAAGGGGGCTAAGATGCTGGAAGAGAGTGTCCCCGCTCATTACCTGGAGAATCTCGAGGGGTCTTTGAAAAAAAGGATTTCGACAAGCTCCCCGAGCGATGGAAATGGGACCACGCAATAGAGTTGAAACCCGGCGCAGAACCCGTGAAGGGGCGAAGTATCCCCTTGTCGGTTCCGGAACAGGTGGAGTTGGACGCATTTATCAAGGAACATGTGGAAACCGGATGCATTCGCCCCTCGAAATCGCCGTGGGCTTCTCCCTTGTTTTTGTAAAGAAGAAGGATGGGAAGCTACAGCCTGTTCAGGACTATCGGAAGTTGAACTCTCTTACCATCAAGAACTGATACCCTCTTCCGCTGATCTCGGAGATCATGCACATGCTCTGTAAGGCAACCTGGTTTACTAAATTGGATGTTCGATGGGGATACAACAACATCCGGATTAGAGCTGTCCCTGTAGTACCATTATAATGTGCCCTGATTTTCCAGCAGTGCACATTAATATGTGCACTTTGCATCTCCTGGCCTGGTGCACATTGTAATGTGCACCCTTCCCCTGCCATTCCCGGCATGCTACTGCCAGTTCCGGCATCAATGGCATGAGGTTTCCTTATTTGTACCTGTTTGTACACCTTCTGTATTGGGCTATAGATTGATTGACAGCACCTGCCCGTCAATCAACACTATAACAACAATTGATGGAAAGCTCCCAGGCATGTACATCAACTTTGCTATCATTTATTGCTGGCTCTGGGAATTTATTTTGTGTTTTGTGCAATAACCAGGGGGTCTCTTGCAAAACTGTAAATACAGCCAAATAGCCCTCGGCCAGCTCTACAACTTTGGTTTTGAGATTATTTTTAGCCAACTGCCTTTTTTGACCACTACACCTTTGGCCCAAAAAGGAAATTCCAGTGTTTTCTGTCTCCCTAGCTCAATTCTTAACCATTTTGGATGATCTAACCACATAGACCTATAGATCTGTGGTCGTTCAAGCCACCTGGGACACAGTAGAGCCTATTAGAGAACAATAATAGAGTGAAAATAGCGAAAATCCTTAAATTATATTCTGATCATGATATCTTGGGTATATACCCTTGTAAATGACTCATGAATACACAACATTGTTTCTTTGGGTTGCAAAGACATTCCTCAGATAGGTGATCAGATGCCAATAATCAAAGACATCGCATTTTGGCTGTACAAAGAGAATCTATTTTGGCCTAATTATGCACTCCTCCATCATGTAAGGCCTCCCCAAACTCACCATTTGAACTTGTCCCATCTATATGTAATAGAAAAGTAGGCCATGAATACTTAGAACAAGCAACACTTCATGGTTTAGGGTGACCTTCTTGGATGTACTTGTTCACTATGTCCTGGCTGCCATAGGGTCAAGCCTATTGTTAAAACACTTAATACTAGTCTAACTGAGCCTTAAGAACAGTTCTGGGCTAGAAATTGTAACAATATTTGATAGTAAACTTCAACAGTGTGATTTGACACTTTTTGCTTGTTTCAGGAATAGTGCATTATGTAGGCCAGATAGTGCAGAAGAAACATCGGAAATGGAATCAGACAGTCAAAATACACCAGATCATGCTTTGCCTCAAGTGATTTGGTTAGGTTTTGGTTGAATGCTGCTTCCGAGCATATGGGTTCAAGAGCAAGTTTTCACACTATATGCTCACCTTAGCTCAAAACACCATCTGGCCGAAACCTGACCAAAATGCTTCAAATAAAGCCTAATCTGGTGTATTTTGACTGTCTGATTGCATCTGTGGTGTTTATTTTTCCCTATCTGGTCTCCATAGTGCCCTATTCATGAAATAAGCAAAAGGTGCCAATAGACACTCTTGGAGTTTCCCTCACTGTATGAGCGCTCTTTTTGATTCAGAACTGTTTATGTAGCTCACTTGGACTGGAAAAAGTCTTCAGAACATTGTTTATGACCCTGTGGCATCCAGAACATGGTGAACAAGCACCCACAAGAAGATCACCCTGTGCCATGGAGTGATCCCTGTTCCAGATGTGCATTACTTACGTTTCTATTCCATATACATGAGAAACATCCAAATGATGTGTTTGGGAAGGCCTCACATGATGGAGGAGTGCATAGTAAGGTCAAAATAGAATTTTTTTGTATAGCCAAAATGCGATGTTTTTAATTATTAGCATCTGATCACCTATCTGAGGAATGTCTTTGCAACCCAAAGAAACAATGTTGTGTATTCATGAGTCATTTACAAGGGTATATACCCAAGATATCATGATCAGAATATAATTTAAGGATTTTCGCTATTTTCACTCTATTATTGTTCTCTAATAGGCTCTACTGTGTCCCAGGTGGCTTGAACGACCACAGATCTATAGGTCTATGTGGTTAGATCATCCAAAATGGTTAAGAATTGAGCTAGGGAGACAGAAAACACTGGAATTTCCTTTTTGGGCCAAAGGTAGTGGCATGCCGGGAATGGCAGGGGAAGGGTGCACATCACAATGTGCACCAGGCCAGGAGATGTAAAGTGCACATATTAATGTGCACTGCTGGAAAATCCAGGGCACATTATAATGTAGCTACAGGCAGTGGTGCGGATTAAGGAAGGAGACAAAGAGAAAGCCGTGTTCGTCACAAACCGAGGATTGTGGGAACCGCTGGTTATGTTCTTCGGCCTTATGAGCTCCCCGGCCACCTTCCAATCCATGATGAATGACATCTTTGCGGATCTTATCGCAGAAGGACGGGTTATCGTCTCTCTGGACGATATTCTGATCTACTCAGAACACCTGGAAGAACATCGCTCCACGGTTAAGGAGGTTTTGCAGATTCTTCAGGAAAACAAGTTGTTCCTGAAACCCGAGAAATGCGAGTTCGAACAGAGAGAAGTCGAATATCTGGGAGTCATTGTCGGGGATGGGAAAATTCGGATGGACCCCATAAAGGTCGAGGGTGTTCGACAATGGGCAACCCCGAGGAACGTTAAAGACGTACAAAGCTTCCTCGGGTTCCTCAATTTCTACCGACGTTTCATCAGATTTGGGGATTACGCGAAGCCGTTAACTCTCGTCTCACTCGGAAGGATTACAAGTGGAGGTGGGGGAACTGGAGAAGAATGTGTTCCACCGATTAATATTGGCCATAACATCTTTCCCAATGCCCAATGGATGTTGGGGAATGGCGGGTTGAGGCGGATTCCTCGGATTATGCAATGGGGGCATGCTTGACGCAATGCCAGAACAGGGTGTGGGTTCTGATTGCATTTATGTCCAAGGGACTAAACGACACCAAACGAAACTACGACATCCACAACAAGGAAATGTTGGCGATTATGTGGGCCCTCTATGAGTGGCAACACTATCTGCATGGCAGTCAACTGAAGTTCGAGATCTGGACCGACTATAAGAATCTGGAGTATTTCACCACCACGAAGAAACTCACTAGACAACAGGCCCAGTGGTCTTTGGAGCTCAGCAAATACGACTTCGGGCTCATTCATAAACCCAGGAAGCAACATGTGAAAACCGACGTGCTTTCGAGGCAAAGCGGTCATGAGAAGGGGGCACAGGATAATTCGAATCTTGTGCTGCTGCTGGAACAGTACTTCTGGAGGATAGACGGTAAAGAATTTTTGAAAGCCATGCCGGCAGTCTTGGACGACACGGCGGGTGATCAGTTCATGGAGGACATCAAAGCTGGGAAAGCTGATTGGGAAGATGTGGTGAAGAAAGCGCTAGAGGAAAAGGCCAAAGGCTGGGAAGAACATGAGGACGGGTTCATAACCTGGCATTGAACCGTATACGTGCCTCCAACTGGGGATCTACGACATCGGATTCTATGGGCACACCACGACAATTATATTTCGGGACCCAGGACAATTCTGGACGGAGGAACAAGTAACCCAAAACTACTACTGGCCCTCTCTACTGTCGGACGCCAAACAATACGTTTCGGCTTGTCCTGTGTGCCAGAGGACAAAGCTATTCTCTTCGAAACTCCGAGGACCCCTGCACCCTAATGCGGTTCCAAAACAGGTGTGGCAGAACGTTTCGGTGGACCTGATCACCAAGCTACCCATCAGTAACGGATACGACTCTATCGCAGTGATAGTCGATCAATTGGGGAAAGGAATCCAGGTGGTGCCTTGCACCGACCACTTGGGAGGGGAAGGGATGGCGCGCATCTATCGTGACCACGTGTGGAAGGACTTCAGGTTACCCGAGGTGGTGATCAGCGACCGAGGGACGCAATTTGTGGGACACTTCATGCGGGATCTGTTGAAGCTTCTGGGCATAAAGTCGAACACCTCGACGGCATACAATCCACAGACCGATGGACAGACCAAACACGTCAACCAAAATATCGAGCAGTATCTCTGGGTTTTCACCAACTTCTTGCAAGGCAATTGGGCGGACTGGTTGACTCATGCGGAATTCAACCACAATGACCAAGTTAGTAAGACCACGGGATTCAGTCCCTTCTTCATTACCATGGGGTTCCATCTGCGAAAGGGCACTGAACCACGCCGTGAGGTGCCAACCAAAGATGCAACAAAATTTGCAACCCAGATGTCGAAAGTCTGAGAAGGAGCAGAGGCCATCATGCGAGCAGCGCAGGAGACGATGAAGCGGTTCTATGATGCCAAACAACAGGCGGATCCCAACTATAAAATCGGTGATAAGGTGTACCTATCCGGGGCAAACTTGGTCACTCACCAGCCGACAAAGAAGATTGAAGCCCGGTGTTATGGTCCCTTCACGGTTGTCCGCAAAGTTGGAGCCATCTCCGACGAGCTTAACTTCCTGACTCTTGGAAGGTTCATCCGGTATTCAACATCGTATTCCTTGGTCCCTAGGTTCCACCTGTAGCTGCCCATCAGCATTGATGCAGGGGAACAAAGCATGCAACAAAGCCCCCCTTTGCTTGTTAAAGGCACCTTTGTGAGCTTTGTTCCGACTGCGAGCCACATGCGTGTAATGCAGTGGTGTTCGCATGCCTCGCTGGTTGCCCCTGGTGTCTGGCATTGGCGCAGTGTGTATCATCATTGGACTTTAACATTGGGAAACCTGAGTTGGAATAAGGATCTGGTTATTGGAAATGTCTTGGATGTGACTAAGGCTACCTAGTGTCTAGGAATCGAGTCGTTTATCATCATCGTCATCATCTATTGAACATTGTCATTGTCATCACCATTGAACATTGTCTATTGTCTATCGTCTCAGTTGTCTGGGAAATAAGCTTTCAGAGCTTCTGTTGTCTGGAAGTGTTTATCATCAATCTCTCTAAGGTCTCTTGTACATTGTCGTCAGACATCTCCACCACCACCACACTCAAATACTTGCTGTCTCATAAGCTGCAAAGCTTTTAAACATCTTATTTCCACCGCTCAATTATCGCTCAGGTCAATTCCTGGTGATATCTTGTAGTGAAGTTTCATCTTCCTAAGGGAAACACATACCATCCCTTCAACCTTGTTAGGACCTGTAAAGGGACTATCACTCATCTGAATCTCGGTTCTCACGCTCTCTGATCAGCCTATTTCCGATCCCTGTCCTATTTCCGTAGGTGTCACTGCTTATTTTGGAAAGACTTGGGTTGTATCCAGGCGATAAGTGGGTTGTTTGGGTCTAGTTCGGAGCACATCGTTCATTGGGGTGATAATTGGATGGTTTGGGTTTAGTTTGAACACATTGTTCACCGAGTTGGAGACTGGGGTGGTACTTGCTATATGTGTTATGCCCATCTACTTTACATCTTCTTTGTATGCACAATAATCCTGACAGAGCATCACCTCATGGGGGATGTAGGAATGTACAGCATATGATTTCCTCCATATACATTGTCTACCAACTACTGTGGAATCCGGATAAATTTTCCAGCCACTTCATTGTGGTCATCTAACACACATAAACAACAGTGACAGGCATCTTTGGCTTTGCAATTGTAGTGATGTGCACGGTTCACATGTGTGTGTGGCTTTTTGAAAGGGGGCTCAGTGGTCAGAGAGGGATCTGAGCCATCATTAAACCTCATTATCATTTGCTGAGAGCACACTGCAGGAGAGGGATTGGCAGAAGGAGATGGAAGTTTTGCGGATGATGGAGATGTCGAGGGTATTTTATTCTCAGACACAGGAACATTGTCTTCAGATGCAGGTAAGGTAGAGTCCGTCCACACGCAACTGACGTTTATGTAAGCGAGCGTGACATCGCCCAAAATGGGCAAAATCAGCCGGAAAATGGTGAAAAATAATCGCCTGGTCCGATATCGACAATCGGCCCACAACATTTTGTGACAATACTTGATTTGAAGCTCTTGACATAGCCAAATTTGGATAAAACTAATGTGTAAATTTCTAGATAGAAATTTTGTACTTTTGATCCGTGATTTGTGTTCTTGCACACTCCTCTCGTCGCTTTGGCGCGCAAAGCTCTTTGAATTCACCGGAACGCATGCCCAAACGATCCAACTCTTTTCTGGCGCGAGTGGGGAATTTTGCCAAGAGTGCTTTGGAGAAATTGTCCCCCAGGAAGAGGAGGAAAACTGATGATAAAGAAAATGTGCGGGCTCTTTCATGACGGCTCTCAGGCACGTATTCGGAGTCATTCCTGTGTTAAACTATGTCCTAGGAGTCGATAAGGAGTGTGTCTACTTTGGGTGGGCCAATTATGGAGGCTCCCATAAACAACCCCTCGGATGTATTTCTGGCACATACATCTGATCTGTCGCCGTACACTGGCTTCTTTCGACACTCTGGACCCACAATATCTCCTCAACACCTGCTGGCACCATCATTTCACATTACGCTTCCGCCACCTCCGCGGAGGCATGCCATAGTTGAGGAAGTCGAGGATGAGGATGACATCTCGATCTTGACACACCACTCTGACACCTCAGTCGATAATGATGACCCGGAAAGGGAATTGCATGCTGCAATGGAACGGAAGACTACTGGTGCAGGTATCCATCGTTTTTGAGTGTTGCCGACCCCGGAATAATATTCTTTCAAGGTGTGGTGTCTGATTCTTCACCGCAACTTCATGATGAGTCTCCGTTACCGGATGGCAAACTACGTGAAGCCCCGTCCGTTGAAGCTGCAGTGGCTGCGCTCCATGACCTCCGGGAGTTGCTTAGACCCCATCGGAACACTGGCCGCGGTTATAAAGCTGCGGGAATTGATCCTTTCGTCCGTGTACGGATGGAAAACATGGAGGTCATGCTCAATTTTTACACCGGCACATTATCGAAAACAAAGGGCTTCTGGGCAGCGTCTTCTCTTCAGGCAGCAGTATCTCGGGGGAAGGGAACATATTGTGCCCGACAGGTTCGCAAGGACAACTTGCCCGAGGTCCGAGCTGCTGTCTCGGGTAAACGTGTTGTTGTGTGGTTCCATGACGAGAGCATTTTTTATGCTCATGACCGCCGTCGCAAGACCTGGTACCATAAAGATGCGCCTGCAAAACCATACAAGAAGGGGGAGGGCGCATCTTTCATGGTGGCTGACTTTGTCTCGTCCAAGTACGGGTGGCTTTGCTCTCCCAACGGGAAGCGCTCCGCCCGGGTGGTCATGAGCCCCAGAAAAAACAAGGATGGGTATTTTACTAACAAGGAAACCCGCGACCAGGCTAAAGTCGCCATGGACATCCTCAACGAGTTCTACCCCGACGAGGAACACGTCTTTGTATACGACAATGCGACCACTCATCTCAAGCGGCCCGAAGGTTCCCTTTCGGCGACAAAAATGCTGAAGGGCCCCTCTTCCAATTTCTCTGTCGAGGTTAACCTTCGGGATGCCACTGGTGCACAGGTGTATTCGACAAATGGCAAACCGGTCAAACACAAAATTTGGATGGCCGATACCACATTCAATGGTCACACCCAGACCCTCTACCACCCCGATGATCACACACTTGCCGGCCAGTTCAAAGGCATGACCACACTTCTCAATGAACGTGGAATTGATACCACCGGTAAACTTGCCAACTGCCGAAACTTCAAATGCGCCCCACCTGCACTTGATTGCTGCATCCACCGAATCCTTTATAACCAACCCGACTTTGGAGACGTGAAGTCCTGCCTTGAGCTCGATTGTGAAGAGCACGGATTTCAAATTCTCTTCCTCCCTAAATTCCACTGCGAGCTCAACTTCATTGAGCAATGCTGGGGTTATGCGAAGCGGCTCTATCGCCTCAATCCAGAGTCATCTCGTGAAGATGCACTGGAGCGGAACACACTTGAAGCTTTGGATGCTGTCCCGTTGACTTCTATGCGCCGGTATGCACTCTTGCTCCTCTTTGTCATGTGTCTGACATAACCCAGATTTGCGAACAGGTCAATGCGGTTTATGGATGCATATCAAAAGGGATTGGATGGGCCGCTTGCAGCATGGGCAGCACGGAAATACCCCGGCCATTGGGTGAATCCGGATAGTTTAATGGATGATATGGAGGCAGCAGGATTGTCATTGTAATTATTTCTTTGTCGTTGCGACACAGTGTGACATCACACTTGCCCCGAGATCATGGCCACCGAACGTAAGATTCCATTGCAGCACAATCATAATTTCATGTAACCGAATATAGCAGAGGAAATCCTTGAGGAACTCGACTACTACCGCGAGCAAACCCGAATTCTCGAGGACCGGCTCGCTGAGAAGCGCGAGCATCACGATGACATGATGGCCCGATTCGTCGAGAAGCTTGAGAACGTGCGCCACGAGCTTGCTCTTGCTCAAGGGGAGAACGAGGGTGATGTCCGAAACCCTGGTGGAAAAGGACCATCAGCTTTACGATGTCCGCCGGATGGTCTTGGATGTTGTGGACAGGCTAACTGCGCAGGAATTGCACAGGAGTGGCGAGTGTGTGGAGGCTCAATTAGCGGAATCACAGCGCTTCATTATGTCAATTTGTGGCATGCTTCGTGACGGGGCTCAAGGAACTGTCAACCAAGCTCACAGGCGTGAGGAACTTCTCAATACAGCGCCAACTGGTGATATGTAGACCAAAAGTGTATCTAGTCTACTTGGGGGGAGGCCGATGCTGCGCACGGCATAACTCATACTTAATGCCTGCTCCGAAGCAGCGGATAGCGTGACCTTCATGTTCCTGGTGAAGCCAGAATCAGAAGAGCGAGAGCCGTTTGCGTTCTAGAAGGTGTGTTTCACACCCTTCGGTCCATTATCTGGAATTACATGAATTCTGACGAAAATACTGGAGAACTTGAACACCTACTTACCTACTTCTGCACCGAATGGAAGCACACTTGAAAAGGTGGTACCAGCTGCCGTCGTCCTTATGAACAATGGTGACGTTCGAAAAGAACGAGTAGATAGGTGAAGTCCATTTCTTCTTCGGCTCAGCTGGAATGAGGTGTTATTATACCATGCAGAAAACGAAATGAAGCAAACAAAAAAAAGAAAAGAAAAAAACCCGAGTTGATCTGACTCGGTGAGTTCCAGCGTGCCGCCCACCTCATGGATGGAGGCATCATCAGAAGAATTGGCAGGGGAACCTGAATCATAGCGCATCAATCAGAAAAGGATGGGAAAGCAAGCTGTAGTGGCGGAATGCTACGCACCGTCGTCCGAAGCATCGTTTTCTCCTTCTACAAAATTTAGAAACAAGAAGAGATTGAGATCTAAAAACACACCAGGGATTAAAGGAGGAAAATCAGCAAGGAAGCCTATCTCGTCCTCGCCGGCTTCGAGTGCAGCATCAGCCTTGGAAGGCCTGCGCTGCTTGCGGTTAGGGCGAGCAACACTGACGACTAGTCACTTTCTTGGTCGCATTTTTGACAGTTTTGAGAGTTGCTGAAGCGTGCGCTGGTAGAGAGTAGGAGGAAGATTGAGCATCGCTAGTGACACTCTTCCTCATCGTGTGCAGCAAAGGGAAGGGTGGTCCAAACTTTTATGGGCCTGAAACCAACCCCCAATAAAATTCGAGCCACATGAGTTTGCGGTGGAGCCACCAGATCAACTGGTGGCTCATGTTTTAGATTATTTTCAGGACCGTCCGGCATGTGCTAGCCAATATTTCATCCTCTCTATTGGGGCTATAAATGGTGGCTATGTTAGCCCCCAAGGACAGGGAGTTCCTGAAAAAAATTAGCCACCAGTTGATCGCTCCACCGGAAACTCTCTAATGACATGGTGACAACAAGATGGAGGTGGAGCATTTAAACAAGTCGTGCTGCATAATTGTCAAGCTGAGACCACTTTTTTATTGAGGTTCCTGTAAATTTCAAAGCAATGCTGAGGTAAAATAGAGAAACCCAAGCCCAAGATAGCTCCCACGAACTAGGCCATCCGAGCCGGCACTGAGCCCAATAACCATCAGCAGAATGGCTCAAAGACTGAGTAGCAGGCCGCAGATTTGCTGGTACAGTCAATTGTGACTTATCAAACTTTTTCTTCAATTTCTTTCGTTTTTCTTTCTTTCTTGTTCCTCATATTTTACCCTCCCCGTTATGACGACTCATTTGATCTACTTTTTTTTATTTGACCGCTTTGCACCCACAATATCACATTGTAGGGTGGAATTCATGCCTTAGAACCTTGACCCTCCTTAAATTTGATCAGCGATCATTTCTTTCGGATATACCCGAGGTTCCTTGCACGAGTGACTTCGGGTAGTTCCGACGACTTCGATCGCCTGCTTGATCGCACGGATACTCGGTGTTCATCACCGTCCCCACAGGTAAAAGCCACGGAACTCAACAATCCACTGAATGCTGCAGTTTCGGATTTTATTCAAAGCTGCCAACAAGATTTTCAACATGATAAGTGCAAGCCTTTGATTTCTGCTGAGCCCATCAATATCGCCGAGCACCCGAGCATCAGCCTTTGTTCCCTTGCGCAAGTTAGGTTGATTAATTTGTACCACAGCTATTCAAGCCAAGTTCCGAGTCCATTCCATTGCGAGACGGCATGTTAGAACAGATTGTTCCCACGGAGTGTCTGGAACTAAACGACGATCCGCCAAGTTATCAAGAATCAGTTCTTTTCTACCGCATTCTTTTGGCGGAGTCAAGTTTTACTTCCTCAAATCATCGAAAGAAAGCTGAGTATTCTCCATTCATTGTGATACGCTCCATCCTATGCTTGCAATTGATTTGAGAGATGTTTTAGGTGCGGCCTGATCGCCGTTGACAAGTTGACAGGGACCAAAGGACACCCAAACAAAAATGCACAGCCTTTGTTGGCACTTGAACGACGATGGAAACCGACCACAAAGCCCCAGGGGAAAGTGAGTGGGCACTCATCAGAGGTGAAAAAATTCCAGATTTAATCTGGCACTGCAGTCAAGCCCATACAGGACACCAATAAAATAGCAGAAAGGAATTTCTGAATTGACATCCTCAGAGCGGCGGATGCACATCGCGACGGGACTCGGGAACATTGCCATTGTGTTCCTGGGGTAATAAAACCCTGGAGGCATGTTAAACTGGAGCCTTCACAGGATGTGCCTGCATGCACACAACATCAACATTTTTTGACATGTTTGTTACAAGTGTCTTGACGGCAGCGGTACAAATATTACAGGGACCTGTAAATCGCATTTTGGGACTTCAAAGACATGTCAGAATATTTCTACAGCACGGAAGAACCAATGAAGCAAGTACAGGAATGAAATCACAGATATGTTGGAAGGGAAATGAAGTGTGCCGGAACAGTGGATTATATCACCCTGAAACTGCCTGTCCCATGGACCAGGAATTGGAAAGGATGTGTGGCTCTAACCATTTAGGTGATGCAGCCCAGGAACATGCCAGCAATCAACATATCGTGATTTAATGTATTTGGCCTACCATTGGGCCCAGAGACCCTGGAAAATCACAGGAGATCATCCATCCTGGTTGTGTACATCTAGAGTATCCAGAAAGAAAAAATCAGGTTGCAGGCTTCTCCTCTTTTTAAAATTACGGGTGTCCGAAGCCTTTTTAAACTCCGCCATCAGCTCTAACCTTTTTCGTTGAGTTCTCTGTTTCCACTCATGCCGTGCCTGCCGCGGCCGCGTAAAATCCCGTCATCACTCAACGCGTACAGCCTCGGCAAGTCCAGTAAAATGGGTCGTCTTGAATGCTCAGTGGTTGACTTTCCATAAGCCTAGAAAATTCCGACGGGATATCTGAGCGGTGCCAGAGCTGCCGGCATGTCGATATATTCCATAATTCTATTCCTTCCTGCTTCCCACAAGCCAGCGCAAGAATAATCCTCTTTGTTTCTTAAATATACATATCTGTTTATGTGGTAAACACCTCCCAACAACGCGTCTCTTCCGTCAACGACGCGTCCCGCATTCGACAATGGACATTGACGCGTGTTTCATCTACCAACACCTCGAGGACATCCGGGATGACAAAATGGACGAACAACTTGCGCCAGGAACCACGACGGGAATAAGGACGCTGGGAACAATCGAGGCACATAGATTGTGAATGGAACAACGGCAACCTAGTCCATCCTTTTAACATTCTTGGTGGGTGGTAATTGGATCCGTTGGCAGTATCGGCGACACTAGTGGATTTGTGGCGGATATCCAGGATGAAACGGGGAGGAAATGAGCGAACCAGTGGATCATGATAGCATTGTCGCCATCGTCGCCGTGAGTCAATGGGTGTGGAGCAGAGTAGACAAGACATGGGTCAACGACAAGCCAAGCCGCCTACTTGGCCGGTTTGCAGAGGATGGCGGCGACTTCTGTGACAAGCGTGACATCAGTGACACGCAGCCCAAAGAGGCAACGCGAACGGACAAGAACACACGAATCTGTTTATTCAAGAGGCAGATAATCTGAAGAGGGGGTAGCGACCCCCCCTTCAGAATAACAATTGATTAAGCTCTGAACGAGGGTCGAAATATTCTAAGTGAGATCTGGGCCCGATGGGGTCCTGACAGCTGCCATGGCATCTCGGCCAAACGACTGAAAATATGCCCCGGGAATTTTCTAGGCTTATGGAAAGTCAACCAGTCCCTGAGTTGAATTTATTTTGAAACTCAGGGACTGGACTTATTTTGATTAGATTTTACAGGCACAATCCATCTCTGTTACACTTCCAGTTCACACCAGAGGAAGGGGATGCGAGGCCGCGAAGCGGCCGAGCAGCCGCTTGTGAAATTTACAACCAAAGGCTCAGCCGACACTTATATTTTTTTGTTCAGAGTGGTGGCTGTGCACATGACACGTACAACTCACTTCGGACATTGCCGAAGTTTGATCTCCCGACACTTTTGACAATGAACATCACGGATATATGAAAATTGTATTTCCTAAACAACAAGCAATAGTTTACATTACCAAAAATACATATAAAGAGGTTACACATCAAGGATGCCCCAGAGTCGCCACCAAATAAGCTATATACGTGTTTGAAGAAAAATGTAGAATGGAATTGACAGCGGATTCGAACTGGCCCCATCTTTATGCATTATATAATCACTAATTTCATTAGATTAGCCTGCTAAAAAGACTTCAAAAACCTAACGAACACAGCCACTATTTTCATTACACTATTCAAACGCACTGATAAAGGTTCTGCCAAATCGGAAATCCGGTTCCCGATTGATGAAAAGAACGAGTACATAAAGTACTCGTAATCATTTGAAGCCTATGCCCTCCGGTCATTTTTTTCAGCATTCATACAGTCACGGCCAAAATTGATGTCCTACCCCAAAAAGGAATTTTCATGATGGCTCTCAATAAATGAGTGGTACACCCACTACCAGCCAATTCTGGGCCAGAGGAGTCTTCAGATATCATATGTGATGCAAAATACATGTCACTTTGCCATGAACTTGGCCTTGGATGCACATTTATATCAGCTATTAGGGTATCACTAAATTTCAGTGAGGCAGTGATTTCCAGTAGTGTAGCCAGTCAGACCACATGGATTTTTGAGCAATATAGAACCTTCTAGCCAAAAGCTATTTAATAATATATTAGTGGGCTTATTACCACTCATTTATTGAGAGCCATCATGAAAATTCCTTTTTGGGATAGGACATCAATTTTGGCCGTGACTGTATAATCCATATCTACAATATGTTGTTGCCACTTTTGCTTCAGTGGCCCTCAATTGTCTGATTTCATTAACTTTCGATTAAATCATGGTATTTCTCCCGATTTAGACGAGTGTGACTTGATGTGACATGGGTCAGTTGCGTGTGGACGGACTCTACCTTACATTGTCCTAAGACATGGGCACAGGATCAAAATGTGTGTCAGATCTGAGCCCTTCAGGAAAATGTCACCGGACAGCTATGGGATTGAATGATTCCAAGTAAACGCCGACAGTGGCTGAGGAGAAACATCAAACTTGGAACTCTTTTTATGAGCAAAAGACACACCATCCGCATCAAAATCAACTTGCTCAGGCTCAAACAGGATGGGCAGAGGCATGACGGTCATATCAAGGTGGCCGTTCTTCAATGGAACACTCAGTGCAGTCCAGCCATATTCAGTGGCCACATGGGCAGATGCATTGTGCTCAATGAGCAGCCTTGTGATGTCAAAGTGACCACTCTTTGATGCAAGATGCAGTGGCTTCCAGCCATCATTAGGGGAAGTCAAAGATGAGAATCAATGTTGATTCTCATGTTGATTCAGGCCTCAATTTTTGATCAAGAATCGACACCAGAATCGATGTTTTCCAGAATTGACACAGAATTCCCGCTACCGTAAGGTACGGGTCTTATAGGGAGCATGATTTCTGGATTTTGGCCGTGCATCACATTTTGGTCAGCAGTTTTCACATAAGCATATTTCCTCCATGCCAGAATGCTTTGGCTTTGCCTGTTGCCGATGATTGGCACATAATACTGCTGATGCTATATCCGACTCTCCCGGACTTGCTTCTTGACCGTTGCAATGCGGTCCGTTTCTCATCAAGGATTTTCATCAGCCAATGTCTCTCCAACTCTAGGAAGAATCTATATGAAGTTTGATTAAGCAATGCGCGTCTCAATGGAAAATCAGCTTTGAACCTTGATTGTTTAGCCACATGAAAGAGGACAGAGAGGGCCAGGGGCATCGGTGAGGTACAGAGGTTCTGTTTAATCAAGGGTGGATAATCAAATGATCAGGTTCTGTTAAATAATCTGGAAACCGTTCATGTTCTGTTTGAACATGAACAAAAACAGTGCTCACCAAGCCTCAAAGGTGAAATATGCCAAGCAGGGGGCTCGAACGAGGGACCTCTTCGAAACTGAGGAAATGGAGGAGAAAGCGGCATAACCATTAGGGCATGCAACCGTTGCAAGCTACCTACCGGCCTGGAATAAGCTAGGTACTAACTAACATTTTGGACTTATACTTTTTATGGATCCGTGAGGGACCTTGTAAGCAAGAGGTAGTCAAGGCTTGCATGGACCATGGTGGTGAGATAAAGGTCATAAATCAGTGTGGGCCACGCATCACCAAACTCTCAATCCCATGACTTCGGATCTGCCAAGAGTCCCAAGACGTTCCTGTACCACCATGTCACTGCCTCACCCCGGTCCCTATCTAGTAGTTGCCCACCTATTCTGCCGAGCATGACTTGCCCCATGCCTGCCTCGAGGCTTCAACACCCTCTCTCATTTTCAGTCCAAGGAATACCTTGGAAGCAATTCCCTTTCCGGTGGCTCTGTGTGCAATTTCAAATTTGGGGTGTTTCTGGAGGTTTGGACCTCACAATATATGTTTAACTCAAAATACCATGTATTCTGACCTTCTCAACCCCGAGAAAATCCGCCTCTTGAACCTACACTCTGGTTGCTGCCATACGAGCCACAATATTGCCTCATGTCTGTCTCTGCACTCAGTTTAAATCCTCCTGTGATGGTGTCTATCACGAACTATGCTCCTCCTCTATCCAGCTGTCCATGTATTACAAGTCCTCCCGCTCCAGTCCTCAGAACAACAATTTGTTTACCAACTCGCAAGGTACCATGTCACAAGATAGATTATATAAACCAAGCTCATGCGCAGGCCTGTGATACCAACTGGGCTTCCTTTCTTCGCTCTTCGTCAACAAATGCAACAAGATTAGCATTCCTCTCGAGCAGATTCTCATACCCAAGCTCCCTCAGCTTCCGGTGAACCTCCGCAGTCCTTCTGGCATACATCGCAGCCTTCTGGTGCGCATAGGCAGCTGCTCCCAGCTGATCAGGCAGCTGCCTCTCAGCCAATTCAGACCACACTGATTGCATCTTGGCAAAACTGCGACCCATGCGCAATAATTCGGCGAGTTTTTGTTCCACTTGCTCTTGCCACCGCTGCATTTCTACCTCGGCACGGAACCATTGCACTCGGTCGCCTGGATACTTGTTGAGTAAATTCATCAAGCTTAAAGATCGAATATAATTACCTTCGACTGCCCATGCATCCATTTCTGCGTCCGTCATGCTTGTTAATTTACCGAGCTGCCACAACCACCCTTCTGGTCGATCTGGGGCAGTTTTTGGGACGTCTCGTGTCTTCGGTTTGGGTGCTACGTTACGGCGATATTGTGAGTGTAATCCGAATTAATATTAAAGGAAACCTCACCAGATTTGCGTCTTTCCATCTGTGTTCCCGCAACAACTGGACTTCTGTTAAACACGATCGATGCAATAGAAAAACAGCACTCACCTTTTGGACTCCCCTCCGCACTGGTAGTTGAATCCTCCATATCAATATCCCCGTCCTTATCATATGATCCAATCGTGCGTAGGGCCGTCGCCCTGAAGAGCAGACCATCTGTGCCCTTCGAATCTCCAACATGCCTCTTTTGCTGAACCGATTTCATGAACAGGTCGCTCTCGGTCAGTATGGGAAAGGTTGAAAAGCCGTTGAGGGAGATCATGGCCACGCGGGATGCGTGGTACGACTCCATGTGGTGTGTCTGCCGATTGGTAGCTTCGAGGATCTGGTCTCCTGCACGTGCTGCCGATCATTCTTGCCTTTACGATTGCGAAGTGCGCTGATAGCTTTCACCACACCTTGCAGTGCACGCAAAATATCGAACACTTGACCTTCCCTCCACCTGGATTCCTCCACCGCGAGTATGGTAAGCTCCAGCTGCTGTCTCTCCACCGACGAAAAATCAGAAGGCAGATAAAGGCACTCATCCTCGGTTGCCGGCGCAGCAGTGGTTTGGGAGGCCACTTTGTCCGCAACCTTGGGCATCAAGTGCTTCTGTTCTTGTCGGAACGCTGCGAGCTGGTCTCGTAGTTTTGTGGTACGTGTGGTGATTTCTTTTCTCCGTGATTGAAGCTCGTGCTCATTGGTATTTGTGATCAAGTTTTTGAGCTTTCGCCTGGAATATTTGGTTCAACCAGTTGTTGTGAGAATGATAGACAGAAACGTACTGTGACGCTTGGATCCTCAAACCAGACTCAAGAAACCGCGCGACCCTGTTTTTTGGGATCATAGTGGACGAAAAATTGTCATCTTCGGCCAGCATCTTTTCATAAATGCTTTTTTGCGAGGGCACTGATGTTACACCATGAGCAACAAATAAAACAATTACGAAGGGATAACCTTTGGTGGTAGAATGCTTATACACACTCACTGCTTCCTTCCCAACTTTTTTGACGTCCGAGGCATTTTCCGCCACTCCGGGACTCTGTCTTTTGATGAAATACTGAGTGCGACGAAATGATTTCGCTTCTCGGTGTATTTGCGCTTGGCCTCCTGGATATCTTCGGCAAGATCAACAGCTTCGAGAGACTTGGGTGAGTACTTGCGAGGTTCAACCAACAACGACATACCGAGGTGCATAGTTTTTTTGTGATTCCAGTCACCATGATGATTGATTATTGTGTCTTGTCGATGGCCAAGGTTCATTTGTCGAACATGTGGACCGAGTTGGCAATAGTGCTCCGCAGTTTCTCCATGAAAATGGCCAACACATTCCATGTATGCCGTGCCAAAGAGGTACGTACAGGAATCTTGATGCCCTTGGACATGCAGTGCCGGTACCCCCCAGCGCATTTTTTTGACGGATTGCAGTTGATCTGGAAAATGCTTTTCGAACCGGGACACGAGGTTAACCACGTACTCACACGCAATGTCATAGGTCGCGGCTTCGTCCAAATCACCAATCTCAGCCTGAAATTTGAACGTAAACTTTTCTCTGGGTTTGCGATTTCGCAGGGCCATTGCCAAAGCATAGTCTGCGTTGGCAAATCTGATTGTAAGTAGGTTCGAAATGAGTGTAGGAGCATTTACGACCAGAACAATCCAATACCTTTCGGCATGTGGCAGATCAACGGAGGAAAGAATGAACACATGGCTGCACTGGCAGTTTACGGTGCCAGTGATAGCCATGTTCTTGGACTTCTTCTTGTCTTGCTTGTTGACGACCTTGAGATAGTTGCAGGTGGATTTCTAGTACAATTATCAGCCGGTTGATATGGACAGCAGATGTAACGGTACCTCGGTTGACTCGGGCACCGCTCGCAAATACTCCTGATATTCCGACTCAGGTGGGAAGTAACCCTTTCCCGCGCAGAGAGAAACATCGTCAGGGTCTGTATTTTTACTGAATTGGTTACATTGGTGATTTCCATCGAGTGTTCGTTGTGTCTGATTCAGATGTCTGCTTTGAGAGGTGAGTATACGTTGGTCTCAGGAACTGTATGATGTACCGCAAATGTACCGGAGTTTTCGGGCAGTTCGGATCAGAATTGAAGGCTGGCTCGGGGCAGGCCGGGCACCAAACAAGGAGGTTGCCGGCTGGGCGATTCCGTGGAACTGGCCGGAGCGTTTCCGCAGGGTGAGGAAATTAAACACACGAACTACTCGCAGAAAAGCAGCGTATGGGTTCTGTAAAATGTGTGGGAGTTATGCCAATTCATGCGAACAATGATTCGTACCGGAACATCGGCAGTAAATGAATTGTCAGTCAATCGACGAATAGCGCCCAGATAATCATATGCGGCCTTCTTGGATTCGAAATTGTGAAGTTGGAAGTCTTTAAGCATATTAATTGTGAAGGCCGTGTGTGGATCTTTGGCGGTAGCAGGGAACATCCCGGAACGCATCAATTGTCGAATTTTATTCGGGGGTTGCTCCTGACAGTCGCAAAAAGCTAGCTTTGTCGAATGGACACCGTTCCCATCAGCAATGGTGAATATGCGCACCGGAGTCGGGTCTTTGCATGTGTTGCCGTTGTGTCCAAGTTGAATGGTGTGACCGAGCCTCGAAATGTCATTCCGAATGAAGAACTGAGCAAGTGGGTCCCAGACCTCCGCCCAATGAATCGGATGGTGGATATGAGATCGAATGAAGCAGTCTGGACACGCAGCCGGATAACTTATGCAATCAAAGCATTTCGTAGTTCGATTGGCTCCGGATCCGCAGGCACAAGGAAGTTCAGTGTCGATATCTGCCTCTCGGTCGAGGAGAAGCTTCCCAATCTCGTCAAAATGGTCCCCGAAGTCATCCAATAGCTGGCCATTCTGGTATGCACACATGTCAGGGTCGATAGATAGACACTCGCAGATACCCACCTGAGTACGAGCTTTGCGCTTTTCAACATTCGGTTCCGACAACGTCTCCGTGTTGGCGTTGGCCTCGGATCTCGAATCCTGATTCAACGCCACCCTTAGTGGATGCAGTCTCGGTGCCGTCGCAAGCACATGAGTGTGGCTAGAGCTTCCGGCATCGGAGGTGACTGTGTGGTGGACATGCTTAGCAGAAGGATTGCGGATGGGAATATGGGTCATTCCGTCCATCGGCGGCTGCTTTCGCTTTTTGCTCATGGCGGTAGAAAGGGAAGGGGAGAAGAGCCGAGTGTACTGCTATTTAAGCGCAAAAAAAAGGGCTGTGTCTTACCCCAAATAACAAATAGGATTCGTCGGATGGTTCCGTGAGAACAAAATGAAGGAGTGATTCAAGACACCTATTCGAGGAGCAGTGGATCATCAAAAAAAACGAGCGAGGGTGATAATTTGACGACTGTAGCGACAATAGATGATAGCCATACAGGAGGCAGTCCATTGGTAATTCAAAGTTCAAATGTGCCAGGGTATATCAGGGTATCGTATCAGTGGCGGTAGAAGAAACGAGGTAGATCTAAGGGAAAAGCGCATCGAGGCAACCATCAATATCCGCATGGACACCTTCGGAACGAATGAATCTCAGCCGGTTCGCGAAAGAAACGGGGACGCCGATCTGCCAGGTGTCGCGTGTCCAGGTTTGAATGTAATCTAGGTAACGCTCGCCCTCGATTCAGGTGTTGAAGCCGATGCGGAGAAGCGTCTCGTGGTAGTCAGCGATGAAAAACATTGGCACATCGTCTTGTGGCTCTTTTTCACGCGGGTAGACAGTCATGCGAGCCGGGGGTTCCGTATCCTGGTAAAATATCAATATCAAGACTAAAAGGAATCAAATGAAGTAACCGCAGACCTTGACAAAGATAATGAGGCGGATGGGCGTCAAAATGTCGAGAATGGCAGGATACACCAAGTCCGGAGACGACTGGGGTCACGATAGGGGTGATTTGGTGACAAGGTGTATTTGTTCCTATTATTTCCGGACGCTCTTTGCTGGCATCACCCGCTCTCACCCGCTTCCTCTTGCTCCGCTCGGGCCCTTCCGCCGCCCCGGCGGCCTATGTAGGCTTCTAGGACTGGATTATACGTGCCTGCGACCCTCTTGCTCGAATTTCTGTCCCTCTTGCCCATTATCTGGGTCGTTGTAGGCCCTTATACTTTCGCACTAGCTGCGCGTTCCCGCCGCTTCCCAGTGCCGTTCGGCGGCTTCTATTGTCTTCTCTGACCCAATGTTGCCATTTGGGATGAATCTGGCGTCTCTTCTGTGCCTTTTGGGCGCCCGTAGCCTGCTCGGTGCGCTGCTTTGCCCCGCCCTTCCCGCCATGGCTTCCCGCCGCTCCTTTCCGCCGTTCAGCGCCACTCGCAGCTCATCAGAGGACATTAACCGCTTAAACGAGCCCACGCCTGCCATCTTTGGCCGTTTCTGTGGCATACCGCCCCCCCAATGTGCCGTCGTCGGCCAGGGATGCCCCCGCTTTGCACCCCTCCCAGCGCTCACCACGGGCCGTCGCAGGTCAGGAGCGACTCATATGCGTCCATGCTCATCCCCTCTGGCCGTATTTGCTGCCGCTACCCCTCTCGGTGCGCCTCACTACCCACCCGACCCTCGTCCGATCCCACCACATTCCACTGCCCTCGATCGCCCCCATGCACCGTCTTAGAATCCCGCTCTCCGGGCGCAGATACCTTGACGTCATCCCCGCTCGTTTTCCTCGTTTTGGTGATGTTTGTCTGCTCACCACGCAGCTTCACGGCGCTCCTGCCCGCTGCTTTGCCGCACCCTTCCTGCTGCTTCAGCTGATGATGGCCCCAACAAGTGTTTATTGTGACTCGTGCACCTCTTGCTGTTGCGGCCCGAGGGCCCGCGCACCCCGTCGTGTGCTGTTCCTGTCCTAAGCACCTCGTGCTTCCTGGTCTGTGCTGGATTCTTGCTTTGCAGTGTCTAATGTGTTCCGCAGATGTCGCCTCTTGCCTTCCACCTCGCTAAGTGCATGCTGTAGCTAGCTCTTAGCTCTCATCCCTGCCGCGCTCTAGCACTGCGGCTCTCCCCTGTGATCCTGCCCCTTCACGCCCTGCTAGGTCATGCGCTACTGTCCCGGGATTTGCAGTCTGAGCTCGTGTGTATGGTCCCACGCTGTTTTTGCATCCAGTTCTACATGTGATGACATCTGAACCCTGGTTTGCATGCTGGGCTACTGCTGCAGCACAGCCGCTTAGTTCATGCGGATCTCACAGTCCCTGGCTATGCCATCCTCCCTGCGATGTGTTCACGAGCTTGTTGCCTTTCAGTGCACCCCTTTCATCTTGTTGCTGTTTTCCCCCGCTCCTCCCTTTCTTTACCCTTGCGATCTCCGTATATGCATATAAGATGTAGTCCTTACGTAGCGAGTCCATGTAACTTACATTCCAAAATATATATGTTTGGCATAATCGTTGAATCTCAGAATAAGTTGACCTGTGTTTACCCGAAAATCCGGTCTTTCGGCTATTATTACGCAATTCCATGTTGTTTCTCTTCATTCCGACGTTGAAAGGGTGCGGGATGATCCATCTTTGATATTTACTAGATTTCCCGTGTTGTCCGATGGTAGGTGCATAGACTTGTCGAGCGAGTTATTAAGAACAGTTGAGAGTTGCTACTTTGCACTGTGGTCGCATTCCCCCCTGACTTTCAGGCAAGTCTTTCACGGTGATTTGGAATTGAATCCATGGCTTTTTGTGTGAGTTTTCAGGGAGGCATCGTGATTTTCACTGTATTGAAAGTACCTGGATATCCCCCCTTGAAACGGCTCTTTCACTACCTTTATTCACTATGTTCTCAGTGATTTTCAACATCAAACTAGGGAGTTTGAGCACTCAGTGGGCAGCAGTTCACAGCATTTTCATCAAATGATAAGGCAAAAAAGTACACTGAACACTTCCTCAAAGCAACCTCAAGGGTACTAATATCAAGCTACTAACTACTAACTAACTATTGACCGTAAGTGATTATCTTATTTACCTAGCTAGGAAGGTTAAGTGTAGGTTAAATCGAAGGTATTGAGCAGTCACAAGATTATGGACTACTAATTATGGACTACTAAATGATTGATGTTCACGTATTTACAAGTTGAAAATCAAAGTTACCTGAAGTTTTCATGGTAGAAGGTCGTCACTTGAGTTATGTACCTTGTGCAGGCCACCGGGTCCGCCTCATTTTTCCAAATCTTAGCTCTTTGAGCCCATTATTTTGAACTTTTCAAACTTTTCGGACATACTAGGCTCAAGATTGACCAATTCTGAAGAAGTTCGGATTGGTTGCTTGCTATATCTAGGCTGTGAAATTCATGTACTTCTGTGTTGAAAAAATAATTCTAAATGATCGTGAAATTCATGCACTTGAAAATGTGCTTTCCGAGGGTATGTGAAATTGTAAATGCCTGAAAAATAAATCACTATGAAAGGCAGTGAATGGTGAAATCCAGGCCACTGTACCCTGAAAGTCAGGGGGTTCTGTGACCACAGTGTTGGGTAATGCTGATGGCTATTGATGCCTTCGCCATTTTATCTTGCTCGCGATGCTTGCTCGTTTGTTCCGGATTTTGGATATGGTGTGCATTAGTTATGTAGGTATCTACTGTGAATTTTCTGGCTTTCTTTCAACCCATTTTGTGTCTATTTTCACCAAATTGCACGGTTTGCGTTCTTTCTATGGTCGAGTCTCTCCCTACTTGATAATTGCAGACCTTTCTATCAATTTTTGTTCGGTTCGTCGTCTCCTCCTCGAATTTGACTAGGGTAGGCAGAAACGGTGAAGGAATGGTTGAGAAATTTGAGGGTTTTTAGAATTCTCATGTATTCTTCCACCCCAGATTCTAATCTTCCACAGGACAATTTGGTTCGCCTCGTTCTCTTCAAAACTGACCGGGTTTTAGAAAAATGGTGAACAGGATGAGGTGAAATTCGGGGATTTTCAGTTTCCTCAGCCAATTCTATAGTTACAATTCCACCTTCTGATAGAAAGAATTGGGTCGCGAAATTAAGACAATTGCCCGCTTCGGAATGTTTGTCGGATGAGGCAGAACACGAAACAAAAGCAAAAGTTGTTGAGCTCATACACCGCGGAATGTGACCCGAGTGACCCGAATCACCCAATGCCGCTGTCAAACTTCTGCCACGTAGCACTCTTTGTCGACTGCTCTCCCTCGCACTCGATTCTGTCCGCAAGCTCAACGGTCGCTGTTGATGTTCCTCTACCAGTAGCTGATAGCCATGATGCACTCAACGCTTCCTGAAGCCCACTACAGTCACCAACGCTCGGCGTCAGCTGTGGATGGCCAAGTGCTCGCGAAGGTTCCCAGTCGCGGGAAAATATCCAGCCAGTGTCGCGCGGAAAGTAACCATGGGGAAAGGGCGAGTTTTTTTTCGCTCCTTCCATCGTTCACAGCCCTTTTTCTATTGCGCTGTTGGCGCCCTCCACTGCTAACCCACAACGGGTTGAGCGTGCTTTGAATGGAAAACTGTGTTGACCTACATCTCAGATGCACGGCATTACATCCGCTACATGCACCGACGGCGCGCTGCTACTGCGCCAACACGCGCCCTGGTACGCCTGCCAAACCCGTAGCTGCATCTGCGCTTCTCTCTTTCCTGCCCTTCCCTCGAGCCCAAACGCGTCAGGCGACATTCGGTCGGCCTCTGCGCGCATGGTTGGTGCGCAGCATGTGTACGTTGGGTCTGGTTCTCGACACGCCGAATGCCCCCAGACGATCGGAGCTTTCTCACGCCTGCGTTCTCGGGTGATCAGCGCATGTCGGGCGGAGGAAGCCATTCGCCCATGCATGAACGTGACGATGTATACACTGAACGCGTTCAGCGGTGGACCGCAGCTTGATGTGGATGCGGGAAAGCGGGTCGCGCGGCGGCAATGCAGGGCCGGGGAACGCGAGAGGGTGGACCAATGGTTCGTGTAGGGCACATCCAGCACGATGTGTACCGCAAGTGCGTGGACAGCTGGGCGTGCGGCGAGGATGGTCAGGCTGGGCGAACGGCGACCCCCGCATTCAGCATGCCCAAGGGGCAGTGGGCACGCGCAATTTCGAGGCCAAGATGAGGGCTGTGTGTGTGCGATTGCGTGTCGGGGCTGCAGCGCTCAGGACGGGGAAGGGAGCAGGTACTGGGTTTCGTGGAATTTTTGTATATTATATATTATTTGCTGACCCATATTGCGCCATTTGTACATGTATCGTAGTCACACGCAATGCACACACCTGCCCAATTTGTAGAGCGATTGGTCCCGAAATGCGACCAGCGTCGCGCGATCGATTTGCGGATGCAAAATGGGAGAATTGCCAATCTGGGCTATTATGTCAGCCCGCCCCTGGGGATTTTGCCAAACAATGGCAGACATCCTGGACGGCGTTGACGACGACGAGCTCAGCCTTGCCTCCAACATTGATGGTACCGCGTGGTAAGCCTACCTAAATGGTCAGTACTCTCGTGTGATACATCGTGTACGCATCTCTCGCGAGAGCTCTAGATGTATCATGGTGTTGTTCTCCCGAGAGTAGATAATGTTTCATTCCCCCAGGTAGCGGTGCTTTGTACGCCACGCACCGCTGCGCCGCTTCTCCTTTGCCATGGCCGCTTCTCCCTTGCCACGGTCGCTTCCACGCCACTACGTTGTCGCCGCTGAGCCCGCTCCCTCTCACACGTCCGCTTGCACCGCCCGGGCCACGCCACTTTCACGTCCCCTTCCTTGTCCTGCAGCCGCCTCTTCTATCTCTCTTATGTTGCGCCTCTGGATTTCCGCATCGAGGGAATCCTCATGCCGTCGCGCAGCTATGCGTTCCCACTCACGCTCCGCCGTCACAATCGCCTCTTCCCACTGCGCATGATGAAGAGCGCGGACCAGCATCTTCCACGAGAATCTCAAGGTGGGTTCTTCCACCGCTCTTCCCTTCCTCTGCCCCTTTTCCCCCTGCCTTTCCTCCCTCCCGCCTTCCTGCCACAAGTACGAGTATGCGTGAACGATGCCCTCGTTGCACAGGCTGCAGGCCCCGAAGACCGCGCCCGGATCGTCGACGCCATCTGCGCGGACGGTAGGGAGATTCTGATGCACCGATCGGTGCGTCCCTTCCTTCCTCGTCCTCTGAGTCATGCTGATTATCCCCACGCGCTCCGCTAGGGTTCAGCAATGACGCCATTCAGCGGTGTCTCGAAGCCGCCACGGGCCCCGAGGAGCGCCGTCAGATCGTCGCCTGCATGCGGCATGTCATCCGCCCCTCCTTTCCTCTTCCCTGTACGAAAAACTGATGGTCTCGCTGCACGGCGGCCGCATCGTCGACCTCACGATGCATTGTAACGGACCCCGTCCCCCAGAACTCGAAGGCACTCGATTGCGAGGAGGAAGTTTGCTTGTTGATTGTGTCAGAGCTGATTTGGGCTGCTCCGGCGACGACGCTGGTGAACAACCATGTGTCCCATATGTAGAGTGAAGCGAGAGTGGTCTTCATTCTTTCCAACCTCTATCTTTCGCCGTCCACACCTTCATTCGTCCTCGTTCTCTCCTTCAATCCTCTCTCTTTGTCTCCGCCTTGACCGATGTTCCTCCAATATATCTTGACCCTTTACTTCTATCCTCTTAATCGTCGTTCCACTGTCCCCGCTTCGTCCTTCCTTTATTCACTTTGAGCTTTACTGACAACGTCCTTCGTAGATCACGGAGCTCTCGTGAACCCCACCGGCGCCGCTGATCTTTGCGCAGTACGTCGCATCTCTTCTCATCGAGCTGATTCTAATCCTTCTTCGCCTAGAGTCAGCAAGCCCCTCGGCCGCGCTTGCATGCCATGAGACTGGATCACTCGAGCTCGTCACGCAGGTACGTAATCCCTGTTCCATCTCCCGTCCTTCCCATCCTCATCCTAACTCTGACTCGCGTTAACTTCTTCAGCACGCCCTCGAGAAAACCCGAGGAGACCGCCAGGACGGGATCATCGACGAGCTGCTCGCACACGGCGCCGCGGTACTTGGTGAGGTCGAGAAGAGCCAGTGGGGCTCCTATTGCATCCAGCACAGTACGTTCTTCCATCTCCTCAACCACGATCCTATTCCGATTACCTATCGATACAGTGCTCGAAAACGGGTCGGAGAAGCACCGCCAAATGGCGCTCGAGCACCCCCTCACTGCCCTGCTCGAGTTCGCGACGAACGAGCAGGTCAGCAAGAGTGTGCTTAAGGCACTCAAGAAAGGTGGGAAGGAGATGCTCGATCGCGTCGTACAGCCGGCGAGGGGGTACGCTGTCCTTCTTTTCTTCCTCCCCTTCTCAAGACTGACCCTTCCGGTAGTGTTTGTTGTGTGATGATCGTAGATCGCTCACGGGGAACCAGCTGATCGCTTCCGTCCTCCCTACGGTACCCCTCCTTTCACTTGATTTTCATAATGTTCCTCTTATGATTCCTGCGCAGGCCAAGAAGGACCGGGGCGCTGCGCTTTCCGACTGCATCCGTGCACACATCGTCGCACTGCGCGCCTGCAAGACCGGCTCCAAGGTCATCTGACTCTTGTACGTCCATCCAATCCAGTTCATCCTTAACCCACTCTCAATGTCGGCTTCTCCAGCGACCGGATGTGCGCCTACTACGGGTACCAACCTATATTCGCTGATTTCCATGCCGAAGGCCACCAAAGCGTTCGCAAGCGCGTCGTGCGCTTCTTCCTTGATTCTTCTATTCAGAACCTCGACCTTTCAAAGAAAAGACGACTCCGGAGGGTGCCGATTGTCAGAACAACATAAATATATTAGAATGATTTGACACAGTAGGAGAAATCCCGAGTAGTACAACCCTGTTGCCAGTGAGGCTTGCGCGTACGAACGGATCTATGGAAAGTGAAATCTAGAGGAGATCACGATTGGGTATAAAGAAACCGAGAGAAGAAAAAAAACTCACCCATGCCTTCGCCGCCGAAGAAATATACAGATGTCAAGCCCATTGGCGCTGAAGCACGGGCGGACCGTGAAGCGCCAAAATGCAAATGCAGCCCAATTCCAAGACCACAGCAGGAAGAAGCCTGCAGAAAATACACTAGACAAAACAGTCCCGAGATACACCTCTGTTTCTGGAGTTACTAGCTCGACCAATAGCGTGTATCTGAGACCAAGTTAGCGAGGTGTGTATGCGGGTGAGTTAGGACGTCCTGCCTCCAACGTCTCCATTTCATTTACACGCCACGACAGCGTCTGCCTGCGCCCAAAAATCGGGCAGCCCTCTTGCGCTGGCAAGCCAATTTCCCCAGTAGTCCTCGTCGATTTCAATGACGAATCGCACGTCGTATACGTGCGGAGTTCGCGCCATTTGGTACAGGTTTCTATGCGAAGGGTGCCATTTCAGCGCCGCAAGTGAAAGGTGCGGGCATTCCGCCAGCACTGCCAGTGCATTTTTGCGAGGTATATAGCGGTCCAGAGCGAGGTGGGTGAGTGCAGGCAGCAACCGAACATCCGGGAGTACCTCTGCGATGCCGACGAAGCCAAATATGTCGAGATGCGCAGCGTCACGGAGTGGAATAACCTGTGTGCCAGATTGATGGAGCGGAACTCGGACAGTTCTTTCAAATTCATAGCCAGCCTCTAGACCGCATTTCTGCGATGAAAGGAAGGGGCTTCGGGCTCGTGAGGTCGTAGTTTCGAACACAGTTGAAGCCGCGTCTATGGTGCGTACCTGTACGGACACAATTAATTCGCAATTTCATGCACTGGAAAAAGGTTGTAAAGACGCGTACGGAGCGGGAGGAACACCACTGGCACCTGAATCTGAATGCTGAAAAAAAAGAACCTTACAGTTCAAGAAAGACGGCTCGATCCCGAATCGAACGGGTGTCCTGCATACAGACGTAGTCACGGCCAGGCAAAGCAGGCGCGGTCCATCCGCCATCGATCCGATATCTGGCTACCGCGGCCGCTGCTTGGGTGGGATCGAATCGGCAGTGGAGGGTACATACCGCAGACGATAGAGTACATTATGGATTTTTGAGACATCCACCAGGACCATGGCCAGGATAGAGGCAAGCATGCGGGGCACAAAGGATTTGGACGAGTTGCCGCATGTGTATCTTCCACTGACCGCTGGTTTTATGAGATCCAAGAGCTTTTTATGTTGGAGCCACTGGTCGGGAGTAACGTTTCTGAAAAAGACTCGGAGACTTCAGACGCTTGGGGGCTGGAATTGGGCCACTCGGGCCAGTTCGGAACCGTAGAAGATAATCTGTCGCAGAGATTCGTAGCACCGAAGATGCAGATCATCTTCTCGGCCCGCGGGTACACTCTGGCTTCAAAAGTAAGTTAAAGTGCGTACATATCCGCGCTAAGGCACAAACACTCACCCTGTGGGTGATTTTTTACTCTGCCGAGGTGGGCTTCATCTACCATCCCTTCGTGCAGGTTTCACTAGATTCGTAGGAGTGAGTTGCTTTCTTCGACGAGGGTATGGCGCTGCTCTGTTTCCTTCGCTCGTTGCATTCCAGCTCGGATGAAGCGGGCGCTTCTTTTGCCGAATACTCTTTGCGAGGGCTCCGTTGGACTGGTCTGCATAGATTTGTGTTGATGGTAGGCGGTAGATGGTACATGGCATATCGTTCGATTCGTTTTATTCTCCTCAAGTCATAAGGTTACAGAAATGAAAAGGATACTGCTAAGCCAAGAATTGGACACCCAGGAGAAAAAAAGTTGACAGTAAACTGTAGTCTCTTGCACTGACTTCCCACTCGCAACCTCGTTCTGAAGTCTGTTAGTTACCCCGCCTTGATTACCGTTACTCGCCCTTATTATGTAAGTTTCCATTTTGGGAACTCACGTGCTTGCGTCCCGGACGCGTCGAATTGCGTTGTTGACGCGTTTTTCAAAGGTTTCTGTCTTGGAACAGTGTTAATTGTTGTTTTGTCCTCTATAATACACCAACATGGAAAAAGGACCCCATGGGAGGGTGCCAACAGCCAATTGTGCACCTGGAGCTGCTTTTGATGCCAACTCATGCACAACTGACCAGGGCAGCAATCACAAATACTATTTAGACAAGTCTTGAACCTATTATAGACCTATTATATCCCGCCTTGACATCTGAAAACGCGTCCTTCCAAGTCTCGCGCAGTTTCAATTAGATCCGAAAAAGGAAAGCTTACATAATAAGGGCGGGTAACGGTAATCAGGGCGCGGTAACTAACAGACTAAGTAAACTGTACCCATGCGACGAGCACGAAGCTCGTGGAGCGAGGAAGCATTTTCACCTCATCGACCCGTGAGAACCGGGGAGGTTCTGCGTCTGAATGAATTTTACTGCGCAATTTCGTTCAATTCGGCGGTCACGCGTCACGCACCCCCTGTGCCGCGATGAATTTTGGTTTCGGTCACGGGTCACGGCACCCAGTGCCGAATTGTAAAATGCGTGACATCAGGGCCAAATCTCCCTCAGAGGTGCAAAAAAGGCAGAATTTTCGAAAATTTCCGTCTTGAATGCCGAATTTTTGGAGGTGTCACGCCAAACTTCGTTGGTTGCCGAAGTGCCGAATCGGTATTTTGGGTCACGGGTCACAACCCGTGCCGAATTGAACGAAATTGTGCAGTATGTCGGTGTTAGTTAGCCCAATTGAAAGTGTTCTAATGAGCTATGTACCTTCGCCAGCCACACCTGTTGTGTCCCAGTTCTCCACTTCACCTCCAACATCTTCATCACTCTTCTCTTCGTCAGACTCTGCGGACGTATTCCTATATTCACTGCCGGCATCTTCCACTGCGCATAAAATATGAGCGCTCCCATCTTAGCAATGCAGAATTGGTTGATAACTCACCCTCAAATGGATCCCAAGTGATCTGCAGAAACAGAAGCCCCAGTTCTCCCGCAACATCTTGGCTATAGGGATCAAACCCCTTGCCTTCATAGAATTGGCGGAGCCCCTCATATATATGCCCATCCCAATATTTACCCGTAGCCCCCCATCTCCAACTGAAAGAAGGGAAATCCGAGTTGCTCTGCCTCCTCCTCGGTCAGTGGTTCAACTCCTGATGGATCCAGTGACCAATAGTAGACGGGCTGATCTGCAATGCCACACTGAATATCCTCTAAGGGGCATATAAATAGATAGCCCACAGTTAGATTTTCTACGGTATCGAGAGTGCTGAGTTTATAGGAAATATTCATGACAAGAGCTGTGGAGCGGGGCATAAGCTTCCTTGGATGTGTACTGGAACCAGTGACACACTTACTGAAATCCTCGTGGTAGGCCGGTATTGCATGGAGTTGTTGAAAAAGATAATTGGCTTGGGTAAGCCATGCCTTGGCCGCCAAGACCGCGGTGAAAAGACAAGAAATATCTTTGATCCCTGCGACGTCGCATGACTCAATACTACACCGCCGTTTGTAAAAAATATGTCACAAATGTTTCCTCTGACATGTTGCGAAACAATCTGCCGATCCTGACAGAACACTGAGTCAAACATTGTTCAAACATAAATAATCAAATCCCACAAGGCTTGTTCAACGTTCCATTGTGAAAACATTTTTCAAGAATCTTTACTCGACATCTACTTGAATATTAGGAGACAATTGGCCGACTTATTTTCGACAATTTGATACTGCAAAAATGATTGGATTATATAGGAAATAGGCTAGCAGATGACAGGCTTGATATGCAATAATATCAACGGACTATCTAAACTATGTAATTCACATCCTGGGGCGACAGTGGTCATTGAGCCGTGACATCAGTTGTCGTCATCGTCGTCGTTGTCGGATGTGTGAGCTGCAGCGGGAGCTAACAGCGCAGCCGATGAGCTGGCGACTCGAACAGATGGGGTTGCAAGTGAGATGAGATCGACAGCGCTGAACGTCTGGAAGTCGGGATCCAGTATATACCTCTTGATGAATCTACGGATGGTGGTTAGATTGATAAAAATCAGGTGCTGGACGTAAACGCACCTCGACTGTACCGGATCATTTAGACGTGGCCACGGACAATTAAGTGCACAAAGAGAGGCTTGAGAAGCTTGAGGGAGGAAAGCTTGCGAGAGCACTCTTGGGGCCTTGAGGAGGTCACTTGAAGGAAGAGGCTTGAAGGCTTGAGGGTATCTTTGCTTGAAGGCTTGCGCACTGGGACTTCAGGATTTGGGGAAGTACATGCAGCGCCAGAAGGATGGTGAGAGGGATGGGTGAGCGGCAGGAGGAGAAAAGAGATGACGTGGCATCAACCAACACAATCACGCCATTGATGGTCGGAGTTTGAATGACTTCGGAGATTTTCGGTCACTGCTGGCTCTTTCCACGACTGGATGTTCTCTCGCGGAGTGCATATGAACAGATAACCAAACAGAGTATAAAGGCCAGGAATAAGCATGAAAAGGCCGAGAAGGCTGCCGGTGTTATGGTGCGCAGGGAGGAAACATTGAATAGAGATCGGAATAAATATAAATTGCATGTCGGTCCAACATTCAGGGAACATTGACTGAATATACTCCCAATATTACGAAGAAAACACCCATGCAACATTTGATCAAGAATATTGCAATGTTTCGTCAAACGTTTGATTAATGTTGGTCGGCTGGGGTTTTAAAAACATCGGACTGAAATGGCGGTGTAGGATGGGTGTATCAACAGAACGGTGCCACTGCGGGAAGTTTGAACTCACCGAAGCCAGGTGTCACTGGGATCCTCTCTCTCAGTGAAAAACATGACAGAAGTCCTGTCATCAATGGTCTACTAGAAGTATCTGAAGTTGTCCACGGGGACATACTGTTCCATTTCGTTCAATTTGTATGGCACTTTGGCATATGACATCAAATACGAAATGATCCTTTCGTATGCAGGCTTGCGACCTGTGTGACTTACAAAATTTTCCGTATAAAACTGCCCCGCAGGGCCGCCCAGAGCGAATTTTTTTGGTGTTAAATTGGTGAGACCCTTTCGTATTGAGCCCTTGTGACCCTGTGACCTACGAAATATTTCGTAGATTTTTGTGCTTGTGACCTGTGACCATACAAATTGAATGAAATAGAACAGTAACCAATTGTGACTGGATTTTCAGAATGCGGTCCCCAGATAATTGAGCCAACGGTCACGGACAATGACTCCGGCATATCCGTGAATCTACTGTGATGCTGACAAATAGCATCATAGTGATCTAACAAAATCGAATCAATAAAAGTGGAGTCGTGATGCAGTTCAAAAAGATTTGGATATGTGACACGTCGATATGACAACGAGAACCTATCACGATCAATTTTGTGGTTACCCGTGAGAATTACACAGAGGCATCCGGTCGATGCTCGCATCCCGTTGCTAGTTCCGACAACACTCTATCCGAGGCTGTCAGATTCAAACTCAAGACAAGGTGAGAAAACTTGCAAGGTATTCTCCAGACATAGATTCAAAATAATCATAGCTGTCCTGCCTTTCCGCGATAAGAAGGGGATGAGTGGGCATTGAATGTTCGCACAGTATACTGAATTATTTCATTCAAATCGACAGGGGGGGTGACGCGTGACCGGATTTGCCTATTCGACATTTCGACAGCGGCCGAATTTTTGCGTGACACCTTCCAAAATTTCGACAATTACAGAAATTTTGTGCTCTAGGGGGGGGTGGGGAGGAGGATACTTGTGACGGCTTGTTGGAGGTTCGACAAAAGCCTTCGTGACGCGTGACATCAACCAATATTCGACATCGACAGAGGGGTCCGTGATGCGTGACTGTCGATTTGAATGACATAATTCAGTATTCCTTGTCCTATGAAACTGATAAACCTCTTCAGAATGGCACAGAGCATACTGGACAATTTCGTCCAAATCGACAGGGGGTGTGACATGTGACCCATTTTACCTATTCGACATTTCGGCAGCCGCTGAATTTTTGCATGACACCTCGAAAATTTCGGCATCTGAACCGGAATTTTTGTCTTTTTTGCGTTTTATTTTATTTTATTAGGCAATTTGGGGCCTGTGACCACTTGGAGGTTTGACAGAGGCCCGAGCGACGTGTGACCTCGACCAAAGTTCGTGATTGACAGGGGGGTGCATGATGCGTGACTGCCGATTTGAACAAATAGTACAGTACATACCAGAAACCCCCAGCAATAGACAGTTGATGCTGGGGACACATAAGCTTTCATCATCATCTCTCTCAATGGTATCGAATCTACTCGGTTTCCGGAGAGAATAAGACCAATGGTTTGGAGTCCAAGTAGAAAAGTCACCATCGTGGAAGATCGTGGCTTGTAGAGCCGACAATCTGGATATCGCGTAGAGTTGCGGAAAATTTGGGTGCCTATAACGATGGGCGATGAGACGATGATTGGTTTTCAGATCGAACAGATGAATTCCAACCACAGCCAGGAGTATCTGAGAATACCCTCTCGCCATTCCTTTCAAAAGAATCATCTCACGAATCTCTATGAAACAACTCGAGCACACCTCGCCGGTCTCTCCCTGATACGTAAACACCAGCATTTCGACTTACAGCGTTGCACCCACACTGAGTACATTTTTCGGACCCGCGCTCCCACTTGGTATTGAAGAGCATGATCTTGCTCGTCAAGTCGTACCTCGTGTAACAAGTCCGACTGGCCAATGGGATCTCTTCAAAATATTACGAGTACTTTATGTACTCGTTCTTTTCATCAATCGGGAACCGGATTTCCGATTTGGCAGAACCTTTATCAGTGCGTTTGAATAGTGTAATGAAAATAGTGGCTGTGTTCATTAGGTTTTTGAAGTCTTTTTAGCAGGCTAATCTAATGAAATTAGTGATTATATAATGCATAAAGATGGGGCCAGTTCGAATCCGCTGTCGATTCCATTCTACATTTTTCTTCAAACACGTATATAGCTTATTTGGTGGCGACTCTGGGGCATCCTTGATGTGTAACCTCTTTATATGTATTTTTGGTAATGTAAACTATTGCTTGTTGTTTAGGAAATACAATTTTCATATATCCGTGATTCATTGTCAAAAGTGTCGGGAGATCAAACTTCGGCAATGTCCGAAGTGAGTTGTACGTGTCATGTGCACAGCCACCACTCTGCACAAAAAAATATAAGTGTCGGCTGAGCCTTTGGTTGTAAATTTCAAGCCTGCAACCTGATTTTTTTTTTTCTGGATACTCTAGATGTACACAACCAGGATGGATGATCTCCTGTAATTTTCCAGGGTCTCTGGGCCCAATGGTAGGCCAAATACATTAAATCACGGTATGTTGATTGCTGGCATGTTCCTGGGCTGCATCACCTAAACGGTTAGAGCCACATGTCTTTTCCAATTCCTGGTCCATGGGACAGGCAGTTTCAGGGCGATATAATCCACTGTTCCGGCACACTTCATTTCCCTTCCAACATATCTGTGATTTCATTCCTGTACTTGCTTCATTGGTTCTTCCGTGCTGTAGAAATATTCTGACATGGATTTGAAGTCCCAAAATGCGATTTACAGGTCCCTGTAATATTTGTACCGCTGCTGTCAAGACACTTGTAACAAACATGTCAAAAAATGTTGATGTTGTGTGCACGCAGGCACATCCTGTGAAGGCTCCAGTTTAACATGCCTCCAGGGTTTTATTACCCCAGGAACACAATGGCAATGTTCCCGAGTCCCATCGCGATGTGCATCTGCCACTCTGAGGATGTCAATTCAGAAATTCCTTTCTGCTATTTTATTGGTGTCCTGTATGGGCTTGACTGCAGTGCCAGATTAAATCTGGAATTTTTTCACCTCTGATGAGTGCCCACTCACTTTCCCCTGGGGCTTTGTGGTCGGTTTCCATTGTCGTTCAAGCGCCAACAAAGGCTGTGCATTTTTGTTTGGGTGTCCTTTGGTCCCTGTCAACTTGTCAACGGCAATCAGGCCGCACCTAAAACATCTCTCAAATCAATTGCAAGCATAGGATGGAGCGTATCACAATGAACGGAGAATACTCAGCTTTCTTTCGATGATTTGAGGAAGTAAAACTTGACTCCGCCAAAAGAATGCGGTAGAAAAGAACTGATTCTTGATAACTTGATAACTTGGCAGATCATTGTTTGGTTCCAGACACTCCGTGGGAACAATCTGTTCTAACATGCCGTCTCGCAATGGAACGGACTCGGAACTTGGCTTGAATAGCTGTGGTACAAAATAATCAACCTAACTTGCGCAAGGGAACAAAGGCTGATGCTTGGGTGCTCGGCGATATTGATGGGCTCAGCAGAAATCAAAGGCTTGCACTTATCATGTTGAAAATCTTGTCGGCAGCTTTGAATAAAATCCGAAACTGCAGCATTCAGTGGATTGTCAAGTTCCATGGCTTTTACCTGTGGGGACGGTGATGAACACCGAGTATCTGTGCGATCAAGCAGGCGATCGAAGTCGTCGGAACTACCCAAAGTCACTCGTGCAAGGAACCTCGGGTATATCCGAAAGAAATGATCGCTGATCAAATTTAAGGAGGGTCAAGGTTCTAAGGCATGAATTCCACCCTACAATGTGATATTGTGGGCGCAAAGCGGTCAAATAAAAAAAGTAGAGTTTCCGGTAGAGCAATCAACTGGTGGCTAATTTTTTTCAGGAACTCCCCGTCCTTGGGGGCTAATGTAGCCACCATTTATAGCCCCAATAGAGAGGATGAAATAGTGGCTAGCACATGCCGGACGGTCCTGAAAATAATCTAAAACATGAGCCACCAGTTGATCTGGTGGCTCCACTGCAAACTCATGTGGCTCAAATTTTATTGGGGGTTGGTTTCAGGCCCATAAAAGTTTGGACCCCCCTTCCCTTTGCTGCACACGATGAGGAAGAGTGTCGCTAGCGACGCTCAATCTTCCTCCTACTCTCTACCAGCGCGCGCTTCAGCAACTCTCAAAACTGTCAAAAATGCGACCAAGAAAGTGACTGCCGGTCTCAAAAACCATGCAGCAAGTTGTCAGTGTTGCTCGCCCTAACCGCAAGCAGTGCAGGCCTTCCAAGGCTGATGCTGCACTTGAAGCCGGCGAGGACGAGATAGGCTTCCTTGCTGATTTTCCTCCTTTAATCCCTGGTGTGTTTTTAGATCTCAATCTCTTCTTGTTTCTAAATTTTGTAGAAGGATAAAACGATGCTTCAGACGACGGTGCGTAGCATTCCGCCACTACAGCTTGCTTTCCCATCCTTTTCTGATTGATGCACTATGATTCAGGTTCCCCTGCCAATTCTTCTGACGATGCCTCCATCCATGAGGTGGGCGGCACGCTGGAACTCACCGAGTCAGATCAACTCGGGTTTTTTTCTTTTCTTTTTTTTTGTTTGCTTCCTTTCGTTTTCTGCATGGTATAATAACACCTCATTCCAGCCGAGCCGAAGAAGAAATAGACTTCACCTATCTACTCGTTCTTTTCGAACGTCACCATTGTTCATAAGGACGACGGCAGCCAGTACCACCTTTTCAAGTGTGCTTCCATTCGGTGCAGAAGTAGGTGTTCAAGTTCTCCAGTATTTTCGTCAGAATTCATGTAATTCCAGATAATGGACCGAAGGGTGTGAAACGCGCCTTCTAGAACACAAACGGCTCCCGCTCTTCTGATTCTGGCTTCACCAGGAACATGAAGGTCACGCTATCCGCTGCTTCGGAGCAGGCATTAAGTACGAGTTATGCCGTGCGCAGCATCGGCCTCCCCCCAAGTGAGGAGAAGGGGGTGTTAGGTCAAGTATTGGCCGAATCAACCCTCGTCCACGGTCCTTACCCGTAGGATCGCTCTCGGGAATTGGATGGGCGATATTGGTGATGTTATTGAAATTGCCGCCAGCGACAATGAAGCGCCTTGCATGAGAAAAGAATGCGCCGGGGGACCTACAATTGGTCGATTGACAGTCAATATTCTATATTCAAGGAACCGCTTACGGAGGGTTTTCGCGTGACTGGGAGTCTGCGATATGTGGTGGGTAGTCTCTGTTACAGACCAGAAACGGATGACGAACAAGTAAGTATCCATATATGGGGCGGGATGGGTTTGTCGTTCACTGACATGGGTGATATGAGGGTAAGAGATGGGCTGTTGAGCAACAATGACAACCCTGACCTCTCTTTTTGAATGGCAATTCTTCCAAACAGAGTTTCGGTGGAGCTGTGTGGTGCTGTGGGCGACAAAAATATGTTACATGTAAGATGAACCTCCGCTTCGCTCCGGGATGCCGGAGCAGAAAGAAAAATAGAATCACAATGTCTCGGGCGAAATTATGGCCATGCAAGCAAAAGAGACGGGAAGAGAGTTGGGTTTTGATTTTGTGACGTTGTTCAGTTCCGCCGAGAAATGGGCACCCTACAGAATTTTCGAGATGGAGAGGGGGCTTTATTCAAATCAGGGTGTTGCATCAAGATGTTTCCAGTGGTGATTGGTCCAGAGGCAAAATACACGGCCCCGGGTGCGTGAACAGAGTAAAAAAAACAATTGATAACCACAGCCTACGAGGGGAAGAGCGTACGAGAGGTTCTAAGAGCAAAAGAGGTAATGATCCGTCACACAACGCCGGAATTGAGAAGGAACACTGACATTAGCAACATATCGGATGGTCGGAAAGATGGCATTGAATATACCCACGCCGGGATGGAGATAGCCGAGTAATAGCGCACCAGACAGCTTCCAGTACTCGGCGATGGACAGAACGGTTGAGAAACCCAGGATTGACATTGGGGAGGGTCGGAGTGGGCCATGTACGAACGGATAGCATCCCGAACGAGAAGAGGGCTGCATTTATATGGAAAGAGTTTTGCCGGAATAAGTACATGGCCTCCCAGCAAGATGTATAAACTCACGCTGCGCTGGAGGCGATCTGCTGCGTGCGAGAAAGAACCACTCACTGGTCAGCTGATTCGTTGGAAATCAAAAGGCCGTGTTGGAAATCATAGAAGGTTCCGGATGGATGAGTTTAGACCAAGAGGATGAGCAGAGGAATGCAAAGGAGGATAAGCTATATGGAGAGGTACAAATTGATGGGCAGCCGAATGAGCAAAATCTTAAAGAACGGTTAATGACCACGGAATCTATGCTGGAGTTGAGACTTGGTTGCGCCGAGGAGAAAGTCTACCTGATCATGAGTAGTTACCGGGCAGATAAGGGATGTCGGCTTTGGGACATCCAAAGTGCCCACCCGGGTGAATCAAATTTGGTGATGACATCATTGTTGACGGCTACATATTACTGCTCCCGACGACATCGCCAAGCCCGTCAGAACCGTGGGATATAGCTCAAAGTGAGCAGCGTGTGCATGAGGAAGGAAGCACAGCCTGAAGAGACAGAAAAGATAGTTCGGTCCAGCCTACAGACAGAAGTTCGTAGAGTGTGGCTACCTCTTACTGCAGCAGCGAATGCTACTGAGCCCCGCAAAACGTTCACGTTGTGACAGCGCGAACAGCTGTAGAGACTACAGCAGTTTCCGAGAATGATTCCGAATGAAATGATACATGCAATCTGTCATCCCGGCGCCTGGCATCTCTTCCTCTCTCCACCATTAGCCATGCACACTGACTCTCGGACATACACATCCCGCTTGACCCCCGAAGACGAGGAATCCCCCGGGTAGGTCCTTGTGCCTGCCATTCTGAATTCGTCTCATCGTATATCATGCAGCGATGGCGGTGCCATCTTTTCGGGCTCCCACCACTTCACCGTCACTGGTGGAACATTTACGAGCATCAATAATCGAAGTGTTGCCCCTAGTAAACCTTCTGGTAAATTATCCCAACAAGGCTTGCAAACATTCTCTGAATATTGGAAAGACTTTCGAATGATCTCGCTCGGAGACATATATCTCCATGAAGAATTAGGATTGGATCAGGGATCGCGCATTATCCGGCGTCTGTGCATCCGACCTTCAGTTCGTCGCGTATACTCCGCCAAAATTCACGGCCAAAAGGCCAATGCGACGGTGGCCATCTATCAAGGCGATAGGGCGAAGGAGGTGCGGTCCCCGCCAACCTAGCTTCTAAATTCCAGATGTAGAGTATTTCGCAGGAATGGCGGGAGGACATTGAGCGATACTCATGGCTCCGGTAAGCGAATCGTCTTTACTCGCCTGTTTAACCTTCGCTTCAGCCATCCCAATTTCGTTCAACTCCACGGTGTAACGACTACCCCCACGATACACGCTGCAATCTTCCATGAAGGTGTGTGGTTTCATCTCGTCCCATTAATGAGCTTGAACATTTAATGAGATCTGATACCGTTCCGACAATTCCTGGCACTCTACCGCCATTCACCGGTTCTGACCGTCTATATCTACGGTTACTGCGTATGTACATTCGAGTTCTAGATATTTTCCGATCTCTTACCCCCCGCAGCAAACCGAGTTCATGGTATGAAAGTTCGACGGAATTGTCCGGCTCACTCAGCGATCCCAGATGGCGGATGAATATTTGGTATCTACATTCCGCCGGCCACTGGTGAGTTCATTCGCCTGGAGCGCTTTACTTATCCAAACATTGCAGTTGTTTGAGGAGTGCACACTATGGATCCGTCGGTCAACCGGGCAGCTCTGTGCGGACCTCATACCGAGCAATGGCGACTACTGGCCTTACGGTCTGGCAGAGGTAACTCGCAGGAATGGCATCGACACCTCCGATGCATCAAGACAGGAGACCATAGTCGTCGATTACCTGACACTGGAACAGTATCATTCAATATGCTACTGGGACTTGTCACGACATCTTCGCATTAGCATTTCTGCGCCGATAACTGTGACTCTTGGCGCAGTAGTTGCCCGTACTCTCGACGGGCCGCTTGAAGGCTTGGTTGAGATTGCGTCCTTTTCAGATGTCGAGACCGATTGGGATGACTGGTCCGGAGCAGAAGGAGAAATCATGGACAATGGTTGGACCCGGTATGCAAATCTTTTGGTGATGATGATTTCGCCCTCATTGCTTTAATTTCCCAGTTTTAATTCTGCTGATGTACTGGGCCGCACGCTTCGGCTATACGTGGAGTACGAACCGAATTCTGGGGCATGGCCCAGTCAGGCAAATCACATATTCAGCCGCCACGGCATCACCTCCGGATTCGAGAACTACGGTACGGCTAGAAAACATCATTCCGCTCCTTTCCGTTTCATCTGTTCAAACAGCTGTTGTATATGAAGTTCAATTCGAGATCATCATTTCAGATACCCTTGAAGACCTAGCATCAAGTTACCTATTCCTCTGTCCAACACACCATCTCCAGATCGCACACTCCTCATTCCGATGGCCAGACTATCCGGTTTATTGGTCCATGGATTGCTTGGGTTCTGAACGCCTTACCGCAGAGGAAGCAACACAAAATGGATTCCCCTCGTTCCAGTTGATCACCGGAGTGCACGGGGACTTCTGGGATGGTTGTGTTTACATGGGCCTTCGTCAGTTCCATCACGGCAAGGGATTCGATCCAGATAGCTCGGAGGTGGCGCGCCATCTTGGCTTCCCACTTTATCAAATCTCCGGTGAGGCAGAGGCCCCTTTTTCAGGCAAGTTCAGACTTTGAAGCACCTCCCTTACCCCTGATAAAGGCGCAGATGACGAGGATCCTCATCTCACGGAACCAGGACAGCCGCACGAGCCTGAGATTGCTTTGATGTCGAAGACCTATGAGCTTACGATATATTTGCAGTTGGGTCTCATGCTATTTTTGACCTTGTACTGGCTGTACCAGCGCGTGTGCTAGCGGTCCAGTGGCTCGTATCCATTCGGACCATGCACATTGCAACCTTCGGCATGGAAGTGTACTTGGTGTTAGGACACTATGGGTGCATATTGACTGGTATATACACTAACTGGGCAAAATGTTTGTCTCAAGGTATTTTGAGCATTGCAGGCCAATTTCTGCAAGATAAAAAGACTTTGAGACATACTTTCCGCAGAATTGAATGTTGGAAATGGGTTCAGGAGCCGCACAAATATTTTCGGAATTTGATCGGATCATATTGCCTGTGGGAAAACTTAAGTTAACGTGCGGCACGCATGCTGAAAGGGGCAAGTAAAGTACAATTTAGTTTCAATAGAGAGCTTGAGCCCAAGCAGCATGCCGCTTTTTAGGTTGTGCAAAAAGCGGCATGCTGCTTTTTTATTTTTTTCATCTAAAGGGCATTAACAAGGTGCAATAGCATCAGGGTGTGTGAATTTGAGGTGCACACAAAAGTTGTAAAAAAAGCGGCATGCTGCTTTTTGCACAACCTAAAAAGCGGCATGCCGCTTGGGCTCAAGCTCTCTAATAAGTTACTTTTTACGGACTCTATCAACAGCTGTACGCAGACTGGCGCCTTCAGCTTGTGTGACACATTCATTGTATGCGCACAGGAGCCCCACCTGACCCATGCACCTAACATTGGGGGCAAAGACCGACGCATATGAACAAAGGTGATTGACACCTTTGTTCCACAATCCGCACATATGCAAACCATATGTGTTTGACGCATATGGTTTTGCACCTTTGTTTTCACCTTTGTGTCACCCCCGAAAACAAAGGTGCAACAAAGGTGATTGACACCTTTGTTCCACAATCCGCACATATGTGAGCCATATCTGTTTGACGCATATGGTTTTCATATGTGTTGGTCTTTGCCCCCAGTATAAATTCTTCTTGTAATTGCATTAGGAACGTGTAGTAATAACAATAATAATTAACTTGTCTTTTCAACTTGAATTGAGAGAGAGAGAGAAAATTTGACCACAAAAAAAGTTTGTTGAGAGAGGAAGTAATGAGTCAATACATTTGTATAGAGATGTCAATCAAAATGTATAGAAAGATCACAGACTTGTCAATAGACGTGACGGAAATCAGTATCCGGTGATTATGTATAGAGAAAATTACCATGTTTTCCTCTCTTTCTCTTGAACATATTCTTAGTCTCATGAGTAGAGGAAATGTGCCATTTTCACGATTTATGTAGAGGAAAGCAAAAATACAAAAGTTTATAGAGATTAGGGGAATTCACGGTAGGGCCTATTTTCTTGTTTGTGAATAAATGTATTCATTTGATGGGATGATTATTTTCACAAACGAAAGATATTCCACAAACACTGGTTGGAAAATTCAAATTTTTCTGCTGAATTCTTAGTGAAAAATGTTGTTTGTTTTCCATCAATTTTCAGCTGGAAACTAGGTGGAAAACCCAAAACATTCTCGCCACTTTTCTAATTTAAAGTAAAAAACTCAAAATAAAGTTAAAAAGAAGTGAAAAAACTTTCAAAATTTCACCAATTTTTTCAGTGAAAAATGTCTGAAAAACAAATCACATTTTTTACTGTAAATTGTGCAGGAACAATTAAATCTGCCAACCAGTGAAAGGAGATTTAGTCTCGTTTGTGGATTAAACCACTCGTTTGTAAATATATTCGTGTGAATTGTACCTGTTTTGCCGAAAACAATAATAATATATTCAGTGGGACACAAATGGGGTGATCACACATTTATTCCACAAACAAAGACTTTATTCGTCTGATCACTTCATTATTTTTGTTCACAAACAGCAAAATAATGCCTACCGTGAATTCCCCTATTATTTATTAAATGTGCACTTTAAATGCCACAGTTTTGTGAGCAATTAGAGAGGTTGTGCAAAAGCCGCACAAGCCGCATGCGGCTTCACGTGGCTTTGGGCATTGTGCAAGGCCACAGGGAGTGTTTTGATATTTTGAACTGAGAAACCAACTATAACTGATGCGCATGAATACCATTTTGAAGTTTGTATGTTAGAAGCACCCGTACACGGGCACCAACTGACTGACGAGTTTAGGCATATTGACTAGCCTGCAGCCCAACCGCCCAACCACGAAGCGTGTCCCTTCAACTTCACTTCCCTTCCTGCGCTACAATCATCTTATCATTAGATTAGATTAGACTTCTTACCCATGGCTAGCACATTGAATCACTCCATGATAATGTTGCGGGATATACGGGGAAGGAACACTAACTGGGCTTTGGGAACATTTCCATCATTTTATGCCCTGTGTCTATGACCAAATTAGCAACCCTAGTGCGAATCAAGCATCTGTAAGGGCAACCTTAAGCTCGGTGCAGGGTGCGGAAACTAGTGGGGGAATCCGAAGTATAAATATGGGTACTATAATACAGGAGCGGGAATACTACGCACCTAGCGGGGGAATCCGAAGAGAAGAAAGGATGAGGATTCCCACACTAGGTGAAACCTTATATACGAATTAGTAACTACCCAGTAGCACGTGTCCGGAGGTATCTACAATGATCACGGGCCTGATCGCATAGCACGTGCCAACGAGAACGGGTGGGCGGAAGGTTGGGGGCATTAGCCAGAGGGATAGCCGGAGCGGAGGCTGGAGCGGAGGCCGGAGCAGAAGCCAGAGAAATAGCCAGAGAAATAGCCGGAAAGGAGCGCAGAGTGGGGGTTCCCCTGACAGCATCCGAAGAGAAGAAGAGAACCTGAACTGAACTACGCACCCATGTATTTATTTGCCCAGACCAACAGCAATGTGGTTCACCAGTTCACGACTCGCCAGTGCTGGGTCGGCGTAGACATTGTCCTCTGGTCAGACAGCTGACTTGAAGGAGGCTGGGACCGGAGGAACGAAACCAAGTCTTGTAGGGTTGGTGTCGACCCCACCCACAAATGGTGATGATGGGAGAGCACAGGACTGAGGGAGTTCAGCATGCATATGAGCAGAACATGGAGCGCAGTCCTACATATCTAGGTATAAATAGCAATGCGAACACTGATTCTGGAGATGTCGGGGCCGGTATGGTATGGCACCAAGGTACATGCGTGTTGGACCTTGAACCCGCCATTGTTCCTGTCCAAGACACTGTAATGTGAGAGATGGTTCATGAGTCCGATCTGCCCAGCATCCCGAGAAGATAAATATATTACTGTAGAATTTCATTCAATTCGGCACGGGTTGTGACCCGTGACCCAAAATACTGATTCGGCACTTCGGCAACCAACGAATTTTGGCGTGACACCTCCAAAAATTCGGCATTCAAGACGAAAAATTACGAAAATTCTGCCTTTTTTGCACCTCCAAGGGAGATTTGACCCAAGTGTCACGCATTTTACATTCGGCACTGGGCGCCGTGACCTGTGACCGAGACCAAAATTCATCACGGCACAGGGGGTGCGTGATGCGTGACCGCCGAATTGAATGAAATTCTACAGTATGCTTTGATATTTTGTTCTGGTAGTGCCTTTTCTACAAAACCAGCATCAGCATCCTCCCTTGTGGTTGTTCTGTTTTGGCCATACCACTCTGCTATTCAATGTGATCTGCAGTGGCGACAAGGAATTCAGAATATACAAAGTGAGCACAGCTGTGAAGAGCGGAGTGACCCTTCAAGTTGATGGACCAGAAATGTTGAGCGGATAATTGATTGTGGGCAACAATGAATTATAGGCATGGCTATCGTGGTAGTGAGCCCGATGGTGAGTACTGAATTATTTCATTCAAGCCGACAGGGGGGGTGACGCGTGACCGTTTTTTTCCAGTTCGACATTTCGACACCGGCCAAAATTTGGCGTGACACCCCCAAGACACCCCCCAAAATTTCGACATTTCCCCGGGAAATTTTGCTTTTTTGTGTCTTCCAGGCGATCTTAGTTGGACCGTGACCAGCGGTAAGTGCGACAAGGGCCGCCGTGACCCGTGACTCCGACCAAACTTCGACATCGACAGAGGGGTGCGTGACCCGTGACTGTCGATTTGAATGAAATAATTCAATAATCCTGACACCCTGAAAGTGAAAAAGACTCCAACTGCATTGGACCGTTCAAGCGCTGAAAGCCCAGTGCGAAGTTTTGAGGCGGTGGTGGTGGGAAGGGAAAGGACACGGATCACCCGGCACTGCGAGTAGCACGTGGTTGATGGTCTTTTCTCTCCTCTATCACGCCCAATGCCCATTGCTCTCCAACAAATGAAACTTTCCTGGCGCTTTCCCTCAATTCCGCTACCCACGTCATTGTGCTGCCCCGAGGTTCTCATGTTTTGGCTTCTGAACGTTGTCCATTCCCGACGCCGCGTACTAGATCTCTCTGCCAATGGTGTCTCCACACTCTCGGGACGGGCCTTGCTCTCCAAGATATTCTCTGTGTGCTCGTGTGCACCATGTGAATAGTCCATCCACCAAAACCCTCGACACAGAGATACCGCTCGGCGCAATTGATACTACGCCGGACTTGGGTGAAATTGCGCAAAGTTGATTCAAGATTATCTGCAACGTGAGCCGCCTGGGATTCTGCTTGTCCGAAGACAAATATCTTGCACCTCCACCGACACTTATCCGAGCCGCCTATCATCGAACCTCACACATCCCAAATAAACTCGGATCCGTCCACCAGTGCCTCCCCTGGATGCAACGTCATCGGTCGATTAAAGATCGACATTAGTATTACCACTGGGACGGTTCTGACCGTGGTTGTATTTGCCCAACATCTTGAACTTGTGCCGACGCTTATCCGAATTGTTCAGGTCCAGCCCCCACGCTGGCAGAACAAATGATTTGATGCTCTTGGCTCCGTTGACTGTAGCAACGAACTCCCTCTCCTGGATGCAATCCCACCATTGATCCCTGTGGTCATCGGTTCCGTCATGGGCGGCGCACGCTGAGCCGAGGTCGATCCTTCCTGCCTGGATGAAGTTCGGGACCTGGTCCGCAGATACACCGTGATTCTGCCGTGCGCTGTTGATGCTTCCTTCATCTGCTAAAACCTCCGCGCGTGTGCACGATTCGCTCGAGTAGCCGCCATGCGTTCTATCCTCCTCCCCCTCGCGCTCTTTGCGACTCGGGTCTTCGCGGACGACATCACGGTCTACAATGATGCCGCCCTCGCGACTGGCTGGGAGAACTGGAGTTGGAGCAGCGACATCAACTTCGCGGCGACAGACGTCTTTGAGGGCAGCAGCAGCATCAGCGTGAACTCAGAGGCATGGAGTGCGCTGTCGGTGAAGCTGGAGGGCACCTTCCCGAACTATCAAGGGTTGAGGTTCGATATCGCGGTGCGTGTAGTTTTGAGTTTTCCCCGCATATCAGTTTATAATAATCAATCGTTTTCTCCAGGGCGCGCAACCCGATTTAACGATCACCATCTCGTCCTCCGTCGATGCCACCACGTCCCCGAACATCTTGCTCTCTGCCATCAGCACGACCATCACCGCCAACGCGTTCACCTCGGTCCTCATCGACTTCCGTAACCTACCCGGGAGCGGAGCTGCGTTGGTGCGTTATGTTACTGTCTTCCTCTGTTCTCCTCAATTCTTGCATCCTTCCTTTTCATTCCGCCTTCTCCATACCTTCATCCCTTTTTTTTCTAACCATACCTGCACAGGGCCCCGGCACCTGGGACCGTATCACCTTCCAGGGCGGTGCCAACGGCGCCATCTACCACATCGACAACATTGTCGTCGTCGAGAGCATCATCGTCGCACCGCTCTTCCTCTCCGCCGAGCCCCTTGCGGCGAACACAGTTGCGGTTACGACGCAGGGCGCCGTGGACTTTTCGACGGTTGGGGTGTCGCTTAACGGGCAGGTGCGTGTGGTCCTCGTTTTTGCATTCAATTGGGTGCGCCGCTCCGATACGTTGTGTGCTGATGTGATGTGTAGGCGGTGAAGATACTGAACACTACAACCTACACGCCCGTCGGGACGCCCTCGAAGAGCATCACGTATCTCACGCTCGCGAAGAACTTTGCGCCGGGAACGCTCCTGGTTAACACCGGCGTTGAGAACGGCGGGAAGGCGACATTCAACGTCACCCTGCCTGCGGTGCAGTTCCTCAGGTACTTTCGGCTGCGACATATCTACCTCCCTGATATGTGAACGCATACTTACGCCTTCCCGCGCTCAGTGTCGTCCCGCAAAACACCTTCCCCATCTCGCCCCTCATCTACGGCGTCAACTTCCCGCCCTCTGCGACCTACATCCAGGACCTCGGCGTCACCATGTCGCGTTGGGGCGGCAACGCCGTGACAGCGTACAACCCCACTGGGCAGTTCACGAATGCGGGGAACGACTGGTTCTTCGAGAATCGCGTGGCAGACCCGCCGAACGCCGATGATTGGGTGGGCTGGGTGCAGGGCGCGGGGAGTGCGACATTGTTGACTGTTCCTGCGTGAGTGGTTGTGGCTGAGCGGTTTGGAGTACCCTAACTGAGTTATTGTGGTCGACAGGCTAGATTGGGTCGCGAAGGACGCGACGTCGTACTCGTACCCCATCTCTACGTACCCAGGTGTGTACCTTTCTGTTCCTCAAAATTCCCACTGACGTCCCCCACAGTCCAAACCTCTACCGACCCATTCCTCGCCAACGCCGGAAACGGTCTCCTCCCGAACGGCTCCTTCGTCACTCCCGTGCCAAACCCCACGAGCGTCTACACGCCCTGGAACACCACCCTCGCGAAGGCATGGCTCAAGGGGCTGAAGAACAAGCCGACACTGGTGGCGATTGATAACGAGATAGAGATTGCAAGCAATACGCATCAGGATATGCATCCTGTGTGAGTTCGTCTCCTTATTCGATTTCCCCTTTCACTGAGAAATTGTCTTTAGACCGATGGGGTATGACGAGGAGCTGAGCCGGATGGTGAGCTATGCGCTTGCGGCGAAGGAGGCGATCCCGGGCGTGAAGGTTGCTGCCCCGTCGACATGCTCGTGGTGGTTCTGTGCGTTTTGCTTCTCAAGTGTTCCTTTCCCAGCTCACCAGAACGCTTTTTTCCGCAGACTGGACAAGCGACATCGGGTATACGGACAACGCGGCGCACGACAACATCGACTTCATCCCGTGGTTCCTGACGCAGATGGCTGCGGCGGAGAAGAAGAACGGGCAGCGCCTTCTGGACTATCTCGACATCCACTACTACTATCAGGCTGACACGAGTGCGAACGACGCGGCTGCAAAGGCACTCCGCCTCCGGATGACGCGGTCGCTCTGGGTGCGCCTCATCCCCCTCACTCTCAGTCGGTACGAATAAAAGTGAACTAACGCTTTTTCGCAGGACACCTCCTACGTCGACGAATCGTGGGTCGGCTCTGACCCACAGAACCACCAGTGGAACCCTACCGCCGTCTCGCTCATCCCGCGCTTCCGCACGCTCATCGACATCAACTACCCCGGCACCAAGCTCTCCATCAGTGAGTTCAGCTCAACGGCCGACACCGATATCACGGGCGGACTGGTGACGGTCGACATGCTCGGCATCTTTGGGCAACAAAAGCTCGACAGCGCGACGTACTGGGGCACTGTCGACGAGCTCGGCCCAATTGGTCTGGCGTATTGGTTGTTCCGTGGGTGCGTTTTTCTGTGCATCGACTTTCAAGAGTGTCTGGGAATCTGAGTGGTGCGACGCGTCGCAGATTCGGCGTCCACTTCGGTGCGAACAGCGTGCAGGTCAATTTGGCGACACCGAACCCGGACACGCAGGGCGTGTACGCCGCGACGGAGAACGGCAAGATCAGCGTCGTGATCGTGAACAAGAACCCCGACACGCCCATCACCTTTGCTCTCGCCAATCTGCCGTTCGGGTCTTATTTCGTGCGCCACTTTGGAGGCGCGGCGGGGATTGCGAAGTGGCAGGTGCGTGTTGAGCTTCTTTTTCCGCCCAATAGAGAGCTGACTGGACTGACAGACGACTGTAACGATCAACTCGATCGACTACATTGTTGTGCCCGCGTACACAGCCGTGTTCTTGAAGCAAAATTGAGGGTAATATTCGTTTCATTTTGCTGTATTATGTGGGCCGAATATATTTGGCAAGACATTCGGTACAGATGCGATTGCCCGAATTATTCTGATATGCATGTAAGCAAGCAAGTCTCCCTCAAAAGCGAGCCAACGCACCATCACTCAAGTATATCCGCGCAATAATCTCCGCAACCGACTGCTTCAGCAGATTCGCCCCCTCCTCCTCCAGCACGTCGCTATTCCACCGATTGGGTGGATTCGTGTCCGCGAACGCTGTCCGTGGATCGCATGGCGACACAGGGGGTATGACGCCCTCGGTTTTTGTCGCCGCGTAGAACCGCAGCTTCGTGCCGAAGGCGCTCACAGCGTACAGCTTCGGCAGCAGCGGGCACAGGGGCCGCAGGTCGCGCAGTCGCCGCCGACTCTCCGCGTCTGCTTGCTCGCGCGCGGACGGCCAGCGGAGGGTGTCAGGGGAGTTCACCTGGAGGAGGAGCACGGGCATGTCGTTGTAGAAGACTGTAAACTCGACCGCGGAAGAGCAGGGAGAGTGGCGTGGGTAGGTCCCCGGCGAGACGACGAAGTTCGTGTCGGCGGGGAAGAGATGATAGAGCAGCTTGTTGTATGGACCGTAGTAGTCGACGTCGAGGGCGGTTATTGGCACTGTGTCGAACGGTTGGATGATGGTGTTCGGCCATGGGTCCATTTTTGAATTCGAGGCGCAGGAGAGATAACAGAAAGCAAAAGGAGATCGAACCTTAGGGGACTGAAAAATGGATGTGAAATCCAAGCTTTCGGGATCGGGCAGGCACCCCACAATTTAACCGAAATTGGGCTGTAGAATCTTCAAATGGAGAGCAGTACATAGTATCCTGGACAACGAAACTGGTTGGATAATCAAACCATGGTTTACAAATCGTGGGTCGCTTGACGCCTGAAGTCAGTACACCGTCCAAAAACATTCCATATTTTCTTTGGTCCCTTCGGTGACGGCTGGGGCCAATCTACTCAGTTTTTGCTTGAGTTTGGTCTCCGCAGAGACTTCCCTCTATCTGTTAAGACTTTCCCACAGTTGATTGTTGCCAGTTTAATCTGGTGGAAAACGCAATGCTCATTAGAAGGGGCCGACTGGTCGAGAGAAAGAAAGCATATTGAAAGGGGAATAGCCAATTAACGAGATAGTCTTGAAACCATAGCCCATCGACGAAGAATGCAGGCACTTGGCCAATCAAACGACTCTTCCCATTTTCAACACATTGAAAGGGCGATCTGAACGATTCTCAGATGATCATAATACAATTGCGCATCAGTTCCTTAATGATACAGTATGTATGTATAGTCCGATCCATCAACCGTAAGGGGCCATAATTGGCTACATCGACGCTAGCCCTCGCTCGGACTACCTCGCCATGTACTCGACTCATGCGAGGTGGGTACCGGTGTCGTTTCGCTGCCGTCCGACTGAGCCAGATCATCCCCAAAGTGAAACGCGTCGACTGGCGGCATAGGTAATCGTAAGTGATAACAGAAAAATAAAGACAGCATGGGACTAACCTTCCAGAGCCCACGCGTACATGTCCGTAGCGGTAAAGTCGAGGTCGAGGTCCGGGATCTGCATATCTTCGGCGAAATTGAAATGCTCGGCAGACTGGGATGCGGGCTGTATGGAAGGCTGAGAGTGATTTGTACGGCTGGATAGATATTCAAGTGCGTGTAGAGTCTGAAGATCGTATAGCTGATCTGGGGGAGCCGCCATATGAGGACGACCGGGGTGTTGTGACGATGCAGGGGAATGTGTGGGTTGCGCCGTCGGCCAATGACGGGCCCTCTTGCGTCGGGGAGGCAGAGGCGGAAAGGGCGAGTCGGGTGGGGAAACGGACCGGTGATTCCCGGGAAGCGATAGTGCAGGGCTGGGAGGCTTCGCAGAGAAGCTCGCCGATGTGATGGGTGGTTTCCAAGATGTCGGCTCAGGTGAAGATGCCGACCTACGTCCGATGTTGTCGCGTCTCCAGGGTGGCCGTTGTGGCTGGTCAACGAGCGACCTGGGTTCACCACAACATACTCGCAATGGAAGCCCTTCCTTTTGCAGTATGCGCAAGGATTCGTCGGGGGCTGTTCTGAGGTTAGGCACTGAAGCCGATGAATAATGTCAGCCTGTCTGGTTATAGCTCAAGCTGGAAAAGAACGCACTCGGATCTTCCGTGTCCTGCACGAAGTGCATGCCATGATTGTGCGACGGCGGTGGGGTGTGGTCGACTTGGAAGGCCCATTTTTTTCGCTGGGTTGGGTGTCAATCTCGGAAGAAGGCGTCGAGGACATGGCTGAGTCACTTGTTGTGCGTTGCGGACGCTTTTTCACTGTTTGGACGGTTCTTAGTAAGTCCGTTCTGGGCGCGGAAGCTATGAAACAATTGAGGGAGGATGACATTTGGATCCGCGCCGCTGCGGAGGTGCGCCCAAGTGTGATTGTTCTTCCCATTCGCGCTTGGTGTGCTGATCTGACCGGAATTATTGCTATTTTTGTGCCTGATGCTCGAAAAAAACTCCTTCCATCAGCCCGATCGCGATTCGCGGCCTGGGGGATAAATTTAATGATCTGCCGGCAGTAATATACGCGGAGGTAGCAATCGGCTCATCGGCACTGGGCGGTATTGGCTGATGGCGGCCACCACTGCCGAACACCATAAGCCGCCACTGAGTTAGTCTCGTGACCAGCCTCTTATGACATCCCAAGCACTCCGGAAAATGTGATGTCTTGGTGCTCCTGAAGATGCTCCTGATACCATTAGTATATGAACAAAAATAAGAATGTTTGAAATTGTACCTGGTATCCAACAAATATGTAGCACTGGAACTGCAACCTGTATGGGAAGTACAAGAAACAGTTCCAGGCCATCTGATATTCCCGATTCCAGCCGCAATTTAGGAGTGACTAATATTGCGACTGATACTCGATGTATCAGCGTTGATTTACGTGCATCCGAAGATGCCGTAAAGCCTTATCAGCGGCAGTATCAGCCGCGGACCTGATACGAGAAGAATCAGGTGATAGTATCAGTCGCGCTGATTCGGCTTTACGGCATCTCCGGATGCACGTAAATCAACGCTGATACGTCGAGTATCAGTAGCACTATTAGTCACTCCTAAATTGTGGCTGAATTGGGGAATATCAGATGGCCTGGGACTGTTTCTTGTACTTCCCATACAGGTTGCAGTTCCAGTGCTACATATTTGTTGGATATCAGGTACAGTTGCGGACAATCAAACACGACAACTTCTAATGCCAAGAGAACGGCTCGTGGGATTCTGTTTTTTTGTTGATAATAGCACATATAGAATATATTCTGAATTTTCCACACCCTCAAGTTGGGAAAAAAAGTACATTTTGCTGTCCACTACCCTCTGAAATTCACCGCCCCCTCAAATCTTATGTAATCAACCTCGGAGTACCCGGAAATTGAAGCTCTCAATGAGGGCTATCATTTAGTGAATGAAAGAAAAAATTCTCTCGAGCTGTTTGTCCATAATTTGAGGTTTGATGGCACTGATGGACAGCCCGGTTAGCTTCTGAACTCTCCGAACTTCTACCAAAGATGTTCTGTCTTGATCACACCACCTCCCAATGTTACCATTGCCTATTAATCATTAAGAGCTTGGATTCCCAGCATCTCGGCCTGACTGGCAGACTTGCAGCATGGGTTGATCAAAGGCAGAAGTCCCACAGACAGGTTTCAGCAACAACATTGACAGATTTGGAGGAGGCTGGGATGCGTAAATAGTGTTATTAGATGTCTATATAGTGTATAATTTATGTTGTCTCCTTCCCACATGGCTGCAGAGGTACACACAATTTCGTTCAAACCTGTCCAAAATTTCGCCACCCCTTATTTGTCGTGGGAAAATTCTGAAAATTTGGTTTTGGGGGTATTTCATCCTTCTGATTCTGATTCTGAACTCAGATTTGCCAAAATTTTACTCAAAAAAGCAGAATCACGGTTGTTGTGTTTGATTGTCCGCAACTGTACAATTTCAAGCATTCTTATTTTTGCTCATATACTAATGGTATCAGGAGCATCTTTGGGAGCACCAAGACATCACATTTTCCGGAGTGAAGGGGAACCCTGTCATAAGAGTCGAACAATCATCGGCTGTCGAACCGTACCATTGCGCTATCAATTTTGATGGCAATTTCCCACGGCTTGTCCTCATGTTCCGCGCGTGTTTTGGGTGTGTTTCTTGTACTTAGCCTCTACTTCAACGTGTTTTCTACTCTTTATAGCTGCTTTAGGGTCTCAAAGAAGTCAATGGACTCAAACCCTTCAAATAAATGGCCTCCAGCCTGGCAACATGTTAGATCTACCTCAGTTTCTACCTCAAATCAGTTTCTACCCCTGTTTCTACCTAGTGTTGCCGTGACTCCAAAAGTCGAGTCACGACTCAACAAGTCGACTCCGAACACAATTCGACTCAACTCGACTCGACTTGGTCACGTCGAAGTCACTCGAGGTCGACCTAAGTCGACCTGAGTCGATGAAGTCGGGATTTTTGGACAATTTTCTGAGGCTAATAGGAACGGAAGGCGGGGTTGTTTCGTTTGGGTTCAGGTAGTGTATGAACGCGTCTGAAAGCATACAGACCACTCCATACATGATAACCAGTTTTGCGAGGTGTTTTTTTTAAATTATGGTGGGGACGGATTCACATGGTAAGAACCTCCCTTGGATGCTACAATAGGTTTTGAGCGACCAAAGGAAAGCGAATATTGGTTTGCTCATTGTGGAACGCCAGAAAGGAGGATATGTCACTGTCACAGACATGCCACTTCCACTTCCCACCGCATCGTCTTCCCATAGTGTCCTCCTCGAGGCTCCTTTCCCCAAATTCGGCCCCCGAACTCAGCTCCTGACCTGGCTAGGCGCTCACTTGAACTTTTTGTTTCTTTCATGTACCTGGTCTCACTGTACACTCTGGATCCTTCTTCTGTGGTCGTCTCTGTAGCCCCAACTCCGTTATATCCTCTTCAGCAAGACTGGAGTCGCCTTTTGTGCTCTTTTTCATTCGCATCTAGACCCTTTGCCATTGTCAATTGGCCACCGAAATGATTGTCTTTGAAGGAAATTGTTGTGAATGTTAGGAACGGCCTGGCTCGCTTTATCTAGTGTGTCTTCAATTCTTTCAAGTTTAATCATAACTTACCTTGAATATAACTCCCTGAATCGACATTGAGGGACTTTCCCTACTGGTAGGTCATGCCTATGGTACCCCGAGTACAGCCGCAGGGGAAGCGATGCTGTAATACGATGACGTGCAATGGTGCTGCCTTGCTTTTCACGCGACGTACCATCGACTCGCACGCTTGCACTGAATTTGCATGCAGTCACTGCCCGCCAACAGAACACTGTCTTGTGCTGTTCCTACACGTGTGTTTGTCCAGAAGAGGGAGGCACTCAGAGCACACTCTGATATAATCTTTGCTCTATGACTGAGTGTTGTGCCCCCTCCTCCGTGCAGTGTAATACCTCCCTGTTGTAGCGGCAGAGTGTGCGCCACTTTCATTATCAAAATTTCACCTTTCCTGCCTCATTGCCCCGCATTCAGACTCGCTGTTCTCCAGATCATGACACATGTATCCTAGGTAGTGCACAATCAGTTTCTTATTTCAACCAATTTTCTCATGTTGGTTGCCGTACATGACCCATGGGCCACTGCAGTGAGAACCACTTCTCAAATCTTAGTCTGGGAATGCAAACGAAGGTCTTTATTCAGTTATGTGAGCACTGTTGTGTGGCTTGAAACATATAGTCGGATTTGCAGTGCAAAACCAGAAGTAAAATGCACTCGCTTGAGTTCAATTCTTGTCCAGTCCCCTTTGTAAGTGGCTTGAATTTGGCTAACAGGTGTATTCTCTCAGGAGATTAAGAAACTTCGAAGAAAACTGACCTAAAATCCGCCTTAAGCGCAGACATCCCCTGACACTCACTGCGTTCCGAGGCCCCGTCGGCAACCTGTGCTGACATCGGCTGACGCAGAGCCGACGGGGGATCAGCGCTGCTTGCCGACCCAGGTCGGCCGAACTGGGCCTGACATCGGCTGACGCAGGACCGACGTCCGTCGACCAGGGTTCTGGAACGGAATCATTACGTCAACCTGTCAGCTCCAGTTTGTTTCTATGGGTCCAAGAGACTTGTAGTTACCGTTGGGAGGACAAAAAATGAGTTTTTTCCAAGACCTATGGACGTTGGCAGGGGTTAGCATGGCCGGCCAACCTGGGTGTCGGCCGAATTGGGCTGACGGAGGTCGGCATCAATTAGGCCGACAACCCGCGGAACGCAGTGACTAGCACAAAACCTGATGTACTGCAACATGTAGGCAATCAATTTGTATGGAACTTGGTGGGGGCGGTTGTATGGGCAACAGAAGCATTGTTCACAACTTTCTTGCACCAAAATTGGAACGGTGCGGCCACCGTACATCTATACATCTACATCAGACAATGTAAAGCCTTGTGACTCCGGTGTGACAGCCTCTTTGAATCGCTCGCAGGTCCCGTCTCACCTCGATTTTTGACCCAAGAAAATTGTGGGCAGTGCTTCTGCAGTCGATTTTACTACCCCCACAAAGTATCATGTAAAATAGGTCAACTATGTACTACAGTGCATCAAATGTTGCACCGGCGTCGGGAAATTTTCACGCTCAAACAGAATCTCAGTCATTTCTTATGTGTTTCCTTGAAACTTTTTTACACCATAGATGAACATATCTCAGGCTCTCCGTTCAGTCCAAGCAACTTTCTAATGTGATAAGACTAAAAATGAGCTCAAGCGAATCCACTTTGGGCTTCTGTTACATTTCCAGTACAAATCCACCTATAGTATTTTATCAAATTTCTGCCCACAATGATTTACCCTGCTTGGGAAGTCGATGGCAGGGGAGTTTAACATTTTTAGTTCTTGAACTCGACTCGAGTGACTCCAAGTCGACTTGAGTCGACTCGGGTTTCGACTCAGGAGTCGGGCGGAGTCATGCAGATGACTCAACTCAACTCAACTCAACTCAACTTCACGGAGTCGACTTGGGGGGCTGGAGTCGGGAGTCGCGGCAACACTATTTCTACCCCATTGCGCACAAGCACAAGCACCCTTGACTCTCCTGGAAATCCTTTAGCTCCTGTTCTGTCTCAGAAGCAGTACAGAGGTGGCTATGAGGTCAAACCTAAAGCCCTGACTTTCAAACCTTATGCTTTGAATAATCCCGGCACTCCTACTCAGGCTGCCTTCGATCTTTCAAAAGAAGGTCCACTCCAAACCATTGATGCTCTTGATCCGGAGCAGTGGAGTAAACTTGCAGTTGAAATGGAGTTGCTGCCCCCTGGTGTGAGCTATATACATTCCAAGTGCAAAATCTGCAATCTCATCTTGATGCGCAGAGGAGACTGTGTATTGATCTCACCGACTGGATCTGGAAAATCCCTCACTTGGACACTTCCCCTCACTGCACGAAAGAAGGCATTTCTCTTGTTATTACACCTTTTACAAGTCTTGGACAGGAAGGTGAACTGTTGTATGTATTTTATTATTATGTTTGGACCCAGAATAACATGTTTTCAGGAGCGAGATTTCATCCCTATTCATCTATTCAGAGCAGAATAGTCAGGACGATTATGAAAAAGCAGCCAAAGGAGAGACAATGGTGCTCTATGTTTGCCCAGAAACCCTCGAAAGCCCATCTTTTGCTAGACTCCTACATTCTGCATCATGGAGGAAACAGTTATCAGCCATTTATCTCGATGAAGCACATCTTGTGCACCAGACAAGATCTTATGACAGGGTTCCCTTTGGGATGTCATAAGAGGCCGGTCACGAGACTACCACTGGGTCTTCTTGCCTCTTTTACCGAAAGCCAGCACTTAGCAGGCTCGTGCTCTCGGTGTTTTCCACCAGATTTTTCTGGAATCTACTGAAAAATCCAGCAGCACACAACAATAGAGAGGTTGTGGTAAGCCACCATGAGCCATCTGATGGCTTTTCCGGCATGTGCATCCGGGTGGCTTCCGGATTTGGGTGGCTTTTGGGTGGCTTCGAGAATAGCCTCCTGGCAGCCTTATGTCGTACTATAGACCACCCTCACACCCCCAACCATGCAGAGAGCTCTCCTCGAGTCTAGACTGTGCTTTACACAGTTGCTAAAGGTGATTCCGAGGACTGGATCGACGATTGCGACAGCCCAGCATCAGGGCGAGCAAGAGTGGATTTGAGGGCTTTGAGTGGTGGAAAATTTTCTGGTACCTACCAATCCAAGAGCTTTCTGGCCTTGGTTTCTCACACTCTGTGCTAGATACACACAGGAAGAGGTTCAGTGTGTGTGGGCACGCGTTTGAGGGGGCATAGTGGGTGTGGGAGAGGTCAACAGTGGAGTGCATACATCATTAATCCATGACCTCATGAAGCCAACGGCGCCCCGAAGCCACCCGGATGCACATGCCAGAAAAGCCATCAGATGGCTCGTGGTGGCTTACCACAACCTCTCTAATTTCCACCGAAGACACCGAATACTACTGGATTCCGATGCATTTCCACTGGCCCCCTTCAGGGATATGTACCAGAGGAATCCATGTGAGTCATTCTTGCAGCAAAATAATGATCATTTGAGATAACGTTGGAAGCCCCGTGTCGTTTCCATGGTGCGGATTGCGTCCAATGTTGAATTCGACACGCATCGCCGTGTGTTCAGGATAGCGGCTGTTCAAGTTGGCACTTACGCATATCGCCCCGTGTGACCAAAAAAAAACAAGAATTGTTGTAAGGAAACTGTGGTGTCGAAAAAGGTTGAGTGTGGTTTGCCAGCAGAATACGTTCAAATCCAGTGAACTACACCGGAGTGATGGCGGCAACTCGCTTTGATGCCAACGGCCCCCGGTATCCACCGGTAGCCAGCGGCGGCCGCCAGTGAACTTGTTACCTCCGGGCATATTACAGCAAATTACTCACTGACGACGCACCAGGACGACGGGTGTTCCACTTCCTGCTACTTCCAGCCCGTTTAAGTCGTATCATTCGTTGAACAAAAGACATTCTGTTCGTCGCGCTCACCTCCACGAGAATATTATTCTCACAGCCTGAAGAGCGGCTCCGGCCAGGGCCCATATTCGCAATTGTGTGCGGATCCTCTGCAGATCTTCAATTCGAAGCTCGTCGCTTGTTGAATGACATGCTGTGCCGGAAAAATTGTTGGCCTGCTGACGTGCAGGTTCGGTGTCATAAATGGACCCGTTTATTCGTTGCAAATTCGTTGCCAGGGATAGTGAGTATTGCACCCAGAACCGAGTCCGTGTGGTAAGTACGCCTTGCTATCCCTGATGAAGGCGGATGTCGGCCTTGTTTTTCGTGTGGCAAAAACCACAACTACTGAGCGCTGAGCGGCAAAGACTGAGGCGGACTCATTTTGATTGTAGTGCTCGAATTCTACGACTGATGGCACCAAATCCGACTGAGGCCGGCAGAGAGCATTCCCCGCCGACACTGCATTTCATTTGCAGAGCTGGCCGAGCTTTGCCGACTCTTGCGGCGGCAGCGCGACATCGGCGACCCTCGGCCAATCCACGGCCCTCTCAAACGGGCGATCGGCACTGAAAGGCATTAATATTGCTGTTGATCGGCGTGATCCATTGCTACTTCCGATGGAAACCAGTGGTTCAACCTAGGCCAAAATCTTGACTGATTTCCACCGGAATCCACGGACTCCTGGGAGTTTCCCACTGGATTACAGTGGTTCCACCGAAAGGAATGAGCTCAATTCTCGCTGAGTTGAGACCTGAATTCCACCCAATCACCCTCGTAGTTGGTTGGCATGACCGGCGAGTGTTTTCCCCCCCTCTCAATTCGCCTACTCGGCTCAAGGTAGTGCACAGTATTTCGTGAATAACGCCCTCATCTTCGATTATTCTAATATTGGCAACAGGTTCGGGGTGAGTTGAGAATTCAAAGAACCGTTCAAAACCGCATTCTGTAGCGCGCAGACCGTCTGAAATACAAATAACCATCAGTCCTTAGGCGAAAAAATGAAATTTGCCTCCGGCGTTTCTATCAACAGCGCCAGTAGCCTGAAAAGTTGATCCACTAAGGACGGGATCGAGGGCTTGTTTACTGAGTTTTCTATGCGGGAGTGCTGGCTTCAATGATTTCCAATGGCGTTGGAACTGCTGGAAGTTGTTGGCGAGGTGGGATCATTGAGTCATGACGGGGATCATCAACAACGAGTCAACCACAAACACGCGTGCGTGGTTTGCCAAGATGCAGAGTGCGCTGGTGAAGATATATTCCGCGATTGAGCGGTTGTAGGCCTGGCATGGAGTTGAGGGAGCGAGCATGGCGGGGTCCTACGAGTGGCTATAGTGCTGAGTCATTTGTCTCGGAGACTAAAAACGAGCGTTCCAATTTTCTCTCTCAAGGCAGCAACGTCTTGCAGCAGTGTGGACCACATACGCCGCCCGAGAGATCCGACGCAGCCTGGGACAGGACATCTAGTGCAAAGGCTCGGGCCTGGTGATCCATGAAAGGTCTTTAATGCACGAGGCTTGCCGCAGAAAGAGCGAACAAAGTCAAGCCGTCTGACATCAACGTGTAATGCCTTGAATCTAAGCAGTGAAGGGCAGATTATGGATGTGAAACCTCAAGTTTGAGATGAGTCCCGTGACTGGCAGAAGAATGTCTACGTCGAAAGGAAATCAGCCGCGGATGAGAGGATGATGCACACTTTTGTTAGTTGATGCTTCGTGGTGCTGAGGGTGAGATTGAGACTTACCTGAGGACATGAAGAGGATTGACGCAAGTGGACGATGGCGCGTCTACCAAAGGTGAACGATTAACGCTGCTCACTCGGCATGAAGGCTGAGGTTCCCGTACCATGTCCACCACCATGTGGTCGTGTCTTGTTGAGTGTAAGACCAAACCATGGTTGAGGTAAATGCAGGATCGCCCGAGCCCGCAGGCTGGCGCGACGCGAGCCAAAAAAATTCCAGCCAGATCGTAGACGAATCGAGACAGGACAGACGAAACGGCTTGGATAATAAGCAAATCAATCGGATCCCAATTTCAAAAGATGGTTTTACAACAAATCGAGCTCCTCCAAGTCGGGTTAAGTCAACAAATCGTCCAGGAAATCTTCCATGTCCGCCTTGGGGCCCTTCGGCGGCGGCAGCGATCCGTCCGCCAGAGGGAGCGGGGGCGCGTCGACGTACGTTGTTGATCCTTGCGTACGATGCCGGTGTCAGATCCCGAGAGGCTGAACGAGACTGAGAACAAGATTACTGACCGGGGTGACGTCCTCGTCCTGCTGTAACAGCAGACTTGCGGAGTTTCTCGGATTTCGCGCGGAATCGTGTTTTTAGGTCTGCGCGAGTGAAGCGGCGGTCAGCGTGAGCGAAAAGAAGGGGACAAGATAAGACCAGATCGAGTGACACCGTACCCCAGATGGCCTCGGCCGACAGCTTCTCGCGCTCTAACTCGTCGAGCTCATCGTCCCACTCGATCTGCTCCACCTTCCCCTTGCGCGATACGACTGGCTTGACCCCAGTCGACGAGATATGTGCGAGACTGTGGTCGACGTCATCGTCGTCCGCAATTGAATCAGTTGTCGGTTGCAACACCGAAGGCTCAGGCGCGTCTGAGATCCGTTGTCGCTCGAGGAAGGACGACAGATCCACCTCGGGCTCCACTTCCGGCTCGCCTGCCACGCGGAATTATCGTCAATGCGGCATATTCAAGATGCAGAAGGGAATAACACGCCAACCAACCATCCGAGTCGAGCACGGGCTCCGGCTCCGCGTATCGGTCGGCGTTGGTGCCGAGCTGGCGTCGAGAGAATTTCTGAGCGAGTTCCGCGGCGCGTTCTGCGGCTTCTTCGTCGTCTTCGTCCGGAGGGCCTTCGCCTTCCAGGAGGATCCGATTGCCGAATTCGGCGGGGCGGCCGCGGCCGTGGCCTCGGCCCCGAGCACGAAGATATTTGCCCAGACCGCCCCGCGACTTGCCTCGGCCGCGACCGCGCGTTGTGGGTGCGGGTGAAGAATCAGACATGGCCGCGTTAAGTCAGTGCAATGTGACCGTGAGTCACACGGGGTCTCGGGCCGCAGCGTTCCGGTGCAACGGTGTTGTTCAGAAAATTGCCGTCAGCGCCTATGTTCACCCCGCAATCTCAGTACGTCTCTAGATTTCTTCTCTGCTGAGAGAACAATGAGAGAAAGAGGGTTTCCCACCTATCTTCAGAAATTCAGATGATTGTCAATTTGGCGGCGCTCTTGACAATGAAAAGCGCCTGGATCAAATGACGGTTGAAACGGGTCAATATTTTGGGATCCTGGGGTACGGGATAGGTTGAATCCGTAGGCAGTAAACTGCTCGGAAACCCTCTACTTCTGACAGTTTGGCAGTTTTTGAGACAGATAGGCGCGACAGGTCAGGCAGGTAGATACGCGCCGTACTAGTAGGTATACGGCGCACCGAGTTTGCCTCCAGCCTCCGATCCTACAATGAACATCGCCTGGATCGTTCTTTTCACAGCTCCCCCTCTTTTGAAACCAAGTCCGGTGATATGTCCCCTCCCCAAAGCCATCACCTCACACCTATCTCCCTCCAGTCTATTGCGTCACCCTTTTAAAATTATGCCTGCGAGGCAGCCTGTCTGTCCGAAGCCTTGTTAAACCTCGCCATCAAATGTCCGGCATCTTCCGACCTTGCCACTCCTGCAACGGAAAATTTGACAATCAACCATTTGTTCTTTTGTCATTTTTTGAGAGAAATCTAATTCTTCGAAGTCACGGTGGTCTTGAGATTTTCTGCGAAGCCCTACTCTTCCGTCACCGTGTCTGTCCACAACCTCAAAGGTTCAAGTGCTCGAAAAAAACTGGCCGAACCCAACGAGTGGGTTACAATGATAGGCGAAGGGGAAATGTATCCAAAGTCATTCGTTGGGTGAGAATAGGCATACAAGGTATCAAGTTCCCACACGGGCGCTGTCCAAGAACCCCGAGTTGTAACATGCTGTGAGGCCGAATCAAGATTGACCTCCCAAATCTAACATGGATGAGCCAGATTCACGTCCTACATATAGCAATGAGCCACGTCCTTCACCTCAAAATACAGACAGTGCTCGGAACCGGCGAACTGCCTCAAATAAACGTTCACCACAAAGTTACCCAATTGGGTTACTTGGACTCGCTCCAAAGTATTCGAATACTGGTGTAGGTAAGTGAATTTAGTGGCAGAAAATGCTAACATAACCTTCCAGCACTGAAGTTGCACTGTGCTCAACTACCATAATGGTCATACCCCACCCGTCGAGACGGCCGTATCCCGTCCGTAAACGGGATCCGTCCGTAGGGTGCCGCTGCCCATACCGTATACGGACGGGTAGGCTCGTTCGTTGCCAGAAAACGGCCGTTTCCTCGACGGCCGTCTCCGTAAACGGACGGATCGGAGCCCTATTAAGACTATTCCCCTTGGGTTAAGCTTGACGCTGCGGAATGGACTGGCTTACTGGACCCTAAAGACCGGTAATCCTGCGTTATCGCTGCCATTGACAAGCTCTATGCAGACACTACAGCATTGGGTAATCATTCAGGGAGCCGAATTGGATGCTATTCCGTTCATATCGGCAGTCGCGCGTCACGCACCCCCTGTCAATGGCGAATTTTGGTCGAGATCACTCGTCAATCGGCCCTCTGTCGAACCTCCAACCCGTCACGCAGGCCACAAAAATGCCCGAAGACATTGAAAAGACAAAATTTCTCGTGGCAAACTTTGGCAGCGGCCGAATTTTTGCGTGACACCTTCCCAAAATTTCGACATTGCCACGAGAAATTTTGTCTTTTCAATGTCTTCGGGCATTTTTGTGGCCTGCGTGACGGGTTGGAGGTTCGACAGAGGGCCCATTGACAGGGGGTTGCGTGACGCGGGACTGCCGGCATCAGCAAATCATGATGTCTGCTGTATGAAGGTCCCCCTTTACGTAGCAATACATAGCAATACGTATTTCTACGTATTTAAAGCCGGATACGTATTCCTCCGTATTGCTACGTAAGGGGGACCTTCATACGGCAGACATCATGATTTGCTGATGAAGGTTGAACAAGTTACGCGTCACACCCATGTCGATTTGAACGGAATAGTACAGTAATGCTGCCGACAGCTGGCATGAAAAAGGACGGACGGTAGCTGATCCTCGTCTTTGACTTTCTTCCCCCCATCATGGGCATTTCTCACCTCTTGCCTCCACGGCGTGCAGTGTATTGCTCGTTTCTGGGATCGGCTGGCAGAGATTGTGCACATCTGCACCAGAATGGATCAAAGAGCTCGATATGCTGGGCCAGCCGAGGCAGAAGAAGCTAGAAAAATCTGCAGTTGTCTGTGGAGGAAGGTGCATCTTTGCGACTTTGCCCAGCTCTTGTTCACATTAACTTGCAACAGTATCGCTGGAATCCTTGTGGCTCGAGTCCTTGCTGATCATTTCGATCGAGTCATTCTCGTCGACCCAGAGCTCAACGACATCGGGAAACCTAAGACTCGAATCATGCAATACAATGCTGCTCACAGTGAGGCATCGAGTTAATGTTTCCACTCTAATGGTGCTGAATTCGTTCAGTATTACTCAGTCTATTCACTGAAGGTGCCAGACGTCTTTGGCCCAATTTTGATATTGAATTGCAGGCTGCGGGAGGACGGTGAGCAGACAGGCGTCCTTTTCAAATGAACAAGCTATAATGGATCATCGACTACGATCAGACTAGTTGCGGCCGACTACCATTTACACTACTCTGGAATCACAGTTCCCGCTCCTTACTGGCACTACCCTGGTGGTTCCCTTCCCAGTACTCTTGCAACGAGGCGTTCCACCGCGCAGAATGCGTTGTACGCATTACTCATGCAGCACCCCGCTGCCACGAATATCACGGTGTGGCCTGGTACGGTGCGTGGTGTGGAAGCATCGGACAATGACGAGAGATCTGTCGGGTCCGTGAGCATCCGCAAATTCGACGGGACGCAGGTTGCCGTTAACGATATTGGTCTAGTCGTTGGTAAGTCTTTCTGGCGTAGAATTCTCAGAAGAATATAATATTTGTAGACTGCACAGGAACGACCCAAGCAGGGATCAAGTGGCTTGAAGCGGCGGGTTTTTTGCTTCCACCTAACATCCGCTGCTCCTATAAGCCCAATATCCGCTATGCAACCCTGTGTTTCTCGGTTTCTTCCGAGATCGAATCCACGCTGCCTATCCCCCACTCCCGCCTCAACGCGATATCCCCACATGCTAACGTTGATCATTTCGATAACGGCTTATCCGGCACTGTTCTCATGAAAACTGACAACAATACGAGTATGTCCACTGCTCCGCTTGACCTTGTCATACATCGCATTCAATGGTGATTCAACAGTGCAACTTTTGCTTTACTCCAGCGAGGATAACCTGCCACGAAGAGTGTCTGAAGTCATCCCATTTTTATCGGCGACTCAAGGACACGCACCCCTCCCTTCGTGGTTTTTTGAGGTTGTTGAGATCCTCTGTGAACGCTGTCCGGAACCTTCGTTCGACAATATCAAAATCCGTGCGTCCTTCGGAGCTATGCTTTCTGAACCTCACTTATAACTTGATGTATCCAGCCGACCAATCGTATGTCAGGTACCACTCGGTTCCCGGAGGGACCTTGCCTTCCAACTTTATCGCGGTCGGCGATTCAAATCTTCAGCTAAATCCTGTCTATGGGTAAGTACTTCGAGGACACTCCTAAAATGTGTTGCAATCCGAGTCCCCGTCACAGACAAGGCTTCGCGAAGGCGATGTTGAACGCGATTACCCTCAATTCTCTTCTCCATTCTCTTGACTCTGGTGTTCAGACTCTTCCTCAGGACTTCTCTGCGCGCTATTTCAAAACAAATGCCTCTCGTACTGGAGGGCTGTGGTAAGACAAAATCCTGGCCCTCGCTTTTCTCATTTTACGGATTTATTCCTGTCTCCAGGGACGCTACAAGGCTGCACGGTAAGTCCTCTTTACAACCTCCTTTAATCCCTCCTCCAATCGTTAGCAGACTACGGGGCGTTGACTTGCGAGCCAATGACCGGCGAAAGCCGAGATACCGGCCGCCTCGTCCGCTGGTTCGAGCTGAAGTTGATCACCGCTGCCACGAAGGTACGTTTTCCCTTTTGACACGCAGTAAGTTAAGCCCTTCCATTCTGATGGTACTCCAGTATAAGGATGTCGCAGCAGCATTATGGCGTGTTCGCCATTTGATCGCAGCCGAGAACGCCCTTCTCACGCCGACGGTTCTGGGGAAGGTGTTGTGGACTGGGTCGCAGTTTTAGTTTGATTTGTATCCAGTGAATTTAATTTGACGGTGCTGGTCATTATATCTTCTCAGTCTGTATCGGCGACCTAATCGGTCGGGCTCGAAGGAGAAAAGACGGTCGCTTCTGCGCTGTAAAATAATTGAGGGTCCGTTTCCAAGTGCTTCTGCCAATCTGCAGCCCAGCTGCGCCAAAGGCAAGTGCGACGCGTCGCTCATTGGCATCGGTCTCTCTCGGACAGGAGAGGAATAGAGAACCGAAACGAAGGAACGCCGCAAAATCTTCATTTCACCCAGAAAGGAGATTTCTAATGATGGGTACAACAAAGGAGCCACAAGATCGTCGACCATGTGAAATGCTACGCGAGAGTTGCCGCGGCTAAAATTTTCCGAGACAAGATTGTGAGGTTGATGTGGTCGTCTGAGAAGCAATGTGCCTGGATATCAATCCGATGGGGAGTATCAACGAAGTTGGCTTGGGACATACATTATATCGTTCCCCTCTGAAGTTTCTGTTTTCCACTACACAGTTCTCGCTCCATTTCCGATTCATTGCTACAGAGTTTTTGTGCTTGGACCCTTCCTTCAAAAGTTGGGAGTCGGTACTACTTAGTCGAAATGCGCTTGGATGCGCACGATCAGGGATGTCGAGATGCGGCTGCGAACTAGCTGCGACGTCGCGATCGACATTTATCTCGCCTGTGAAATCAACGGGATCATCATTCTGTATCTTTGTACAAACCCATCGCATGGCGCACTTCCTGTTGTGGGTTAGTGGGGATGCATGACTCGAATATTCGGGGTGAAGAGTTGTTCCGTTTGGTCGAAGCTAACTTTTGAAGCGGTTTCATCTGTCATGTAGTGGCGGATGCGGATGCAAGGCCCCATCCCGAAATGGGCCTTGCGATCCATGTAATCCGGCATGGGTGAAGAGCAAGGCTGGGTGGGACCGAGGATAGGTGAGCTCCCAGACGCGTTGGGGGAGTGTGCCGGGGCGAGATAGCGCTGCGGCGGAGGCTGGGGGTGAAATTGAGGCGACCCGAGCTGTGTGGGGCGGATGTGTGGCGAGTGTGCGTGCAGGTGCTGCTCCACGCACACGCTCGCCGGGCTGACGGTGCCGTTCAGGTTGGTGGGGTGCAGGTGCGGCGAGGCAAGCTGAACGGGGAGCGACCCAGCGCGCATTTGGGGCGAGATGGGCACGCGCGGGCCGGTGTTGATGTTCACGCACGATATCGGGCTCAGCATCGAGGGCGTTCCCGGCTCCGCTTGCGCTCGGGCTATGTGAGTCAGGCGAGAGCGAGCGCGAATAGTCGGAGCCGGGGCGAGACTCGTGGACGGCGGGTAGGGGTGTGGGGAAGTACGTCGGCATCGGGATGTAGGGTTTGATACTCGGCTCTGGGGGAGAAGAGGCGAACGCAGGCGCAACGGAAGACGACTCGGAGTTCGGGAAACGAAGGAGGAGGCAGAAGACTGAGGCTGAGAGCTGCTAGTGCTGGTGAGCACAGCGCCGATGGGGATGGGGACGGTGTTCGTGCTGGGCGTGACAGTGGTGTTCGCGTGGATGTCACCCCAGGACATCGGCATGGCCATCAGCCCCCTGCCGAGCGAGTTGAAGCTGCCCAGGTGCGAGTGTTCCCCCCTCCGCACTTCTTCATGCTCAGCATTGCACCTCTGACGGCAAGAGGGAGAAGTACCACACCGTCTCCATCCACGAGCTCACCGCGCAGATGTTTTTTCCATATCGTATTTATGGCCAGCACTGCGTTGAACTGTTCACTGATGGACATTCAGTGCTGAGGAGGTCGAATACGAGAGTACATGTGTGCATGGTGGGGCTAACTTGCTCGCACATGCCATGGTTCGTGCACGACATGAGCATTGACTGCCGACCATTGCAATTTTTGATGATGCCCACACGTGATTGAATCCTCCCTTAGTTGGTGCACGACAATCCCCACCCCGCAATCCTAAAGTTCACGTCAGCTCTCGGTGAGGACCCCGATATTCTTCCATCCCCTGAAGTTGCAAACTGGTTGATGTACCATGCCTCAGACTACGAGCCCTGCATGAGTACGGTGGTTTGACGGCGTTCACTCTGAATAGTGTTTTGCACGGCCCGGCCTGAAGCCCTGAAGCCCGCCAAGCCGGGCCCTCCAGGCCCGAGCCGAGCCGAGCCCTACGCCGGGCTTCATTGGGCCCAGGGCTCGGGCTTGACATTTTTTAAGCCCTAAGCCCGGGCTTGGCCGGGCTTGACTTGCCAAATATAACCGCGGCGTCAACTGATGTCAGTGATGGTATTTGTTTTCTTCCAAATCTCTTACCTTCAACATTTAACAGCGGGGTGATGTCTGTTTCTCCTGTACAGTTCGGGATCTTGGCACTGGTCTTGCTATCCAGTGTAAAACTCAGAAACCCCGTGACTTTGGGTAATTTCCTCTGCGCACGCCGCACATACCACAACACTGTCAACGATGTTAGGAGGTCACAATGCACCAAGGGCGCCTCACGTTCGAAAGGCGCCCAATTGAGCTGTCTCGGACAGCTCCGGTAAATATTCTATTTTTGACTGCCAGGCCCCGGCCTGAGCCCAAGCCGGGCCGGGCCAGGCCCTCCTCCAGGGCTTTGGCTCGGGCCTCAAGAAATGGAAGCCCAAGCCCACCCAGGCCGGGCCCAAGCCCGGGCTTTCAGGCCGAGCCGGGCCCTGCAAAACACTAACTCTGAATCACTCAGTCTGCGGTTTTCTTCGTGTGCCTCAAAAAGACGAAGAGTATATGGGGTCATTGCACTCCTTATGCTGCGGGGAACGTTTCGGGGACGGGCCCTTACCTCGCTACTTTCAGAAGCCTCTGGACAAGGAAACGTAATCGGTATCAGGTCATCGGTCCGTTGAGGCTGCAGTCCTCTCCTCTCCTCTGGGTCCTCGGTGCTGGATTTGACTTCAAAGCTTCGGCTACCAATATTTAATGCACTTTATGGCGAGGTATTTTATAACATTGTGGTCCATGCTATTTTATTCTCAAGTTTTTCCAGTTGATCGTGTGGGAGACATCGGTTGCGCTGTGGAGTCTTCCATCGGCTGCTTTCTTTGACAGGCGCATATATATACTTGACAGTATCGAGTCTCACTTCACCAAGCACTTCCCTACACGACCACCTGCCACTCATGGATGACCTCAACCTCGACGGCCTGAAGCCTCTGATTCAGTATGGCGCCCTGGCTGCGATTGGATTGAGCCTCGTCTACAAAGCAGTTCATAAACCAAAGGTGTGTCTTCATGCCTCGTCTTGGAAGCCACTCTTACCCTCATCGACGGTCAGCGAGACGACGAGATTCCCATCGTCGGGTCTTCCGGGTTCCTCTCCAATTACCTAGATCCCTTCAGGTTTCTCTTCAAGGCCCCCGAGTTCATCCAACGGGGCTACAACCTGTATCCCAATGGGATCTTCCGCGTGGCACATTTGTACCGCTGGGAGTATATCGTATGCGGACCGAAACTCGTCAAGGAGGTGGGCAACACACCGGAGAGCGTCTTGTCATTCTACGCCGGCGTGGAAGAGGTGCGAGCAGACCCATTCTTTCCATCCATGTCTCTTAAATCATGTACAGACCGTCCAAGGTATTACTTTCTTGTCGGAAAGAGAGCCGGAAACTCACAGAACCTTGGTGAAGGATCATACACCTTGGGGCGCACCATCGCCCAAAACCCCTACCACCAGCTGACTGTGCGCACCAGTCTCACCCGGAATCTGCACACGCGTTTCCCGGACGTCAGAGATGAGATCGTGTGTGCGTTTGGCGACGCGCTGCCATTGCAGGGATCCGGTACGGCGCTGCCCAAATGATGCCCTCGTTTCACTTCCTCACCATCCTATCCAGAATGGAAGGCTTTCCAGGTGCTGCCTATCACGATGGACATCGTATCGCGTGTCAGCAACCGCCTCTTCGTGGGTCTGCCCTTATGTGAACTTCTCTTTTCGCGTTGTGCCTGCATCGACTCATTCCGAGCAGGCAGAAATAAAGAGTATCTGGACAATAACATCCGAAACACGATCGACGTCGTGAAATGTGGTACGCTCATCTCGTTATTTCCCGAGTTCATGAGGCCGTGAGCAATTTTACGCCGTTCATCTCCCGAACAAACATTGACGGAGGAGCGTGGGTTGCTCTAGGATTGTCGGGCCCTTGATCTCTCGCAAGGAGCAGAACATCGCCAAGGCTTTGGTATTTCTGGGTCCCCTTCTCGAAGACAGGTTGGCGAAGGAAGCAGAGCTCGGTCCCGATTGGCCAGAAAAGCCGGTGAGTGCCGGTAATTCAGGCGAGGGACTGCGCGCTGAAGTCCGATTCTACCAGAATGATCTCATCTCTTGGCTCCTGGAGATCGCGGTCGGCGACCAGCGTACCCCGACGGACCTCGCATTGCGCATCCTGGGGACGAACATGGCGTCCATCCACACGTCTTCCATGGTGTGTTCAATCATTTTATCCCACCGTTCGATGAATTACATCAACCAATATGTATCTGCGTAGGCATTCACGCACGCGATCTTCGACCTGACGACCCACCCTGAGCATTTCCTGCCCATGCGAGAGGAAGCCGAACGCGTCATCGGAGAGGAGGGCTGGACGAAGGCCGCGCTGAACAATATGACCAAGATTGACAGCTTCCTGCGCGAGTCGCAACGGCACAATCCGACAGGGCCGCGTATGTACCCGATTCACGCTGTTTTTATATGTGTTCCTGCTGAGTACGCTGCACAGTGGTCATGCAGCGCCGGGTCATTTCAAAGGACGGCTTCCGATTCTCCGACGGTACCGTGCTGCCTCACGGAGCATTCATGAGCGTCGCTTCGCTTCCTGCGCATTTTGATCCTTGTAAGTCAGACTATTTTTCGCACCTGTCCGTGCGATGGGCAGCTCACATACTCATGTGTTACCAAGCGAACTACGAGAACGCCACCACGTTCGACGGGTTCCGCTTTGAGCGGGAGCGCGTGGAGCACATGTCCCAGCACGATCCCGCTGACCAGGATATATTCAAACGTCATATGATCTCTGTCGCCCCCGACCACTTGCCGTTTGGAACGGGGAAACACGCATGCCCTGTGAGCATAGATACACGCTCTGGATTTTTCTTCGACTTGACCATCGGATTTGCTTACACGTAGAACAGGGGAGATTCTTTGCAGCGACGGAGCTCAAGGCTATGCTCGCGCATTTGTTAATCAACTACGATATCAAGGCGGAGGTCCAGGGCGTGCGGCCCCCGGATATGGTCTTCGGGACTACGATCGCGCCCAGTCCCAACGGGAAGGTGTTTTTCCGAAAGAGGCAGTGAATTCATAGGTTGTCTGCCCGTGAACGGGTAAGAAGAGAAATGAAAGCAAATAGTCGGCATTGGCGCTGAGTACCAATATCGGACGTTGTATACACAAGTGGTGCATCACACTTTTATTAGCGGGGTGAAGGTTGTGATGAGGATGGAGAATCGGTGTAGCTGTGTGAGTGGCCGCCGTCGACCCCCGGTTAAGGGCTCAGGGTCGAGATTTACCGGATACGATCTTACAATTCGGGATGCGGTGAGTCCCATTGAATTGGATGGCCGACGACCGTGCCGCCCAGGTGGGCGGGATGTTGGATCCGCGCGCGTCCAGACCAATTGTATGAGATATCTTTGAAAACGGAGAAGAGGAACGTACGGATGCACATCTGAGGCAATAGGCAGAGACCGCACGCCTCAGGAGGCATTGTTCGAAAAAAAGAACCATTCCCAACTTGGAGGTTACGCGGAGAAGGCAAGAGCAGTTTGAGGACTCGCCGGGATAAGAGCACTCGTTGGATGAGCATTGAAAATGACTGTGAAGAGCATTTAGCGAACCAAGGTTGAACACAAGTTGAACGTTCGCGGTCCGTGCACGATTGATCATCGATCAATTTGATGAGGCCCGCCGTTCTTCACTTGCTTTGCGCCACGACAATCTCCCCAAAGTCTCATCAGCTCTCGGGCGAGACCCAATATTCTCCCGTTATCTCGTGTTGCAAACTGGATGATATTTGGTGTCCCTCAGACTGAGAGGCTGGATGTACGGCTCTTTTACAGCGATCACTCAGTCTACGGTTTTCTGCGCCTTGGTGGCCTCAAAAACAAGAAAATACGGGTTCATTGGGCTCCTTATCTCTCTGGGAAACTTCCGGACCCTTCATCTCACGGTCGCTGCTTTCAGAAGCCTTGGGACGAGGCCGCGTAATCGGTATCACTGTCAGGTCACAGGCCCGTCAAGGCATTTCCTCTCTTCTCTGTCCTCGGAGAAGTGCTGTATTCGGCTGCATCCGACTTCGAAGCTGCAACTGCCCGTATCTAAAACCTTTATCATCAGGTATTTCATAGCATTGCACCCCATGCTATTTAATTTCCCAGTCTTTTGATTGTGTGAGAGACATCGCCGGTTGCTCTGCGGAGTCTTCCACCGACTGGTCTTCTTTGACTGGCGCATATATATATCTGAAAGAGTGGAGTCTCACTTCACCAACTACTTCCCTACACGACAACCTGCCACGTATGGACGACCTCAAGTTCGACAGCCTGAAACCTCTTGTTCAGTATGGAGCGCTCGTTGGGATTGGACTGTTCCTCGTCTGCAAGACAATGCATAAACCGAAGGTATGGCTCCATCCGTCTTCCGGGAAGCCGCTCTTACCCTCGTCGACGGTCAGCGAGAGGACGAGATTCCCATCGTCGGGTCTTCCGGGTTCCTTTCCAGTTATCTAGATGCCTTCACTTATCTCCTGAAGGCCCCCGAGTTCATTCAGCGGGGCTACGAGCTGTACCCCAACGGGATCTTCCGTGTAGCACAGCTATACTGCTGGGAGTATATCGTCTGCGAGCCGAAACTCGTCAAGGAGGTGGGCAACACACCAGAGAGCGTCTTATCATTTTACGCCGGTGTGGATGAGGTGCGCGCATGCCCATCTTTTTTCAAGACGCGCTCAATCCACTATCATCATCGGCAGATGACCCAAAGTACTATTTTTTTCCCCTGAAAAGAAACGGGAAACTTACCACAACTGAAGCCAAATACACCTTGGGACGCTCTATCACTGAAAACCCGTACCACCAGCTCACTGTGCGCACCAGTCTCACGAGAAATCTGCACACGTGTTTCCCAGATGTCGGAGACGAAATCGTCTGTGCTTTTGACGACGTGCTCCAGTTGCAGGGATCCGGTATGGCGGGACTGATTCCTCGTTTCCTCCGCGTTCTCACCTCCTTTTGTCATGACTGCAGAATGGAAACCGCTCCCGGTGCTGCCCACGATGATGAACATTGTTTTCGCGCGTCAGCAACCGCCTCTTCGTGGGCCTCCCCTTATGTGAGTTATGCACAACACGCGTACTCCGACAACGGCTAACTATGCACTGCAGGCAGGAATCCAGAGTATCTGGACAATAATGTGCAACACACAATCGATGTGGTTCGCAGTGGGATGACGATCTCCTTGTTTCCCGAATTCATGCGTCCGTGAGTGATTCTCTACGCGCCTTTCATCGCCCGACATTGACGGAAGAGGAATCTGGGCCCAGAATCGTCGGTCCCTTGATTTCTCATAAAGAGCAGAGCTGGGCCAGAGCCTTGAAGATCCTGGGCTCCATCCTCGAAGAGCGGTTAGCGAAGGAAGCGGAGCTCGGTTCGGATTGGCCTGGAAAGCCGGTGAGGCTTATCTCGCGATGGCCGGAGGGACTAACTACTGACTTCCAATGCAAGAATGATCTTATTTCATGGCTCCTGGAGATCGCGGTTGGCGAGCAACGAACTACGGAAGACCTCACATTGCGCATCCTGGCAATCAATATGGCGGCAATCCACACGTCTTCCATGGTGTGTTTATTCGTCATAACCCCGGTCGATGAGTTACAATGTGTATCTCCTCGTAGGCCTTCACGCACGCAATCTTCGACCTGACGACTCACCCGGAACATTTTCTGCCCATGCGCGAGGAGGCCGAACGCGTCGTCAGATAGGAGGGATGGACGAAGGCCGCACTGAACAATATGTCCAAGATCGATAGTTTCCTGCGCGAGTCGCAGCGGCTCAATCCTGGCGGGTCGTGTACGTACCCCATTCACCCTGTTTGTGCTGGCGCTGACCTCCACACAGTGGTCATGCAACGCCGCGTCGTATCAAAGGACGGCTTCCGCTTCTCCGACGGCACGGTGTTGCCCCACGGCGCATTCACGAGTATCCCGTCGCGTGCCGTGCATTATGATACCTGTAAATCCCATTCAACTTTCAAGTGTGCCATCGCTGACTGACGCCTTGAAAACAAGCAAACTACGAAAACGCCGCGACATTCGACGGGTTCCGCTTTGAGCGGGAGCGCGTGGAGCACATGGCGCAGCATGAGCCCAGGGACCAGGATATCTTCAAGCGCCATATGATCTCCGTCGCACCGGACCACTTGCCGTTTGGGACGGGGAAACACGCATGCCCTGTGAGTACATGTTGTCTACGCTTTTGAATTTATTCGGGCGGGCTTAGTCGCAACTTATTACTTACATGTTGAATAGGGCCGGTTCTTCGCGGCGACGGAGCTCAAGGCTATGCTTGCGCACTTGGTCATCAACTACGACGTCAAGGCGGAGGTCGAGGGGGTACGCCCGCTGGATCTGGTGTTCAAGATTTCGATCGGGCCAAGTCCTACTGGAAAGGTGTTCTTCCGCAAGAGGCAGTGAATCTCTGCGTTGTATACCCTCAATGCCAGCCACCCTTGCGAAAGCCTACGAACAAACGATATGTGTAGAGAGTTGAGCTGAGTTGTCCTACATTTACAAACTAGGAACAGTGTACATAAAACGTCCAAGGCGTTGCCCGATGAAAAAGAAAGTACAGATGCTACATCCATGACGATATTCAATGTTCGACCCCATGCGACAATCACTCCACCCGCCGACACAAATGAATGTAAATCACCAACTCTCGACCTGAATCCATCCCCCGCTCCCCAAATCGCGTGTCCATGCCACGCTCGCTTGCTCCGCGCCGTGATGAAATCGCACCCGCTCAATTGCGGGGTACGTCTTCACCAGCGCACTCTGCACCTTGGCAAAGCACGCGCGCGCGTCTGCGGCGGACTCGGCGGGGGGGACCCACAAGCCATATTTGTCCCGGCCTTGCGCGCGCAGGGTTAGGTCCGTGAGAGCGGATGTGTAACGAGACTCTGTTTCGAGTCCGAGGAGAAACGCCTTGAGAGCGCGCGACGAGAGCGCGGGCTGCAAGATGGAGAGGGATGCGAGGGTGGGGAAGAGGGAGTGCAGGGTCGGGAGGAGGGTTGGGGGAATGTCGGGCGTGCTGAGGGCAAAAGAGAGGGTGCGAACGGTGCGGGGGAGCTTCGCGAGGGAGGCGCCGAGGGTGTGTGGGCGGGCGGGACGGGGGATGTCGACGTGGTGGGGCCCGGGGGTGCGTCCGCCGAGGAAGGCGGGTGCGAGGTGGTGCGGGCCGCAGTAGGAATTGAGGAGGGGGAGGACGCCGGGCGGGAGGGCTTCCAACGAGTGAGGGTGGGAGCGCGCGCCACTGTGTAGGGAGAGGTGCTCGACGGCGGGGCACCGGAGCAGCGCGGGAAGAAAATCCGTGGTTGCGAGGCACTCGATCGGGAGGTCCAGCGTGCGCAGCTTCGTGAATGTCTCCGAACGCGCGATGCTGGAGAGGACCGAGATGGTAGTGGCGTGGAGGCTTTCCAGGCGAGTTGGCGATAGAAAGATGGAGCAAGGGCTCGCAGTGAGGGATGAGTCGTGGTATCTGAACGTCACTTCTTGGAGTGGAACTGAAGGGGCGACGGTGAAGTCGCTGATTTCCCCAAAGCACAGTTCCAAGGTGATGGTGGTGAGACATAAGTTTTGCAGAGTGGCCAACCGTTCGGGGGTCAAACGAACGTGGCGGCATTCGAGGGTTGTGAGGGCGGGGAGATGGGGAAGAGCGTCGAAGATGAAGTCAATGAGGTCGTCATCCTCCTCCGGGGACGCGAGGGATATCTTGCACTCCCGCACGGTGGGAGCGATGTGACGGGAGAAGAAAAACTCCAAGCGATTCGCAACACGCTTGCGGTATTTGGAAGTTTGCGCACCGCGGGATGAACCCTGCTCAGGGTGGGTCACAACGGTGGTGAAAAGGAGTGGTTGTGCGAGGGATTGGAAGGAGCGACAAGTGATGGTCACGGATGGCAGGAGGTAGGGAGGGATGTGGCTGAACACCTTCAGCCAGAGTTCGGGCGGAATGACGTCATATGCGAACGAGCCCGTCGCCTTCGATGCACGACGTGCACGGGAAGTACCCGTGAAGTCGGCGGTGAGACGACGCGCACGACGGAGTAGACCAGAGACCTTGCCTGGGGTACGAGGGCTTTCCATTACGGGCGCTGAGGTTCTGGACACCGATGCCTGATATATCATATTCAGAGGCAGGTCGACCATCAGACTTAATCAGAGCCTCGGGATGTGCGCAACCATCAATTTCCCCGAAGATCATTGCCCGCCGGCATCAGAATACTTAGTCTGACTTCATCAGCTGCTTTTTGCTTCCCGGAGGATCCCACCCCTAATAAACCAAATCTAGATACGACGTCCGATCTCAAGTCTTAAGTTGAGCTGCAATATTTCTACCGCTTTGCGATCTTTCATCAGCAATGTGGAGCGAACGGTCGGCAGATAGTCCTTTCTGCACCGCAAGCACACTTTCGGATATCGTTGGATTACTTGAAAACTCGAACATTACCGCCCGGTTTTCCGAACAACCCGGTAATTCCCACGCGTGGCAAGTAAGTTGGTTATCACCATCAAAGATCGACTTGGACTGTCCTCTGAATGGAGCGAGCTTCCAATCTAGTAACCAAGTCGTTCGGCGACTACATAAATGCGAGGGACGACCTTCTTAGCACTGTGGAGCATTTCTGTCCGTTCTCAACTTAGGCTTGGTCCACGCGAAACGATAACCAGTTACCTCTCCTCTACCTCAACTTGCACCAGAGCCAGCATCGCAGGTGGATGGACAAGGAGCGCCTGTGATAATCATCACGGAAGGAGTGACCCAGTGATAATTAAGTTGATTGGATTCGTTTGATTCAACGGGCGATGGTAATTGGCGCGTTTCGTTTCAATTCAAAACCTCAGGCCTACGCGAGGGAGCGGCCCAGGACGGCAAACGACTACGGGCCCGCGCAGAATCGTAAATCTCGGGTACCAGACTTCTGTACATATGGACGTGGGTTGGATTGAACTGCATTGATTTGACCGCAATAAAGGATTTCATACACGTACACGCCTGGAACCAGCCGAGCAATTTTCCGCTCGACTAGGACTGTTTAATGCGTCGTAACTTGTTGATGGCTGGGAGTCGAATCAAATCGCATCGCAATATCGTGTCCGTGATGGGAGTTCGCGGTCAACTCGGCGGAGGAGGTCGAAGCGAACATATAAGCCGCCATGCTGTCAATTTCTCAGATTGGTGTACACTCTCCGTGATTGTCCGTGATTGTCCGTGATCCTCTTGACGCTTGGGTGATCAACTTACGGGAATCCGAGAACGCAGATGATCGGTGGATAGACAGACGTTGTCCCGGCGTATATGGTATCCCGGACAAGCCGGGAAAGCTCTCAAGTACCGAATTCCCCAAGGAGCACACGGTGAGCCAATATCTGCTGATATACAGTAGGACGAACGTATTTGTCCAGGTTTGGCGTGCTGCGACACGCGAACGGGTCACGTGGGCTCGTTCAATTTCTTATGACTTGATGTAGGGCTCAGACCACCGTTGACCGTCTCTGGTGCGCTTTGCTTGCAATTCTCGTAGAATCTGTGGCTGCATTGCTTTTCTTGGTTCCCCAAAGCTGAAGATTCGAACGTCCAATGGTGTCCACCTCGCTGGTAATCACTGTTTGCAACCTGTGCATCATTCTCACCAGGTAACCGCCGAATCGTATCCTTGGGGCCCGAGAAACATCTCTCACTTTCTACCTCTCGACTAGCCACACATATGTCATCCAAACATCTAAACTGTCAGAGGAACATTTGGCAGCGGTCTGCTGTCGCATTGGGCGCATCTGTAGATTTTGAGCAACGTTTGAATCCAGCCCTAGGATCTCCAAAATATCCGATTCGGACCGAGACGTTCAAGTCGCACAATGATAATCATCTGGAAACTTTTTAGGACGATGGATTCCCCTGACGTCGAAGAATATTAGCAGGCAAGAAGACTGAAGTGGCAGATTGGCACCTGAAGTGCCACATATGTCGCATAGATGTCAGAGTGCACAGTCGCCTTAGGAGTCTCTTTCCGAGAATTTATTGGTCTGAGGGCGAGTGGTATGTTGGCACAGCTCAAGTTCGGTTCAACTTGTTCTACTGAACGATGATGGCATCACGGAATCATGCGGCATTGATAAGTACCGACAAGCGTGGCTGTGCTTATGCGGCTCTTCTCTCCCCATCACCTCCCATTTACTTCCACTCGCCCATGGAAAGCCAGCCTACTTTTCTGCCTGATGTTGAAGCTGAGGTATTTGAAACAAATGCACTCATCTATATCGGGACAATCCTTATACAAGTCCGGTTTTCATCTCGTCTGATCTTCTGCATTGAAACCTTGGTCCTTGGTCGATAAGAATCCAGGTATAGTCTCTGCAGAAGTCGATCATAGTAAACCCCACCCAGAGTTCTTTCGCAGCACCCCGCCGTGGAATGGGGCTCTTCTCGACAAATTGTCACGGAGACAGCTTCTCGAGCTCTCTATAGGAATCGTTAGTCTGAAGTTTATCGGGTGGGGCTTGATTGGTGATGAAGTCATTCCACAATTGTCGGACTTTGAATTCTCGGTCCCTTTCTGCCTGAGTCACCTTTGGAGAAAGCTTTAAGAAGCCAAATCGTTTAAAAGCAAATATTCAACAGTTGTGTCAGGTCAGAATACCAACTTTTGCCTCGCCCATCATGGAATCCCAACACCGCAAAAATGACAACTTTCACATCATTACGGTGTTCCGGCGGTGAACAAGCACCGAAAGTCCATTCTTTCCCTTTCCAATAGATAGTTCGAAGTGGAATTTTGGCCAAACATGCGGCAGAAATGGTGCTTGGTGGTTTTTGCGGCCATGAACTTTTGTGATTATATAATAAGGCCATCACCGATCAAGCACTCGCCTTAGTATAACATGCCAGCTTGTGAGCACACATTTGTTATAGTGTCTGTCTACGAGAGACTTGAGAATCATCAACTTTCTTGTCTCCCCGGGGCTTGGGAATCCGACGCTTCTCCCACTCCTTGTGCATATGCACCTCCGATGGCTACATTGGCTAGCCTTAGTTCCCGCCGAGCTGTTTGGTGAATCCACCAATCTGGCCCACCGGCCGTTCAGGCACGTCAACCTATCTCGACATATTTGGGATACTTATACGCTCAATCGTGGTAGCGACGGCGCCATAAGAATTGCTCACCTGCGTCCTATAAAAGCTTTTTTCACCAAAAATGGGGTGCTCTGCGAAATGTGTTCGTACCCCGTGCTTTTCGTTTTTCGTACAACGTGGTTATGGTTTGCCGAATCAGCCGGAATCGGCGATCAATCCCACCTGGACGCACGTGTCAGCTCGCAGTCGCGTCTTTACTCATCTCACTCGGAGGGTACTTAGTCATATCTTACCCTGCTTGACGCTCAATTGACGCTCGTTCCGGAAATCTCATTGACAAGGCCGATACAGTACTCGGTTTCTATTCCCCACGAGCTCCGCTGGTATCTTCTAAATCCACCGCTTGTCTATTTCCATACGCCTAGGCCTGGACTCTATAAATTCTTCCGCATCCGACTCGGACGGATGCAGTGAGAACATTGCAGGTACGAATCTGATCAATCCCAATCTTCCCTAATTGGACGCAGATTAAGGGGCAGAGCCTACGCCACATGGTCTGCAAGCGGGGAGCAAAAATCTCTTGGCGTTCACTACCGTGAACCACTAAACTCCAAAAAAAAAAACTTCATCTTCGACAACCCTATCTGACTTCGTTGAGCAGGAGCGATATCGAAGACCTTGATAATTAGACCCCGCTTCCAGGAGATGCTGCTCGATGGGAGTATGTCACGGTGGAGCTCGCGAGAGTCCGCGCATTCCGGAGTTGTTCGGTCTGGTTCGGTCTACGTGCCTCTCTTGTTATCTTCCATTGATATGCTATTGGCAAACACCAAACGAGAACCGGGTTTTGAAATTCGGGAAACCTCAGAGTTGGCTCAAAACCTCCAGTGCAGTCGGGACTTTCGGATTCGCCAACACCGCGCCAGAACAGTGCCAGAACCCTTTGAAAACCACTGCAACCACTGCAGATCCCTTTGGCATTGACTCCGAGGCATCGATGAGCGGTCTATCCTTGGGATCCCGGTGGGAACGGCTGTCGATTTTCCGGTCGCCGCCCTTAAACTCGGGGCAACGCTCGGATGCGCCTTGCTACCCAGATTAACCCACCTCATCCCCAATCTCCTGCGTGCCATTTAAAATGCCCTCCATTCCAGCCATTTCCGGCGCTCGTCTCAAGAATACTGTAGCCTGTCTCGGTATCAGCATATCCCTCCTGAACGACCTCCACGATGCATTTGCAACCCCATTCGTTCCCGCTATCGTTAACACGGTGTCGTCCTTGGTTCTCACAGTCCAGGTATCGTCAATATTCATAAAAACCCTTCCAGGGTGTCTGAACGACAGCACAGAATGTAACGAGGAACAAGGATGACTGTATCGGGTTGACGGAGAGCATTTACGGTCTGATCTACGCGATCGTGAGCCTCCATCTCAATTCGGAGACCACAGGAAGCCTTTCTCCAGCGATGATGCATCATATTGGCAAATTTACAGTGTCCTCCGCTTTCTCCTTGACATTGCTATTACTCATTGAAGTTATGACAGGACCCTTCACAAAATCCACACTTACGTCGAGGCTCAACAGAGCGGGAGCAAGATCAAACATTTCTTCCGCCAGAGCGAAATGAACATTGAACACGCTGCTTGGGGAATGTCGCGCCGGATTAAAGGAGGCTCTCGACGTTTTTCAGGTGCGCAATGTCTGGTAATGTAGCCGTATTCGACTCACGGCATCAGATTCAGACGGGATTTACGGTGTTGGCGAACGCCAGTGGGATGCAGGAGAAAATAGAATCCATGCATAAAGAACTTTTGGAATTGATTTCGACTCTCTCTGATGAAGCGGCGTCCGAACGATCTTCGCTCGTACGTGGCCTCCGTACTTTCTGAAAGTTACCTGCTTCAACATTTAGACGTACCCAAGAAGGAACGAGTCGCAGGAGAGGTATGAACCGTTCGGTAGTGATCATTCAATATATTCTGACGTTTTTAGCTCTGGCTCATTCTCGATGCTACCTTCGCAGCCAAAAATCTTCCACGGCCGCGAATCTGAACTCCAGAGTATTCTCGAACTTCTACACCAGGACTCCGCCAGAATCGCCATTCTGGGTCCTGGCGGAATGGGAAAAACGAGTCTAGCCAGAGCTGCCCTGCACCATCCTGACGTCGTTCGCAAATATGACCTGCGTGTTTTCGTCGCCTGTGATTCGGCGGGCAACAGCATCGAGCTTGCTGCCCTGATCGGTCCCTATGTGGGCCTGGAGCCAGCTAAGGATCTCAGGAAACCAGTTGTCCAGTTGTTTGCGACGAAGAGATCTTGCATCCTCTTTCTGGATAACCTCGAGACACCTTGGGAGACGCGGAATTCTCGGGGAGGCGTCGAGGAGTTTCTCTCCTTGCTGACTGATTTACCACATCTGCATTTGCTCGTAAGTTCGAATTATTCGAGGAGATCCTTGGCTAACGCACTACAGATCACAATGAGGGGTACGGAAAGGCCGGGAAAAGTTCAGTGGACTCGCCCTTTCCTCAAGCCCCTCAAGCCACTGTCACAAAGTGCGGCTCACGAAACCTTCTTCGACATCGTCGATGAATCTCACGATCCAAAGGATGTTGTCCAAATCCTCAACCTCACAGATAACCTGCCATTGGCCGTTAATCTCATTGCGCACCTGGTCGACTACGAAGGATGTTCTAACGTTTTGGCCCGCTGGGAGCTCGAGAAGACCTCCATGCTTTCTGGAGGTTATGACCGAAAGTCCAGCCTGGATGCGTCTATCTCGATCTCACTATCCAGCCCTCGGGTTGCGCCTTTTTCTGGCGCCAAGGACCTACTTTCTCTGTTGTCGATTCTACCAGATGGCCTCTCAAATGCCGAGCTTCTTTAGGCGTCACTTCCTATCCAAGATCCTCTCGGATGCAGAACCGTGTTGCTGGGCACTTCTTTGGCCTACATTGATGTGAAGAAACGACTGAAGTCGCTTGTACCTATTCGGGAGCATATGCTGCTTCTTTATCCAGTTCCGACACCACTCATTCGCGCTCTCCGCCAACACTTCTTTTTCTTGTTGGATCTGCACTCGAATCGGAGTGCAACAGGCACGGTTGATCCGATAATCCTCAATTTGGGAAACATACAGAATATTCTGCGAGATGGGCTGAATTCCGACCACCCAGATATTGCGGAGACCATCAGATTCACGCTTTTACTGAATCGTTTCAGCCGACTCAGTGGACGTGGCCGAACGGTCCTGATGGATTTGGCTCCTGCGGTCTTTCCTCAGCCACCGGACCACAGGCTGCAAACGCAGTATATAACAGAGCAATTTGCTTCTCATTCTTTTCATCTTATCGTGAATCCTGATTCGCTCATCTCTCGGGCGAAGTCGTCTCTTGAACATATTGACGACCCAATCATTCACTGTGAGAGTTCTGTCGATCTTCACGCTTTGGTGTCTCATACTTTCTGCTACAGGGAAATTCCATTTCACGCTTGCTGCATACTACACTGCGCATGGAGGTGACCTGCCCAAAATCATGGAATGTGTCAACAAGGCACTAGAATTTTCGAAACACAATATCGACAAAACCGCAACCACCTTGAACCTTCTTGCCGAAATTGATTTCCAATTCGGTAGTTACGGCGCTGGCCGGATTCACGCTCGCGAAGCCCAAAGGATGGCTGCATTGGCGGCTAACCTATACGAGGAAGCGAATTCGTTTGGCTCGGAGGCTTTGTGCTTGACGGCTCTCGGGGATTATAAGAGCAGTATTTTGCGCCTTCAGAGGGCGAAGGACCTCATGGAGCTCTGTGGCATGTCCGCCGCTTCGGACAGCATCTTGAGCTCGAGGGCAGAGGTCCATCTGCTCAAGTCCGAATATGCGGAGGCCCGCAGTGTCCACGTCCAACTCATCGACAACACTCCTCAGAACAACACGTATAGCCATGGCTTCGCGCTGCTTAATCTGGCAGAAATCGACGTGCTGATTGGGGCATACGGGGATGTGCTTCCGAACCTCGACAGAGCGACCGCGATATTTCAACCAACGCAAGACAGCTTCCTCATCTACTCCGACATGATTCGCGCGGATTTCAACCTCAAGACGGAGAATAAACGCGTGGCAAAAGAGCAATTTCACCAATGCTTGAAGTCGTCGTGGAACAGGACCAACAAGTCGTAACCTATTGTCTGGAACGGCTGGCGGACATCTCGCAGTGGAGCACAGAGGACAGCGACTGGGTTTTCGCATGCGCTGTGATGTATCTCGTGCATGCACACCGACTGAAACAGAAGTTGGATTTCCACAAAGCACTCCAGTCTCTCGGGGAGATGCTTATCGTCACCGAAGACGACGAAACCGCGCACAATCTGTTCGCTGTGGCATTGGAGGGCTTTACAGAGATGGATGTTCACCGCAGCCGAGCGCGCTGCCTGCTACGGCCTCAGGGATCTGGCTGAGAAACGGGGAAATTATGCTGGCGGCAGGGTTGTGGAGAGAGGCGCAACCACTGTTCGAGAAATCGTCCCAGAGCAGGGACGTTGAGCGAGTCCAGAGTCGGCTGACACTGATTGGCAGACCCTTGGTCAGCGCCGGTGAAGTAGATACATAGAATTGCGTTGTTGGAAATCTTCTCGTAGATGCTCAATACATTACTGCTCAGACGCTGAATTCATTTTCTATATGATGAAATCCTTGACGAACTGCTGATACTCGAATAAGACTCATCGCAGCCAGTCGTGGTGGCGCGGAGATTCACGTCCCACGCCTCCTTGTCCACTCAACTCCAACTGTTTGAAACCATTAAGCTGTATACATCTCCTGTGCCTGAAACATTACTTTGGCCGCCATTTTTTAGTGGAGTCAAGGACCGATCGCGTCCGAAATGGAATTCAACCACATCAAATTGAGATCATTGAAGCTATCAGATCGGCGCGTCGAGCATGCGACTTACTGCCACGTCCTTCGTTACCGCCATATCGGACTCGATTAGCGAATCTCGCCTTCCCACCGAGATTGTGGACCAAGTCCTCAGGCAGCTCGATACTCGAGACGATAGAAACACTTTATGTGACTGCCCACTTGTATCGCACACCTGGCTGGCATTGAGCCGTACGATCCTCTTCTCCTCGATCTTCATCAATCCTGACCACAACTTTCTCCATACAATGACACGAGCCTCAGGGTATTCAGGAGCGCAACCATTCGGCCTTACGTGCGCGAAATCACTGTTGGTCTCACGATGGACCCCACGGCCGATTGGACGCAGACATACTTGCCTACTACGCTTCTTGGGCAATTCCCCGAATTCACCACCCTGCGGCTGACGGAGGACTGGAGGCTCCTGATACAGTTGCAAGCGTACATTGAACTGGAGCTCGACAGCTACGTTCCGCCCCCGAGATCTGGTCTTGTAGCAAGGTTGCGCCGCGTGTTTACCCTTCCCCGCCTCATGCATCGGAAAATCGCGGGCAAAGGTTCAGCCCATCGTAACCGAGGAGGAAAGCGATGACGGCTTCTTTACCGTTCACCAGCGCGCTCCACTTGAGCTTCTGCGCACGGTGCACATCCGCTATCCCGAATACAACCCTCCCATCCTCGCATTACTCGCGCCTCCCGTGCTCGTCCACCTTACACTGATGGAGGCTGAGGCGGCCTCTCAAGTGATACATACGTGTCTCCGTGCCGCAGGCCCCAGAATCCGTACGCTTGTGCTCGACTTCTGGCGGGATTCGCCGATCACACAGCTTGCGACGCGTTTGACGACAGGGCTTGCGTACAATCCCTATCCGTGCACCGAACTTCACTGTATGGACATAGACCGGTGCCGACACCCTGCTCTGTGGACACAGTGATATCCATAACTGCACGCCTTCTCGGATGTGTGTTGGATGCGCCGCAGCTCAAGGAGCCGACCGTCGAAGCGGAGGTTGAGTATGGGGATGGCACTGGAGCTGGGCAACGGATGGCCGGATGGCCCAGCGAGCGGAGCTCGATCACATCATGAGTACACTACCCAGCCTGCACACGGTGCGGATTCTGTCGTAGACCGTAGTAGAATCAGACTAATTGGAGGCTAAACTGACGTCCAAAAGTGAACTGAGCTTGTTTATGCGGTTAGCTACAGAGGGAGTCCCGGAGAATTTCCAGCTATTAGAAGGGTCCTACAACGATTTTCCGGCCGTTTTCGAACCGCGAAATGAATTCGACAACCGGCATCGTGACCCGTGACATGTTCCATATTTTGTTCTGATAAGGGGGGGTGCATGACCTGCTGAAACAGTGCACTAGGGTGTGGCTGTGAAATCTAATGGATTTGACTAGAGAGTGAAGTGAACTAGTCACTCAACTCAAACCAACCAAAACCAAAACAAATTGCAAATCCCAATCCTAATACTCATGTGTGTGTGTGTTCAGGGAAGTAGGGTACATTACAAAATTCAGAGTCAAGCAAAGATCTCAGGGGTGGATCCCAGGTCAACTCAAATATACTCACCTCCGTTATCCTCGACCCCCACGATCCTCTATCACCCATATAGCTAGCTAAAAAAAGTGAATTCACCATCTACGACACAGACTGAATCAAACTGTCTACTCAGATTCATTATATTCACCCAGAGGAAAGTTTGGTGGAAGCAATTTAGTCTCTCCTCATTTGTGAACAAGCCTCAGTTACAGAGGGTTTTCTGAGACTCTCGAGGACTTTGTGGGATTTCTGAGTGGGCCAAATCAATTCCGCACTTCCAAAGTACAAACTATCAACTTGGAGAAAAGGGATCCGGGCACTTTCTGAGGCAGGAGAGCAGTTTGAACACATTGCCCTTTTTCGGCATCTTGGCAGAAGCCCCTTCTCAGAATGCCCTGCGAAGCACGTGAATGTCATGTGATGCTGAGAAGGCGGCTTGTTCCGAACCTACCTAGAATGCACTACCAAGGTCCCAGCGACATTCCGTGTGCCAGTGGAACGGCATATAGATATGATATCTGTGTTGCAGGCCGCAGTTCTGCTGATTCTCCGGAGCCTACTGCTGAAACCCGTGGAAATCGAAAATTATCTGAGCCCTTAGTATGATGCCTTCCAGTGGCATCCACTGCAACTGCGATAGCTTGTCATTGCACCTTTGCGTGAAAACTTTGATTCATTTGCTCATTCAAGGGATGCATACTTGGCATTAATGGTAGTCTATTTCGTTTACAGAAGGGACTGGGGCTGATCTGTCTTCATACATGTCGGTACATGATCCTGCGCACTTGTGGCACGACTAACATCGAAAAACGCACGAAGAAACATTATACATCTGGTCAGAGCAGTAACACGGACTCGGTCTCAGTTACATATATGTGCACTAGTGTTTAATGGTCGGCCAAGTACGCCCTGCAGTGATGTAATCACATAGCTAACAACCCCGACTGTTTCCTGAGCGAATGGCCGGCCGCCATCTCCATTTCCGCCGTGAGACTAACATCACCAAGGGTTTTAGCACATTGCGTTCTGTATGTCATGGCTTCGTCGACGAGGTCATATAAATGCTCGCGAATGTCACCCCCGGGGGTTCAACCTCAACCTGAACAGTCGAAAAATCAGATGGATGTACAAAACTTGTCGAAGAAGCCAAAGAAGGCGTAGATGGACGTGGACTCACCGTGCGGCGGAAATCTATATTACGAACTCAGTCCCTCGAACGGAATAAAGTGAACTGAAACAACGCACGACTACGACCGAAGTCATCGGCGAAAATGGAGGGGGTGGTTATGGTGCCGGGACCGTTAGGAAACAACACGCTACCACTGGCCACGGACGCAGACCTGCCAGACATCCGGACGTTGAGATTCGCGAGCTAAGGTACGGTGAACATGTCTCCGCTAATCCAGACACAGAACCACCGCACCATACTGATCACGTACATGCGCCCAAGCGTGTACGCAATACCCACGGAGACTGTCAAGCGCAGATGGGCCTACCGCGCAACATTAAACGAACTCGGACAACAGACCATTGCTCTCCGGATCCGACAGAAACCTAAAATTAGCAAACGTGGTTCGATCTTGTAAGTTGATGACGAATCTTAGCAGCGTGTGGGACCCACGCAATCAGAGCCGCCACCGCAATTGTGGCCGTCGCTGTCCCGGTCTGGATCGTCAATACCACCAGCCGGTTCAGGACACTATTAAGTGTCACGGCCAAGGTTATGAGCTATATGTTTCTCCACAATCAGCGTCACGGTATTCCGCACCTCCGTGTCCCCGCCAAATTGGTCCTGGCCTTCGTTAACTGCCAGAGCAGCGCCGCGGCGATGCTGAGGTCTGCCACGGCCTCGCCCACCAGCAAGATACTGATGAAATGAAGGGAAATGATTGCATGGAGAGCAGAGCTTCATGGCTATAGCCACGGTGAAGCACGTACGATACTGGAATCGCGACCCTGTTGCGCTCCTTGAATGCGGGGAACATCGCGATCGTCACGCCACATGCGAATGAGCCTCCGAACTGTGCACGACGGACAATGAGTACGATGCGGTGCGCAAGGAGACAAACGCTGGCGTACTGTGAGAATGATCAAGAGGGAATTTAAAAGAGTAACAAGGATATTTCTGGTGCTAGATCGATGCTCTTGAGAGAGGTCGGGCGGTAGAAAGGGTGAAACACACAGCCGCCAGTATCGGACGACTAAAAAGCTCTGGACTAGGACAGCACTCACGCCGGAGGTGAAGAGGTGCAGTGGGACGGGCTACAACGTGGCAGTTATTCCACGCCTGAGGTTCCTGCTACTCGACGTACCCAGTGCTGGTCAGCAAGGTACACGAGATCGCCTACATTGTAAACTGTAGGCGGTCACTCACGCCGTTGATAATCTGAAACATACCAGCATGACTTGTTGTGTACTATTGAGGCGCTCAGCCTGAGCTTGTAAAGCGCAGAATGTGAACGCTTACGAGATACACGCCGGCATAGTCGCCCAATGTGGAAACAGTGTCAAGTAAGAAAGCGACCCATACAAGCGTCTGTACGAAAATGAGTCCAGGAGAAACAGGTTTCAGGGAAGAAGGAAATACCTTCAACTTCCAGCCGTCGTGCTTGAAATGTTTAAAGTAGTACATGACCTGAATGAGTTCGGCCATATACAGAAACTGGGCCAAAATTGAGGTCGTGCTGGTAGAATACAATCCAGTGCTCACGGAGTTTGCCCAGGTCTCAACGAGAAGTGCCCTGTAAGTCGAAACAAAACTATCAAACCAGGGAGTAAGGAGAGCGGAGAAAGTTGTACCCGATAACTTTGTCAAGGGCGGGGCGAGACATCGCGAGAGGGATGAAGTAACCAGTTTTCTGCTTGCCAATCTTAAGTACGGCCTGTAATGCCGTTAGGCTCGCGAGAAATCACTTGCTACCTGAATCATGACAGCAACCTGAATATAGATAGGGCGCTGAAAGCCGACCCTGTCACTTTCTTGTAGTGAATTGGTACAGCTCGGATCAACTCTGGACCCGTGGGGCCTTGTTCGGTTCCGCAATATACGCTGAGGCCTGCATAGGGAGTAGGAACACTATCCAGGGTCTTTCCTGTATAGACTACGGTCACTATCTTAAACACCTGTGCATATGCATTTGTTCTGCGGAGATAGAGAGAGCATATTGAAAATCAGCCATTTCGCTCAAATCGGACCGTACGGAGTCAAATAATATTTGAGGAAGATCAAATGCATACGGCCTCCCTCGCCGCTGTAAGCCACTTATATTAATTTCAGAGTGGTGAAGGGAAAAATAAAACACCAATGAACATTTGGCCCGAGGACAACACTGAACATAATTGATTTTAAATGTCTACCTTGTCACACAGAAGAAATTGAATAAAGTAAAGACAAATGAGACGTGGATCGTGAAACGGCACGTTCAAGCTGTCAAAACGACAGAAGGTCCAGTGCTTGAAGTTGAACAAAAAATGATGCCGCCTGGAAATATGTGCAAATATTCCAGTCAACTCCTAGTTTGAGCCCATTCCGGGATAGGGATAATTCTTTTCACCTTGGAGATGGGTCAGGGCCGTTGGGTTATTACCTAATTTGTTCGATTCACATTGGAAGCGTGAACGCCACCGTCGATCAAGCTCTCTGAAACAGTACCGATCGACTCAGCACTGGTTGTGAATCGCGCCAACTAGGGCAGTAGGAGGCGAATGGACAATACAGTGTTTTGAACAGAACTTACCTTCATTCGACGTCGTCCTTGACGCCCGTATACGGCTTATTATCGCTCCTCGAACCGCACCGTAATCGTCCCGTAAGGCCCCAAATCGGCTGTATTCTATCCGGCGTATGCGGTACGGTGCCGGTCCCCACGGTGGAGTCGGCCTGTCGTTCTATACGTCTCCCCGCTTTCAAATGTGGTTTCAGCTGTTCGGGAAACGAGGAGTATGTAGTGGAATGGTAGAACTCCGATCAGCACCAGGGGTCCCGACATCCTCATTTGGGATGTTTTTCGAATTTTGTTGTGGTGCATCTTAAACTCTGGTCAAGGGTTAGATAGGATCCAGGGTTAATCTGAGTCAGCGGGCCTAAGATGGGCTGTCGTATCACGCTGGCGTGCGACTGGAACTTTGCTTGACCCACCCCCTCAATACCCACGGCATCCCTCGCGACCGACCAGCTCATGTGTTGGATCTAGGGATGCACATCGTCGCCGTCTTTGCGGATGTGACGGGTGCTGTTTACGGGTTGCCGTCCCGTAATAGTTGCCGTCCCGTACTTGCACCAAAAATTGTATGGCACTTTGACGGGACGGGTACAGTTGGCCCGTCTTCCGCACTCATTCATCCAACCCTTTTGACGGCCGTGTACGGCTCGCTGGAAAATCCTACTCGGAAAGTAAGTTTTTGGGTGTCATTTAGGATGAAAAAATTACCAGAGTGCGGAACTGGGAGTGATCAGAGCTCAATCTTTTCTTGGAGGCCAGAATCTCGTTCAAGATTAGTGCAAGGGAAACTGTGCAACTCAAGACCAAAATCAAGCCCTGGATCATCTACTTGAATCAATCCTGAATGCGTTCAAACCTATGTTTTGGTTATTCACCATGAAAAACAAGTTAAGAATCGCTCACTACCACTTGCGCACACAATTTGTGGGGCTGAAAAAACCGTTCCGCATTTCCGCGGCCGTACCCGTTTTTGTTTCTCGCCCCGCGCCGTCGCTGTGTTTAAAAAACCCAAAAGACAGCCGTTTATGAGCGGGCTGCAACCGTCTGGTCTTCGCAGTTTGACCGCCAGCCCACTTACGGGACGGTGTGCATCCCCAGCTGGATCGAAGCCACCTGTGATACGGGTGTGGAGCCTTCCCCGCTATTAGACCCTTCTTTGGGGAGGCTTTGGAATAACCTTCCAAAAGGGGTTAGGTGTGAAGCGTACCACCGGTGGGTCCATCTGCGCGACCAATTAGTAATTACTGAATTATTTTATTCAATTCGACAGTCGCACGTCACGGACCCCTCTGTCGATGTCGAATATTAGTGGATGTCACACATCATGAAGGCTTTTGTCGAACCTCCAAGCGGTCACGAGTATCCTCCCCCCCCCCCCCCCCAGGAGCGCAAAAAAAGCCAAAACTTTGGAGGGTGTCACGCAAAAATTCGGGCGCTGTCGAAATGTCGAATACTTAGGTAAATCCGGTCACGCGTCACCCCCCCTGTCGATTTGAATGAAATAGTTCGGTATAGAGGAAATCAAATTGTGTCGGGGACAAACGCGGAACTCGTTCGAAGGGTGCCGTGGAACCGTCGCGACTGCCACGGGCGGCAGCCCTAAATGCGCGTATAAGTTAGCCCGTTCTTGCGGTCTGTTTGACCGAAAATGAGACTAAATGCCCTTGCGTGCATCACACCAAAACTGACCCACTCCACAGATGGTCTCCGGGCTCGTTCTTCTCTGTCCGCATTGAGAGCGATATTGACTTTGCTTGTCTCAAACACCTCAAATTGCTCCACACCGCGCCACAATTCCAGCTAATTCGGACGAGATCGTTTATTCAACTTTGAGGGAAGAAGGAATGGCATACATGGCAGTGTCGGGACAAGAGAAAATCCTAAATTCATTTCGGACGTGGATGCGTTCATCCAAATCTGTGGTCCGTGCGCGCCGCCTGGCGCGTGCTGTCACATCATGCGACTGTCACAGTCGCTACGCTCCCTCTTCTCCCGCCACCGCGCGCCATACGCGGGTATGGTTCTCACTCGTAGAGCTGCCAGAGCATCCAAGTCGTTTATCAGGTGGATTCCCAACGAAATCCTGACAGTTGCAATGGCGAATTGCTCAGCACCAGATCTTCTGGCGTTTTGCAGGACCTCGCGTCTGCTGCGTAACATCGCCACGCCACTGCTTTGCCGCAGCGTATCTCTTACTACCGTCCCCCAGATCGAGGCTTTTCTCCGGACGATGAAACAGCACTCCGGCTCTTCGCTATCTCACCATGTGCGGCGATTTTCCCTCGGATATTACAATGAAGACCATCACTTGTGAGTGAGACCATGATGAATCTTTACGAGCAGTAATAACTCAAATGTGTCAGATAACTGTCCCAAACCCTAGTGAAAGCCATTACCGCCGCTCTCTCCCAGCTCCCTCAGCTCAATTATCTCGACCTCCTTCCTACCGACGTCGAATTTACGGAGACACTCCGCAATGGCCATTTTCCCAATCTCTCCACACTGTTATACACCGCGGTCCGTACAGCCCCAAGATTCGGGCCTGTTGTCCGCTTTTCTCAACCAGCATCCAAACATAATACACCTGCCTCTCACTCGCAGTCTTACTGGTCCGCCCGCACAATTGGATCCCAGAGTTCTGTCAAATCTCAAGACCTACACTGGCTCCGTTCATTCGTCTCCGCTTTCGGTCCCGATGATAGCAGCACCATTGCCTCGGTGTTCCTCCTATGGTATGGCGATGATCTGGACGTCGAAGCGCCCCTGCTGCACCTCGGCAAGATCGCCTCGCCAGACGAATTCATGGCTATTTTCACCCCCGACCCTCTCGAGGCCTCGACTATTCTCGAGGGCGTCGCTACACATCTCGCATTCAGGTTCTCCGAATAATGGATTGCGAGTCCGGTATTTCTCACGTTCGTTCGTGTTCTACCACTCTTCCGATCTCTCTGACGCCTCCATACAGGAAGGGCATTCGAAATCGCTACTCATCTCAAACAACTTGATTCCCTTTCTACATTAGAAATCGTCGGGACAGATGATAGTCCCGTCTTTGCTCGCTTCGTAGTCGGACGAGCTGCAACTGCTGAATCGCGACAGAGGCTTGGCTAGCTTGCTGCTTGCCCAGCGCCGAATGTCGACCCCATTCTAAAACTCTGCGAACCTGGAACCGTTGCGGTCGGACATGACAAGCCACTGGTACTAGACTCGAAAATATTGATCCTGGAATCGAATTCGATCCTGAGCGGAATCCCCAACGTCTGCTCGGACTGCCTCGTATCCCCCATATCTGTCTACCCTTCAATCTTCTTTCAGGAACCAGCAGTTCGACATTACTTTCTACGCGTACTATTAGGAGTAGGTCGTAGTTCGTTTCGGTAGTCAATTTAGCAAAAAAGAAAGACTTTTGGAGTAGGTGGTGGTATCGTAAGGTGCCGTCGAAAAAACAACTAATTAATTTAGAACTTTCACCTTCGTTATATCCCGTCTAAGATACTAGACTTCGATGAATTTGCGGGATATGCATCTCTGAACTCCATCTCTGAACTCCGAAGGTTCGATTGGAGGGTAAATTGAGCTTTCTATCCATCCGGTTTGTACCTCTGATCAGCCCGCAGTTACGGGCGGCATCAGGAGGTCCACCTCCGTCCACTCGTCGTCTGACGGAACCAGATGGCTGAAACACAGTCCTGAGCAATCATACGCGCAACCGATATGAATACACATACCGATCCTGAACATGCGCCTGTATCGCACGCTTGGGAAAGAGCTTGACAACTCGTGGGCCTACATGCGCACAGCGGTTGCATCGGAAACGTGCGGGGTGTGCGCTCTACGGAAAGCAGGACACGTCTCCGCCGCGGGAGCTCTGGCCCCTTAAAGTGGATGAGATGTTCGCCCTCGATGGGCTGCTCGATTGCATGTCTGCGTGCACAATAAGCGAAATGGAGAGCGGGGAAGTAAATTACGCACTTGAGGACGATATGCTCCTTGACGCGTTTGTGGAAGCCCAAGAAAGGCAGGTAATCGTTGCAGAGGGTACAAGACCAGGCGTGGGCGTGCGAATAATCGTCAGGCTCCTCACGCTGCCGCACGTCCGCCGCTGCGAGAGGTGACAGAAGAATCGAGGAAGGCGGTCCATGCGAGGCAGCGGTAGTGGCGTAGCTCCCTCCGTGCACAACTTGGGACCGACAGAGGTGAGGAGTACATTCAATATGAGATGAATCACAAATCCAACGCACGCAGTCGCGCCACGTTAACGGGCACCGTCTGCCTTGCAACTCCGGCGGGCAAGTCCCACACACGAAGCGCGTTTTCGCCGCATCCATCTCCGCCGCAGTCGCGGTCTCCGGATTCATCCCCAACAACAACACAAGCTCCGCCGCCACGGAACTCCCTCGAGGATTGAACTCAATCAGTGAATCGCCGGTGCAGATGCGCGCAAGCCTCGTCCCATCGAATCGACGTGCCCACGCGCCACGGAGTGTCTTCCTCCACCCAAAAAAACGCTCGCGCGCTCGAGGAGGCTGAAGTCGGGACCGGTCCCGGGCTGGGCGTGGGGGAAGCTGGGATACGATCCACAACCCATGCGTCGATGAACGCAGGGGCTAAATGGCGTGTGTGGGTGGTTCGTCTGAGTCCTCTTGGATGAGCTGTGCGAGCAGTGGGAAGGTGTCGATTGTCTGCGGCGGTGGGTAGTATGCATGCTGGAGGCCGGGGACGGGTGTAAGGAGCGCCACGAACGCAGCTGCGAGAATGAGCTGCTTCCGGCGCTCAACGCGGACCGCACGCTTGCGCTTGAGGCGCTCGGTCTGTGTGCAAGATGCGTGGGACGATGTATGGACATGCACGATGCCACATTGCGAGATCGGTCAGGGCTCCAAGGCATGCAAATTAAATGGAGCGAAAAACGTACACTGGAGGTGAGCCGCGGCATGCGGTAGAGGACGTCGCAGTCGCTTACATAGTACAACGCCTCGACGTCGCGCTCGTCGAACCCCGCCGAGGAAAGGCGCTTCATAACGCTTCAACACGTCAGCACCGCAAAGGTGGTATGAGATTGGCAGGCACGGCTTTTCGAATGAAGGTGAGAAGGCGAAGAAAAGTGGCGGGCGATCATTCGGCAGCGATGGTAATCAGTTCCATTACAAGACGCAAGCCATCAGCACAGCCATCACCATCCTTCCCCTTCTCGTTCCGTGTTTTCGCTTGGTCTTCGTCGTCTTTTTCTTGGATTTTGGCAGGTAACCCGGTGAGTACAACGAACACAACTTCCTGAAGTCCCGCATGTTACAAGCCTTCCATCGAAAAGTACAGAGAAGTACAGCCGCCTGACGCTGTTCTTTATAACTTTTGTCAGTGCACGGTCCGTGGCACGGACGTGCACTGACCGCGCTCAACTATCGGACCGTTCAGTGCTAATTTCTCCACCCTCGACCAGTGGCTTTCTTTTCGAGTTGAACTGGGATTCACCATCGCGGCGTCGCTCGAAACTCCCATCCACACAACTGCCGTTGTCTCTCAGGGGTCCTTGCGGTGCGAGTTTCCACGCTCTCCAGTACTTGTTTCTTGATCTTCATTCACTCCGGCCGTTCCCGACACATTCTTCTTTCTTCAATCGGCAGCAGGCAGATGCTCTACAATTTTGTGTCCTGCATCTTCGCCATTGGATACAGGCCCGGTTGCAGATGAGTCCCTTCAATCTGCGCGTTTAACCCGCCCTGTTCGACTCGGCGCAGGTGATAACCCATCTTCATTCCATGTCGCTCATTTCTCGGGAGATATTGAATTACCCTTCAACAACGACGCCCGTCCGTCACCTCAAATCCCTCCAAACCTCTGAGACGTGAATGGAACACGCACCATGACATTCCAAGATCTGTAGCGCTGGGCGCGCGTCCCCGCTATGTGGCTCTGATGCCGAGTGGATTCTCAAAACGGACGCTCCGTCCCATTCGGGGTATGTCATGCATCGTGACCTCTCGATTTTTTTGTGGCTGGCTTCAAGTTATCGAATTTTCAATTTTACCTCCACTTCAGAACGAATTCAACTCAGACGAAAAATAGGAGGGAAGGATGGAAGACCTGTAGCGCTGGCCCGCATCTGTACGCTGTGGGTTTGAAGGAGGTTGAAGCGGAAGCTCCCTTCGATTCGGGGCGGGTCATCATTAAGCACGATGTTCAGATTTCTTTTCTGTTGGCTTTACTCGAAATTGAAACATGAGCTCAGAACTGGGTATACAAAGAGATTCAAGGACCTGTGGCCCTGCTGCGCATCCGTTCGCTGTAGCTTTACAGCCCGAGGTTTGAAGCAGAAACGTCGCTCGATTCGGGGGCAGGTCTTCGTAATGTATGTCGTTAGACCTTTTCTTTTGTTGTTTGTACTCGAAATTGGGAAGATTATCTCCAGACCACGAACCCAGGAGAAGGTGGGGAGACCTGTAGCACTGCCCGTTCGATTCGGGGGCATGTTATGTATCGGTACGGCGTACGCGTTTTTTGGGTGGTTTCACATACTCGAAATTGAAGAGTTCAAGATCAGGGTATACGAGGGAGGGTTGAGGGACCTGTAGCGCTGGCGCGCATCGACGATCTATGGAGCCCAATGATTGATGCAGCGAAAGCCCCGTTCGATTCGGGGGCAGGTCATACGCGGACTAGCTTCGAGTTTTTTGGTTTACTTTTACTAAAAATTGAAAAGATGAGGTCAAGGGAGCAAGGCCAGGAGGTAGAAATACTTGTGGCTCTGGCACGCATCTACACTCCGTAGAAATCAAATCGATCTGAGCTCAAGCGGAAGTCCCGTTCGATTCGGAGGTGGGTTTTGAACCGTGATTTGATGTTTTTATTCCATCTATATATCCAACAGATAAAAACCTAGTGATGTATATTTATGGACCACGAATCAAGGAATAAGACCTGTACCACTGCTGCGCATTCGCACTCTATTTCAAGTTAGTATTCCAAAATTTGAAGCAGAACCCCCATTCGATTCGGGCCATTACTATGGGCTATATACTGTAAAATAATTCATGGAAACACATCTTAAAAACACACCACCTAGATCAAGAAAATACACACCTTGAGACACCGATTTTCTTTTACAGTATATGCGCCATACATTACTGATCGTAAATACTTTTTTTTCCATCTTTTCCACAAACCGTCTTTTTTTTTCAGGAGGAGACAGAAGAAAGGATGGCGAGTTTGAGGTAGGTTGACACCGCGGTCGGTGTTTTGGATTTTTTGGCTGGGTTTCCTGTTCGGCTGGCCTGGTCTCGTCTGCAAGGAATCACGGCGGCCCATTGTGAATGGCAGGTCAACGCCGCCGCCTCGTTCCGCTTCCGTCGGGGCTTGTGGACCTGGTGCTAAGGGGCATACCGCAATCCGCGCGGCGTGAAAATATGTACAGACATCCGCGAAAACTCGAAGAACAGATGCGACATCCGACTACGATCTCCGAGTGCCGATGACTTGCAGGTGGTTAGTCACGCAGGGAGTTATGCCGACTCCCGAGACCGGGCGCGGAAGTGCTCAGTTCCCTCGTCGTAACGTGGCCAGCCGGGGGTTTGCGAGTTTTGTCCTTTGACCACTTTAAATGCCAGCATCCATTGGACCATTCTACGCTTCCTGGTGTTGTACCCCTTCCCTTGCATTCAAAAGGGTCTGGAGCGTCTAAGGAGATGGGCCTGCTATCTAAGGCACCACTAGACAGAAGAAAACTATAGGCAGCAAAATTCACACTCCTGTTGAACTCGAAGAGCTCTTAAATCTGCATACCACTTTAAGACTTTCTCGACCGAAACTACATATCTCGCAAAACACGTAAATCACTATCCTCGCTTTCCGTCCAATACCACCCGCATAACTTCCTCATTCGTCCGACTTGTCATCCCCAGCACTAGTGCTACTCTTGCGCGGTGGGAGACAGACCGCGTGCGCACACTCGAAGCAAGTCCTGCACACAGTCACAAGGAAGAAAATTGAATCAACTCGGGGCCGAGATAGTTGGTACTGGCGAGTACGCACTGCGGAATGATGATGCACCTCTCGTACGCGCTGCAGTGGCACTCCGGTATCTGTAGGGTGCAAATGATACACCCGTCGTCGCGCGCTGCTAGCGGGGCTGATCGATATCAGTCAGCGTTCGCGTCAGTCGGACTAGCCGATGTAAAATCTACGCACTGGAGACAACGACGCCGATGGCGAGCGACGCGAGGAGCAGAGTGGGGAGAGAAGAGTTTGAACATGGTTGTCTGGATTCTGGTGAGAGGAATCCTTCCATGTGTCCTTTATACACTCACCAAGAGCCAAGATATGAATCAGTCGTACAAGGATCTTACCCCCGCTTCCACCTTCCTAAACTGAGGACGGTTTCAACCCCAAACCATAGATCCGGGTGCCGCTTGCCGACGGCGAACGCACGACCGACTTTCCGCCAAGGCCAAAGGTCGTGCGGAATTCAATTTGAGGTCTCGCGGCAGGTTTCTTACTGGGACACCGTGCGGACGGATCCTAGTGTGTTCCATTTAAGCTAGTAGATTTTCCTTGGCATGCCGGTGCGCGGTAGATGTTTATTTTATTTATTTGTATGTCTCATTACATTCTTCTGAATCCTTGCGTCTTCAACGGTCGTGTGTTCCATCTCTCCGTCTCTAACGGTCCTCTTTATCATCCTACTGCATCAACTCGGCTGGTCTTACAGGATGTTCCATTCTAAGCTAGTAGATTTTTCCAGGCATGCTGGGAAGCGGGAGATGTTTATTTTATTCATTCGCATGTCTCATTACATTCTTCCTTCCGTCTCCAACGGTTGTGTGTTCCATCTTTCCGTCTCTAACGGTCCTCTTCCGACATGAAGCGCTGAAATGCGGTGGAAACACCTTGTGAGGAATCTTGCTGGACGCATCCTCCAATGAAACGACTTCTGTTCATTCAACTTGGATTGAAATGATCATTGCGAAGGGTATCAGTCAGCGTCGATAACCGATTTCAGCTTGCACAACATTATCCAAAGTAATTGAACTACGTTTGTACTGTCATGCGCTTCCCTTCCCGGTGCACTGTACGCAATGAAAAGTTTTCCCACAACTCGATTAGGCGCTGGTCAAAGTATCCTGATTCGGGATCCTGCTCTCTGGCCACGACGACCGCGATTTCAACCTCGAGCAGGTTTGCCGCCCTCGGGAGAAGATGGAAGTCAACGTAATTTTGGAAGACTCGAACTAAAAGTCTTGCTTGGCCCCAAGCGATGTCGTAAGGGTCACTTGCATGATCGTTTTCATCCTCGCTTCCATCCTCGCTGCCGTTAGTGTCAAGGAAGTCCTCGTCGTACATATTGGCGGCCGGCCCCCCTTCACTGGGAACGGTTATCCAGAAGTGGGCGCGGATCCACCGTAGTTCATGAAGATTGGCGAGTGCCTTGACGTCTGCCTTTTTCTACGAATTTCGTGAAATTGAACACCAATTTTTTAGTGTAGAATTAACGCTGAACGACTAACCGCGGATTTCAGGTGAAGTTCCAGGTGCGTGATCCCTGGACACGCTTGCCCAATGGCGCAAATTGTGCTGTGATCCAAGCCAAGCATGTAGATTCCGTTGCTGTCGCTTTCCGAGATAGGATCGTACACAGCGTCATATCCGTTGACAATGGCTAAGCGACGTAGGTCTGGCGTCTTGGTGGGTGCCGCAACAACGGCGCGCGCGCGCTCGGCGGCGCGTCTTTCGTTGTAGACGTGTCCTTCGTTGTAGTCCCCAAGGAAAAGTGTCACGGCGAGGTCTCGAATGGGTCGCGTACTATCGCAAACCTTGAGAAAATCGTCGGCACGCCCGGCGAATGTTCGGAGGAGAGGCAGAGCATCGTCGCGCAAGGGTTGACTGGCCAAAACAACCGACACGTCGTAGAGGGTAGGGTGTGCCTCGAGGAACGGGTTGAAATTAGGGTCCAGAGTGTCGCCCCATAAGCAGACCCTGATGCCTGCGACTTCAAGGCACGGTAGCCGGAGGGAGTTGACTGCCTCTTCCAATAAGGGGACGGGAGTGCCCTCGCACAATATATCCAGATTGAGGACGGTGAGTCCGGGGGATATGCTCGGGAGAAGTTTTAAGGATCTGCAAAACCGGCCCATCGTCGTATGTTCCTCTGCACGAAACACGTCAAATTCAAGCTCAGGATCCCACACGAGCGACATACGGCGCCTAAACGGAGTTTGCTCCTTAAATGCGAGAGACTTGAGCCCCGGAATCTGAAGAAACTAGACCAAAGAGGCAAGTTAGTAACACATCTCAAGGCCTTATCTGGCCTTACTTCAAACTCCGATATATTCGAGCACGATTGAGCGACTGACAACTCGGCTAGGTTTTCAAATGCCGGCCGCTCACTGAGCAAGGGGGAAAGGGCGATCTCGTCTCCGCCCCAGTGGAATGTCCGCAACTGGGACTTGCCGTCCGGGGCATAATCCGCTGTGCAGCGCAGAGCTTGTTGCAGCGCCCCTACGAGCCAACTGGGCGTTCCCACGGTAGACCATAGGCGCAGCTCCCGAACCAAAGTGGCCGGGTACGGTCCGAGGTTGCGGCGGCACTCTGTAGAGCCCAGAGTGAATAGTAGGACTGCGAGACGTCGGAGTTCTGGCGTTCCTACAGTGTACACGTTCTGGACGATGCTGCGGTAGAGTACGGGCATCATATGCAAATATTCCTCGCGTGAGGTGGCGCAAAAGTTCGCAAGTGTCGCACGAGGCACCTGCTCTGCGATGAGAGTCTTGAGCTCTAGGGGGAGCGGCGGCGGCGTCCGGGAAGTCGTCGCGCCACGAGAGGGCGTGTCTGCTGAATCGATTGGAGATGGTACACGAGTAAATGCGACATACATGTCTGCGGTCGCGCCTCTTGTTCGATTGTCAGGGTCTCAGCGCTTCGCCAATCCACCAGCCCTGCACGCATTCAGAACGCGTCGACCTCCAGAAGTGTTCCAGAGTCGAAGAAATACGAGATAGACTCCCAGCTGGGCGGAAGTTTAGTGGGTGATGCCTGCACTATGCGAGGAGCGGCTCACTAGTCATAGTCGGAGTTTTCCCACTATTCCACATGTTGTTATATGATTTAACGAGTTGCTACGCATGGAATAAAGGCGCACCGTGTGGACCGTGCGATACTCCTAGGGACCCCGGACAACCGATGTAAGGGCAGGTATTGATCTAGCAAAGTGTTCGTACCCAACATAACGCCCCCCGTTTCAAGGCCACTCGAGCCGACAAAATCATAATCTTGCGGCGAAGAAGGACAGACTCAGTTTGGACTCAGTCCCGGAATTTGTTTGAGTATATTTTGGCTTGATTACCCCATATAGACGAGGACAAGGGAAGAGCTCGACGTTGGTCACTAAATTGGATTCGCAAAATACACGCGGCAGTCATTACATATGTGGGGGAGTATAGACAATGCGACGAGGAGAAGAAGATCGACAAAAAAACCAAAGAAATAGAAAAGACAGGACAACGTGGGCAGTGTTTCTTCCGGACCTCCCCGCCTCTCCGACCACTCGCGGGTATCGTCTGCAGACCCATATCATTGCAACGGCCACCGATGGCGTTGGAGCTCTGCGACTGCCACAACGTCTCGGGTGCGCTGGGTGGCATGGGCTGGAGCTGGTGTCGGCGCGGGCCGCGTTGGCGATCCGGAAGATGAAGCAAAGGGCGATGTCCGCGGCGTGGGCTACGAGCCGAAGCAGGGAGGAGGGCGCAGACGAGTGGAAAGCGGGGTCGACCCAGTGAGGATCTCGCCTTCCTCGTGCGCCGCAGCGCAGGATCTCGCGCGGAGAATTGAAATGGCCCAGGCGACGGTAATCGGGGCGGCAGCGGCGAAGGTGGACGTCCAAATCGTGGTTTTGAGAGGCACACCACGCGCGAGCGGTGTAAGTGGGAAGGGAGGACTAGTACGACAGGTGGTGGAAGGGTTAAGACAACGAAGGAGTAGATCACTGCACGCCTTTGCGTGAAAGACGGCGAAGGATACCGAGGCGCCTTTGGTGTGAAGCACGGATTGTGGTGGCGAATAAAAGGTGGGTCGTGGCGACTGCCAGAGGCGACGCCTCGCGCTTGATTCCATTTGCCAGCGTCGGCAAAGGCGTGCGAGACCATGACGCTAGACAGGAGATGCTCGTTCCCGACGCAGGCGGTCATGCTGGCGTCGGCCATCTCGACCTCCTAAGGTACTAGCAGCTCCGCCACAGGTGGTTCGTCGCTGACGGCAGAGCGGCGGATACCGTCGAGGATGCGAGTGAGGCCGTCCTCAGCCTTCGCGGGGATGACCTCGTTCTCCTTGTCCTCGCCCTGCACCGCATCCTTCTCATGCTCCCTCTCCCGCTCCTTTTCGCGCTCCCGTTCGTGCTCCCGTTCGCGCTCCCGTTCGCGCTCCTGCTCCCGCTGCCTCGCTTGCTCGCTGGGCTTGCAGGCGACGCTCCTACTCCTCGCTCACAGACAACAGCAGTGGATCCTCTGCGAGCTCGTGCTCCTCCACATCCACATCCACATCCACATCCGCGGAAGATTGGACGTCCGCATCCCGGGGTGATGCGTCTGCAACGGGCTCGATGGAGCGCATATGCGGGACGGCTCCACATCGGCGGGTGGCAGCGTGTCCGCCTCGGCAGATGGAGAAGCGCCGGCGACTGCGTCCACAGGAGAAGGAACACCATCCACAGCCCCGGCCTTTTCCCTCCTCTCTCCCTCGCTCCTCCTCAGCCTACACATCCACGCCCCCTCCCATTCCTACGGAAAACCATGCTGAACGCGGGCCCGCGGCACCTGGGTATGGCGACATGAGGCTGAGGCGTGCAAATTCCGTCCTCGGCGACGGCGCCCCAGACAGCTGTGGCGCGAGTAGGGAACAGAAGCGCGGTGGGCGCGGAGATGGAGGTAGGGCGAGCGATACCCGCGGCGGCGGCGGTGGCTCGTCTAGAGGGCGTTCCATCAGCCTTCAAATGCGCGCGCCACACGAAAGCGAAAGACTCGCCGGCATCCATGGACACGGGCTTCGTCCTGAGCGCGGGCTGTGCCCTTGCCCTTGTCCACCCGAGGCAGCGCAGGCACATCGTGCGTTGGGGCAGCGGCGTCCTTCCACCGCTTCTGCATCTTCGGCGGGCAAATCGTCTCCTGCACCTGCTCCCGCTCCCGCTCCCCCGTTCCCGCGGAGTCTCGCGCTAAAACCGTCGACCCCGCGGGACGGTTGGAGCGCGGGATATAGACACTGAATGAAGCGTTTGTAGCGAGGTGAACATGCACGCAGCACTGGTGCAAGGCCAGAGTCGACGTCGAACAATCGTCAAAATCTCACGCCTGCGCACAAAAGGATTGATATTTAACCGTCAGTTTCAAAATCAAAGAACAGACAGACACACCACCATGCTATTACTCTAACCACGTCAAGCTGTGTCTATTGCAGCTCTAGGACAGGCATCGAGAACGGGAGGAACGCGATTTCAGCGCAAGACACGTCGGGAGCGGGTGCACGAGCGTGACTTCACGGCGATGGCCTGTATGGATAATACGCTAGTCGAGGGTCGAATGTCGAGGCGTCGGGGCCAGACGCGGGAGCTAGGGCGATGTGGGAGAAGACGGCTTCAGCATGACTGCCGGCGCGGATGTCATGAGCGGCGCGGTGGCGAGTAGAAGAGGTTCTGCTGGTGTGTTCGGCGACGATCATCAGGTCTCTGCATAACCACGGGCATTATTATTGTGACCACAAGAAGGGGATGCAGCAGGAGGAATTGAAGCGGGGACCCTGTCGAGGCGGATCGACCGAGGTCGACAGGCTGTCAGCCAATGTCGGCAAAATTGTGCCGACGTGACGTCGGCAGACTCCGCCGGCTCGGCAAACGCGCGGCCTTCCGTCCCCGTGGACGAGCGCGGGTATCCTCCCGAGACGTGCGCCTACCTGCCGACTCACAGTCTAGGAGAGAGTGCGTGAGTGTAAACATTGTAATCCCACAGTGTCTTAAGAGAGGGTTTTGTATGTGGGGGCCAGTGGTCATTGAAAAGGCGCACGTCAAATTCAATTACACACTACACAATCTTTCGCCAAATCAATCGAACACACCCCAGTTCATTCCATCAATCTGCAACATCTGTTCTCTGTGTCCATTGATCTTAGAGTCCCCCACCGCATATCCTTCAGCAGATTACGCCGGGAGGGAAACAGGCATCAACAGGTCCCTATGCAGGTCAACCATTATTGGTGGAGTATTCAAACGGACAGTGAAACACTCACGTTGACCCCCTTGCAGCATATCAAAACGGTGTTGGTGGGGCATACTTTGGTGCCAGGACAGCCTTGACGCACTTCGATGGTGCCAGCATAGGCAGCGGTGACGGCGGCGAGGAAGCAGGCGAGGGAGAGGAAACGCATATTGAGCTCAAGGACGGTCTATGGAGGAGGAGCATTAGCGAGAGGCGAGAGCGTAAAGGAAAGAAACAGATGAGGAGTCATACCTTTCAGAGGATGAATGCGAACGAAAGTGGATAAAGAGGGAAGCCTTCGCGACGAAGGTATTTATACTCCAATTTGCGGGTGGAGTAAATCAAATACAGTGGATGTTTACCCTTGCTAATCCCGTCAATACGGCGCCAAGACACAACGTACAAGGCCTGAAGGCTGCAGACCGGAACACGTTGTGGCCAGTTCTCAGGATCACCGTTTCGCCTGGGTGATGGGTCATAAGCTAGAGAGACCGGGGATTCCTCGTTGGATGCCATTATGATTATCCTGAGCAAACTCGGATGCCATTTGTCCCCTGTGTTGCATTGCCTGACAAGCACTGCGTTCCCACCCCATGTAGACAGAGGGTCTGTCTACCCCCGTAGACGAAGAGTAGACAGACCCCTGTGTCTAGGTGTGTCTACACTGTTAATCTACCTACATCTACATTGGTCTACATCTGTCCACTCACCTAGACCGACGTAGACGCACATAGACATATGTACGGTATAACCAAAAGATGGCTTCCTCGTGAAGTTGAGCGAAGTGGGTCTACGTGCGTCTACAGCGTAGACGCAGGTAGAACCACGTAGCCGACGGGTAGATGCGGTGCATCTACCCGATGTAGCCGAAGATCAATCAACGCAGCTGCCAGAGATATTTTAAAGGAACTCTTCTCTGGATATCCCTCCATTTCACGGCAGCGGGAATATTCCTCTTGTGTGCAGAATCTCCTTGGAAGTAGCAGCCTGACCGGTCGAGCATAAGTATAGACTAGTATAGACTAGAATGTACCCCACAGTGCGGGATCACTATCAGCTTCTTCCCAGCTTCCGCAGATCGGACGTGTCGGAGGCAGTATTAGACGCGAAGGGTGGGTGGGTATATCAGGTGGGTCCTATACTGCCTTTTGCTTGCAGATTCGTCTCTTTAGTCACTAAAGCTTTGAAATGTTCGCCTTCAAGATTGTTGCTTCCCTCGCTGTTCTCCTCTTCACTGCTGTCAATGCTAGCCCTGCGGGTGTTACTGCCCGTCAGGAACAGGGATTTCCTTGTATGTCACCTCTTTTCCTAGTTGCTTTCACGTGGTGAATCTACTTTTTTCTATGATAACAGGTAACGCCGACGGAACTGTACGTCCTTCCCTATCTCGTCTTTCTCGGGCTAACATCCCTTCTCATCAGTGTATTTCTCTTCACGCATAAGTCAATTTTGACTCCCTAACGTCCCCAATCTCTCCTACAGGCCCCAGCACATTCCATCCCTGCAACTTGAACACCACTCCGCCGAGCTGCGTGTAAGAGTGTCTCTTCTATCTTCTCATGTTCTGATGATTGATTGATCATTTTTGAAGGTGCATTCTCAATGGAAATCCTGGTGGCCCGCTTTGCCTCGCTTGAAAGTGGCATCTAAGGAGGACGTAAAATCTCAGCTGTGGAGAACTATAATAATATTATGATTTTGCTTGCCCCCAATGGAAGTGTAATGTTGGTACCGGTTAAGATCCTGGGGCGGCCGGAATGGCGCTAGATTCTTTACACGTCCAACCTCCCCGCATCGCTGGAAAGAACCACCAGTCGACCCGCGGGTCTTACTCGGGCACCCGTGTTATCCCGGCGTGGTCTACATATTCTACTCATTCAGACTTGGATTAATTTCATCCGAGGATTGGATCGTCCTTCGCAATCTCCTACACAATGCGACCGACCACCACTCTCGTCATGCACCTGCAGGGCTGGATATCCATTGTACCTGATCTACTCGGGGTCATATTCATATTGAGTTCAGTAAAATCAGTCGGCCTGCGGGAAGGAGGGTGGTTTCGGCGTGTATACAACACACTGACGCATTCCCTTTGAAGCGGAAGGTCCTGGATCGTACTCGCCTATAGAGTCAGAGACAGCAGACAGACAGTTACTGACTTGATGGTCTTGGGCTATCTCTTTTCAGACTGGTAATCAATCTGTTTACGAAACAAAATGTGAACAAAAACACCTATGGTATGCCGTGGACGCCGCGGCGCGCGGGCAAACACATGAGACTCAGGTACTCCGAGGGCCAGCAGAAGAGACCAAGCGAGTTCGGGCTTGAGCCGAGTTGGCCGGAAATCGAAAGCTTTGCCTTCGCGGAGTCCGGGACTAAGCCAGAACCCAACTTGTGACCCTGAGCGGTTGACTCGAGTAGAGCAGTAACCGATGTTCATGAATCAGACATATGTTTCATGCCCTGATGTCTTGTCTACGATCTCGGTTGCGATCTTAGGAGAAGATCATCCGGATGACGGGTCTAGGAATGTGCATTGTGAACGGCGGCGCGGGCGGGGACGCGAGAGAAACCAAACCTCGGTGAAAACATCAATTTCGGTAAATGTAGCTAATGGAGGAAACATGAAACAAATGCTCATCCCGTGCCCACTTAACCTACTCTAGAGTCGCGTGGGCCTCACTGGCATGCATTTTGTGGTTGGGCTGGTCTGGGTCGATCGTGATTTCGACATTCGAAAAATCGCCGAAAACAGCATCTGGCTGTTGATAGTCCGATCTAAACACAAAAAACTTGAGGCGTCGTGGGTGATCTATGTCGTGAGCTAGCTGCGTGACGCTGCCGAGTCTTCAAGTCTCTTTAGCCACAGATTTACGCCGAGTATTGAAATATATTGAAATATAATCAAAAGCCTCACGGCCGACGGCTGCTGCCATACCGGTTCAAACAAAGATGTCTGCCGTCGACTACCAACTCCACACCCGTGATTTAAAAGCAGGCAGACTTCAGCGAGCACCTGCATCAGAGGCCTGGGTGTTTAAAATTTACGTGCATTATATTCTCTGATAAGGATCCATCCCTGCAACCGGCGCTTCCGGATAGAATTGTGCCCTAGATCCAAGTCATGACAGTATGTCACTGTCCATTCTCCACTCGCCGTCAATTAGAATGGGACTGCCGCTATAATACACTTCCTTCCGTAATGCCCGTGTTCCTGAGTCTAAAGGGACTTGGAAGGGAACCGGATTAAAATGCGCTCCAGGCAACGGCGATCCTGCAAGTAGGAGAGATGCCAAACCTCTTGCCCATGCTAGACGTATAAATTGTGAGCGGTTAGAGCCCTAACGATAGCTCAACCTTTGACTCCCCTGACTACCTAAACATGCAAGCGAAGTTCACCGCTTTTTCCTTCGTGCTCTCTGCGCTCTTCGTTTCTCAAGTCCTCGGCGCCGTCCCCAGGACTGTCGATTGTTCTCTGGTCCGCTGTGCTGCCCCAGAATGGTAACCCCAAAATCTGTGCTTTGAGGGCGAAGAGTTGATTTACTTGATCTTTCCGCACAGTCCCCTCGGACAGACAGCACGAATCCAAGATGGAGATTGCTGCCCGACCTGCGTTCCGTGCGGTGTTGTCCCCTGTCCATTAATAGCTTGGTTAGTCCTAGGTTGTTCCGGCGACATCGTAGGTCTAACCCCGTTCATAGTACTGCTGGTTCCGTCACACTACCTGGCAACTGCTGCCCGACTTGCGTCACTCCTCCAGATTGTTCGGCTGTCCAATGCCTCGCCTGGTAAGCATAAAACTCGTCAATGGGTGTGAAACGTAGCTCATGTTCTTCCATAGCCCTGCCGACACCATCGCTACAACCGTACCTGGCCAATGCTGCCCCACTTGCACGCCCAAGCCGGATTGTAAAAATGTTTTATGTGTCGAATGGTGAGTGCCAAGCTACTAGATTACTGAGACGAATAAATGATTGGACCATGTCCAGTGTTGGGGTGATTGAACCCGGCAATTGCTGCCCTACTTGCGGATTGGGAGCGTCACGTTAAAGCTTTGACATAGGCCAAGATCTCAATAGATATAATCCATGTGGCTCATTCGTGAGCGAATAAAGACACAGCATATGCTCAAAGTATGAGGAGGTAAGATATTAAGACGCAATGCGCTAGTTTGGCTGTTTTGGTCTGGGTTGAGATAAAAGATTGCAACCATTTTTCGCTCTTCATCTGCGGGCAGGAATTGAAGATTCGAAAAAAAAAAGATCACCGATTTACGAATGCGTTGAGTCGAGACTTCAAAAATCTAGATGTCCTGTGGGTGCAAACCAATGGTGAACTCGTATATTTTCTCTTTTTCCTTTCAGTTACAGTAAGGTACCTCTATTGTCCATTTAGTTACATACATGAACTTCGTATTCAGTATATATTCTTGATACTCGAGTCGCCTCTCTTCAGACTTCCGCTTACCTCTGTGTGCGCGAAGACTGAGGTGAGCAACTGATCGTACTTCTTCCTTTACTTCTTTCTGACTCGTAATAGTTCTATAAGTATTCTCTATGTGAATACACTTAGACTTCCGTTTACCTTTGTGTGCGCAAAGACTGAGTTCTATATTCTCTATCAACTCTCGCGCACATCTTTAGTCACACTCTTACAGGACCCTGGATCTGTTGCGGAGAAAAAGAGTGCAACACGATAACGAATTGCTTGACTGCCAGGGCTGTCGGAACACCGTGCAGTGTTGTAAAGTCAGTGACCTTTGACGTGGTGACGCTTGCGACGGGGTCAGTGACCCGTCAGCGACGTTTGACCGACCCATCGAGGCAGCGGATCAACTTTGATTCCCACACTTCGCTGCTTTGCGCAACTTCAGGGGTTCACATGAAGAATCGATGTCATTTTGACCCAAAGGTCCAACAAAGGTCACTGACTTTTGACCGACCGGGTCGATCAAAGTCGTTGACCCGTCGATCAAGGTCGTGACCCGTCACTGACCCGTCGTTGACTTCCGAACACGTAACCGAAGAGATCGATCGGACCGGATGATCCGCCCTTCCTTTGCTCTTAACCATCACCATGTCCGAGCTGACGATTATTTATCTTGTCCAGTTTACCGCTACAAGTCCTGCATAGCTAACCTTTCCACTCCTGCGACACCACTTAGACCTCTCTCAATCATCTGCCGTAGACTTGGACGAGGCAGGCTTCGATTTCAGTCCGATCTCAGTCGCACGAAGAGTTAGGCAAGCTATGCCAACCGCTGCTCTTCGTATGTCTATCTCTTGGGCTTCACTCCGTCCCTCGCGCTCATCTGAACGATCCCCCGCAGACTTCCCTCATCGCCTTGCGTTGACTAGGCACCCTCCACCTTCAGCTTGGCCGCATCGTCCGCGATCCATTGTTGCCTGGGGGTGCGACAGCCGCTGCACCAAGAATCGGAAATGAAGCACTGGCAAGGATGAGATTCGCAAGCATCCTGGCTTGCGTGGCGACAGGTGCGTATCCTCCCTGCAGCTCGGTCGAGCGCATAAACTCACGCTGTCTGCCTCCCCCTTCCTCTTCCCCGACGCCTTCTACTTTCCGGCTCGGTAATTCCTGCAGCACTCAGACCAAGTCGACGTCGAGAAATCCTTTCGATGACGCTCCACTCGAACCGCTAAAACCCCCTACCATCGCCTCCGCCTTAGTGAGGGACCTGTAGCGGCGGTAGCATCCGCGCCCGGGACATGCCACCGAGGTGCATCACGCGCGAGGATGGTCTTGGTATGTATCCTTTTCCCTTTTCTCTCTATGTCTTGCACCGTTAATTTCTTTGTCCCTCTCGTTTCACTCCGCGCTAATTTCTCGTTGTTCCCCATGTGCGTAGAAGACCAGTTTGTCCATGTGTGCACATGCGCAGGCGGTCCACGAGCCAGCCCTCATCGATGACGTTAGACCGTCGCGCTCAAAATCCGCGGAGCATGTCCGGCGAGGCTGAGGTGTCGGCAAGCGCAGCAGTCGAACATTCTTGTGCAGCCGTAGCAACCCATGCTCCATATGCATGACGAAAGAAAGCCTAACTGTAGGTCGTTCTCAAAAACTCTTCCATAAAGTTCTGGATGTTATTGGTGAAAGCGGATCTTGTTCCATGGCCCCAGTATTGCGCCGGAACAGTCTTGTTGCGGTCATACGAGTAGCTAATCCTCTCAGCGTATATTTTGAAAACGTACTGTAATGTGCCTGGCTTCCCTCCCTGTGCAGGCATCGGCCTCCACTTCGAATTCGTGCACGGAACTTGAATCTTCCTGTGTCATAACATATCTGGCAGATGTTCTCTGTCAAGTTGAGGTCTTTTTCCTTCGACCATTCCCGCCCCTGCACTTCTCGAACGTCGAAAAGGACCTTTGGCTCTGGAATTGGACATCCAACAAAAACATTCCGCCAAGGTGGTGTTTCTGGCTGATTCATCCTTAGAATTCGAAGCTTCGGCGGCCGTCTCCCTGCGAATCAGGAGCCCCGTCTAATTCCCCCCCGGCTTCTTCGCCTGTTTCAGACTTTCTTTCCAATTTCTGTGACCACCTGATGTCACCATGTGACGATTCCAACCCTGTTCTCTTCAGCTGACTGCACATCTTAAAAGGTGCCTCGTTCGACGAGGCGGGAATCCGTAAAGGAACACTGACAGTGGAAACCATGCTCCGAATCGCCTTTCTCGCAGCTTTCGCTTTCGCGGCAGTCGCTGCCCAACAACCGACAGTTACCATTACGAACGGAACCGTTCGGTGCGTCTCCACAGTCATATGAAAACCTATTCCCTGGCCTGAATCATCTGGTGCCGCAGTGGCGTCGACTTACCTCAATTCAGCCAAAGTCTCTTCCTTGGAATACCCTACGCTCAACCACCTATAGGCGATCTTCGCTTGCGTCCACCGCGTTCTATGTGCGTTGTCTTCTGGACATTCTCATTCCCAAGTACCAACGTCCATTTAGCAATGCTTCCTTTGGAACTCTGGATGCCACGGCCTATGGACCGCACTGCTGGTCCCGCTTCACAACTGGCTTTGTGCGTACACTGTCATGCACATTCTACGACACTTTGTCTCATACACTCCACAATACTTAGGATGACAACAGTGGCTTCCCAAACTCGGAAGACTGCTTGACTCTGAATGTCATTCGTCCCACTGGGGTATCTGAGCAATCGCCAGTTCCGGTTGTTGTTTGGAGTGAGTTGACTATCTTATCATCCTTTCTTACTTTGTTTCATATGCACTAAAACATTAACAGTCCACGGTGGCGGTCTGGTGAGTCCAGATATACACACCGATTTAACACCCAGCATCACATCATGTTTTCGATAGACCACCGGCGGAAGCGTGAGTCTATTTTCAATAAATCAAATTGAATGCTTATTTCCTCTGCAGGCCGATTTCCGCTATAACGGATCCTGGATCGTCCAAGCCTCCATCGCAAACGGGAAACCTATCGTTTTGGTCTCTATCAAGTACGTGGTTTCCGGTTTCCATCCACCAGATTGTACTTCTTATCTAAGAATCCTCTTCGCAAACAAACTTCTCATTCATTCATTACATTCCAGCTACCGCTTGGCATCCCTCGGCTTCCTGGCCGGTAAAGCTCTGCAAGACGAGGGCTCTCTGAATCTCGGTGTTCGCGATCAAAGGTTGGCTCTCCATTGGGTGCAAGAGAATATAAAAAGGTTTGGCGGAAATCCAAAGTACGTCGTTCAGCCATGACTTTTGGGTGGATGCGACGATTAAATCGATGATGTTTAGGCGGGTTACGATTCAGGGAGAAAGGTAAGTCCAAAAATCGTGATTGATGTTCCAGCGGCTGCTGATTCTGTCCTTTACTGTGGCTTTTCCTCAGTGTAAGCCCCGCCTCTACCCATTATTACCTATGAATATCTTAACCTGTTAAAGGCTGGAGCAACTAGTGTCCACGCCCAAATCATCGCTTTCGCCGGCCGGGACGACAAACTCTTTAACCAAGCAATCGCCGAGAGCGGCACCGGGGGCGGGAACTTCAGCCTTCCCACAGCCGCATCCTTCCAAGCGAACTTCATCTCTCTCATCAACAACACCACCTGCGCTTCCACCGCAGACAGCTCTGAGGCAGAACAACTAGCGTGCATCCGCGCGCTGCCCATCGATGTATTCCGCCGCAATTCTGTTGGATCCACGGGGATTGTGTTCGATGGGGATTTTATCAACGTTCCGGGTATGCTGCAGGCGTATAAAGATGGGAATTGGGTTAAGGTTGCTTTCATCGTACGTCCAGTTCCTCATTCACATCCAACTCTTGGTGGTGGTTTTTTTAAATAAGAAATCGTATTCTAGGTGGGCAGCAACACCGACGAAGGCCGTTCGTTCTCCCCCCTTGGGGCGAACACGACCGAACAAGCCGCGGCCCTTCTTACTGGCGTACCGACACAATTCCGTGATCCCCTTCTGGCGCTGTATCCCGACGTTCCGGCTTTGGGATGCCCCTTCAACACGGGCGACTTCCAACCTGCCGGTAGTCCCCCAGGATCCCAGAATAAGAGGGTGGCGTCGGTTAATGGGGATATTTCCATGGCTGCGTGAGTTGCTTTCGTCGATTATAACTTCGTGAAACGCGGCTGAAGAAATTATTTGCGTGAAGTGGTCCGCGTTGGCTCGCACAACAAGTATCTTCGCAAGTGCCATTCTATAAGTACAGGTGAACCGATTTTCGCGTTCCATCCTAATTGAACTCTAATGAATGCGAGTACTGTTTAGGTTCAATCACGTACCGTACAATACTGGTTTCGCTCCCATTGACTATGTATCGCACTTCGTCGAGGTAAATACCTCCTTCTCTTTGCTTTGTTGCTATACCGAAGAATATTAGGTTTCCTACGTGTTCAATCTCCAAAATAACGAGTAGGTGGTTTACAGAGCTTGGATCTTTCCTTTGACACTGAATGTATCTTAGCACGGCTTTCTGGATCACAAACCACTTCACCGCGACGTACCTCGGACCCACTGCGCCCATTGCGGACCGCTTTCTAGGAACTTACATGTCGCGCGCGTGGGCGAGCTTCATCGCTACCGGGGATCCCAATAATGCGAACGGTGAGCGGAGGATACCGGACACTGTACGAATTTCGGGCTCAATGTATTATTTCTCTAGTTCCCTCCAAGGTCCACTGGCCAAATTACTCGGAAGACCCGTCAAATATGGTTTGGCAGACTCAAGGCTCTACGGTTGAGAAAGATGTAAGTAATGACATTGGTTTTATAGGTGTAGGTAGGTTTACTGACGGACAAATTCACAACCCATCAGAACTTCCGCCGGGAGGGAATGCAATTTATCATGGATCATGTATTCTTTCAATGAGCACCGTACCATTGGAAGTAAAAGTTACAGCTAAAGTCAGAACCGAAGGCGCGAACCAAATTTTTTCTGTTTTGGAATGTTTTCAGAGAATTGTAAATATCTCAGTCAGTTCTGCACCGATTTGCATAAAAACTAGATAGATTTACTCAGCCAATTCATGCGCAATTAGTGACAGAGAGGAATTTTTGAAAATATCATGTATTAGGTAATCTGTGTTTTCGGAGCATTTTCATGCCAAATACTGTTTTTGCATGCCTAGAACAGGTTTCAGAGGCCCAATACTTTGTGAGGAGCAATATTCATACTGAGGAAAGGATGTGACAGAGCCAAAAATACATATAACTTTATTACCGTTCTTCCAGCTGCATTGGAGACAATCAGCATTTTCTTGCATCTGAAGATCCTGTGAGAATCACACTTATCTGAATATTTTGTGTGCTTTTGGCTCTGTCACCTCCTTGCCTAGTTACATACACTGTTGCCTGCAAAATATTAGGCCCCTGCAACATGTTCTAGGCATGCAAAAACGGTATTTGGCGTGAAAATGCTCCGAAAACACAGATTACCTAATACATGATATTTTCAAAAATTCATCTCTGTCACTAATTGCACATGAATTGGCTGAGTAAATCTATCTAGTTTTTATGCAAATCGGTGCAGAACTGACTGAGATATTTACAATTCTCTGAAAACATTCCAAAACAGAAAATTTTTGGTCGCGCCTTCGGTTCCGACTTTAGCTGTAACTTGCATGACAAATGTTCCACAATGGAAAATCGCATTCCCGGAAACCTCTCCCAATCCAACTATTCTTCGGCGTAACTCCAGCATCCTTGCATCCGGCAAAAAATATCCTATTATACCTGATCGCTGCACTGAATCAGTTGGTACAGGAAAACATAGGAAGACTTGTAGTGCTGGTGCGCATCCGCAATCCGTAATAGGAATTGAACTACGAAAAAATCCGAGCGGAGGCTCCGTTCGATTCGGGGGCAGGTCATAGTTCATCTTTGGGTGGATTTTTTTTCACTTCTTGGTTGGGTTTATTCAGAATGGAAAGATGAGCTCAAGACCAAGTGTTGAAGGGGGAATTCAAAGACCTGTGACGCTGATGCGCATATTCACACCGTAACCGACTTCAACGATTGGGGATTGGAGCAGACGCCCCGTTCGATTCAGGGGCAGGTCATTAGAGAGTTTGCGGTGGGCCACCAGATCAACTGGTGGCTAATTTTTCTCCGCAACTCGCCATCCTCTAGGGCCAGTTCAGCCACTATTTCTAGCTCCTAAGGAGGGGATGAAATAGTTACCACAGCCCCAAAGCTTGTGATATCATTTTTCACCAGAAGCCACTAGTTACACTAGGGGTGCTCAATTCTTAACTCGCCCGTCCCGTCTCGTCAAATAATCAATTAATATTTGCTCGGAACAAACAAATTTCAAACTCCAGTAAAACTTTCTCGACCGAAGCTACAGATCTCGCAAAACACGTAAATAACTATCCTCGCTTTCCGTCCAATATCACCCACATAACCTTCGCCTCATTCGTCCGACTTGTCATCCCCAGCACTGGTGCTACTCTTGCGCGGTGGGAGACAGACCGCGTGCGCGCACTCAAAGCAAGTCCTGCACACAGTCACAAGGAAGAAAATCAAATCAACTCGGGGCCGAGATAGTTGGTACTGGCGAGTACGCACTGCGGAATGATGATGCACCTCTCGTACGGGCTGCAGTGGCACTCCGGTATCTGTAGGGTGCAAATGATACACCCGTCGTCGCGCGCCGCTAGCGGGGCTGATCGATATCAGTCAGCGTTCGCGTCAGTCGGACTAGCCGATTTAAAATCTACGCACTGGAGACAACGACGCCGATGGCGAGCGACGCGAGGAGCAGAGTGGGGAGGGAGAAGATTTTGAACATGGTTGTCTGGATTCTGGTGAGAGGAATCCTTCCATGTGTCCTTTATACACTCACCAAGAGCCAAGATATGAATCAGTCGTACAAGGATCTTACCCCCGCTTCCACCTTCCTAAACTGACGACGGTTTCAACCCAAAACACTAGATCCGGGTGCCGCTTGCCGGCGGCGAACGTACATACGACCGACTTTCCGCCAAGGCCAAAGGTCGTAGGGAGTTCAATTTGAGGTCTCGCGGCAGGTGTCTTACTGGGACACCGTGCGGACGGATCCTAGTGCGTTCCATTCTAAGCTAGTAGGTTTTTCTAGGCATGCCGGAGCGCGGTAGATGTTTATTTTATTTATTCGCATGTCTCATTATGTATACATTCTCCCTTCCGTTTCCAACGGTTGTGTGTTCCATCTTTCCGTCTCTAACGGTTCTCTATCGACAATGCAGCGCTGAAATGTGGTGGAAACACCTTGTGAGGATTCTTGCTGGAGTTGGGGCGGCGTTGAGTTTCACTGTAGACCGGTGACGACTCGGAGTCGCTCCGAGTCGACGGAGCGTGAAGACCTGAGTAGGTGAGTAGGAAATGAATGGACGCAACGAACTCACAGGGGTCACCGATTCCTGTCTAATGCCACCGTCAGGAGGATATACAAGACGGAGTGCTCACACTCCGTTTGATGTGCGGCAGATTAAGCTGAGTACAACACATCGAGTGAAGCACAACACATTGGTCAAGCGTAACACCTTCATTTTCAGGTACGATTGCGTTACGGATAACTGGCGTAACTGATGCTTGGTGCCATTCCCTGCTTCTACCCCCACCATCCCATCGTGCTACTGTCGCCATGGGACACGTCGAACACTCAGTATCACATTCCGAGCGACACCAAAGACCGGCCCAGACATAATGCGGAACATGGGAAGAGGGAAGAATGAAAGAGGGAAGAAGGGTTCACCGTCCACAAGTGTGCAGCATCTCGACATGGTACCCAGCACATACATGCGCCGACGTCGATATCCATGTACGCCCGGCGTCGGTGATGTGCGCGCCGGCATGTGTTTCGCGTTTATGTCAAGTTTATGTCGTAGGGGTCGAGGTGGGAGGGAGGAAGGGAGAGAAGAGGTCAAAGAATGCGGTTGATAGGACATGATAGGGCCGTATTGAGAGTGCGCAGGCGTCGTTTTCACTCCCTCGCCCACACGGAGTGCGCTGCGCGCGTGCCGCTGCCCTATACCTGCAGTTTCGCGCATGCAGGCGCGACTCAGCATAAGTGGTATGGCAATACAAAGCTCTGAAACGTATTTTGGCATGTACATAACATCGAGTAGTTTCATAATTCGATCTTTTTTTTGTTTCCTCCGCTCCCGAGTCCGCCCAAAATTCACGACGCGGATCCAAGGAACATCGACTTGAGTTGGTGATTGTCGTCCGGCGAACCTGTTGGAGTTAGTGGTGGAATATGTAACAGGAAACATATCGCGATATATTTTAGGACGGGACGGGGGAAATAATCAGTTAAAACAAACTATACAACTCACCGATACCTTTCATGAATACCTCTTGCGGCTTATGTCCCAACGCAGCCGAGATGTGCGAAGGGAAGCCTTGATGGAGGGTTAGGTTAGTTCTAGAGGAGGATGGAGAGGATGGAGACGACTGATTGGTGGAATACCGGACGCAGGAAGATGGTGGGGCGTACAATGGGAGAGGCGACGGAGGAACAGCCTTTTGAGTGGATGTTGGACGGCCGATCGGCGAGGTTGAAAATAAACCAACGTAATTTGGCGCCTTGCGGCCGAGCTATCTTCGACCATTGGAGTCAGCTGGGGCTGGAAGAGTAGGAAATTGACATTCGAAATCGAAAACGCGGCGAATGGTGTATCTCCAGAACATGGAAAATATGGACAATGTCATTGGAAGGATCTGCGAGTAATTAATATACGACGAGTAATACCCAGCGAAGGGAGGGCCCCACGATGCTCAATATCCATTGGTCGGTAAGTTTAGGACGCGGATTTTGGAGAATGGGATTCATTTTCATAACCACGGCCGGCAACGCCTTTCTCAGCCATCACAGTTTAGCAGGTTATTCCCGATCCTCGAGTTGCATTAAACTGACTGCTTGCAAAACCATCCAAAACTGTGATTTAAATATAAATCTGATGCTATGAAAGGGACTCCAGACCATTAAGTCAGGTGGACGCAATGCCGTCAGCTACTACCATCCATAGAACTCCTTCCCCACTCCAATATTAACAACAACGCGTTAACCCAAATGGATGCAGTGGGGTCAGCATTTACGGTTCACAGTGTTCCTTCTACGTCACTGCAGTCTTCCCATGATTTTCCAGGTCATTCCACCCGGCTGCTAGCCCTATATTAGACCGAATGAGCGCCTCTCGTCCCAAGACGTCTCTCCCCTTATGTCTGTCTCAAAGACCTACTGCACAGCGTTCGGGATCCACCCTGTTCCTGCTAATACTACCACGGAGGACTTCCAAGCTAAATGCGAAGCTCTCGTGGAGTCGTTCCTCGCCCTACCAGTGGCGCAGCAGAACTTCCTCAAGTTCGACATTGTATATTCCGCTCCCTTGTTGGCCATCCCTGCAGCACTGACTGGGTGAACAGTTGTTCCAGAATCATCAGCCTGAGGTGAAAAGCTACACCACATCCCTCGGGTTTCCGGAACCACAGCCCTGCGTCTGCCTCAGATGCTATTACGAGGTCAATACCTTCGTCACGAATCATCAATTTCGCAGCGGGCCTTATTGACTCATTATTAGACTGATGCTAACTGGGCGGCGGTACGTCATTCCACGCATTCATGAGCGGGGATCCGTCCTCAATAAGACCTCGCAGTGTCTCCAAGATCCAGACTTCATAAATGCGATGGCGGCAGGCCGTTCATGGGGCTTCTACGATGGTGCCTGCATCTTCTCTGCAGACTCGGTCACCGTACTGGACTCTAAATTCTCACCCGACACCAACGTTGTGATTGGTATCTTCAAGATCCCTGTGCGGCAGGCCGCCAGTATATTCCGTCAAAAGCTAGATACGCTCATCGACGCTGTTCTCGATTTGAAGAAACCGACGGTGAATGTGACAATGGTATTTCTTGGTGCTATTACACGCAAGCCAGCAATATAAATCACCTGTCCAGTTAGCTCAGAACCTTCCGCCGTCCCAGCCGGCCACGGTTGCGGTATCTGAATGGAAGGTAGGGCAATGTGTACCTCTCCTACGCCGGTCTAACGTTTTTTTCTGTTGTCCAGACCTTTAATGAAATAGCCAAGGTATTGACCACTCTTCCTCTCGGCCCGATCCCGACTGAATATCATTGGCGTGTAGATAGCTAATGACATCGGGGCGCAGACCTTCATCGCAAAAGCAATGAAAGATTTTGGCTTCCAGCTCAACAGTGTCGTCTTCTCCGCAGATGTGAAGAACAAATTTACCCGCCCTACGGCGTGATGCTTCTGGATGTTCTGCAACGAGTTGTTGTGTGTACGATAATGTAGCAGATCTCTATGCTGATAGTGCAACCTTGACTCGTATGATAGTGTTTTGCATTGCACGGACCCTGGAACTGAGCAACTCCGCGAGAGTCATCGGGAGGCCTCATTATGGCTTTCGAGCCGAGTGAATGAGAGACAAGATTCGAGAAAAACCAACGCATTAAGCCCTGGGCTCAGCGGAAGCACTTTCCGACGGCCTGATAATTGCCGAAACTCGATGAACATGTCTTGCTAGCCTCGCTTTTCTCCAGTTTTATGACGATCCCACTCGGTGGTGTTCCCAAAGAGCAGACAATTCAATACATGCACTGATCTTGAAAAAAGTATTAGGCATCACACTGTATCGAAATTCGAGACCAACCTTCACCGCATCTCCTCTATGGCCACCGCCGTAGAAGGACTCGCATCTTTGCCGGAGTGTTGTGACCTGACATACGTGGAATAGCCATCTTGGTGGAATCTTTCGCGTGTGAAGAGTCAGCACAAGGTTAGAGCCTAAAGCAGAGACGCGTTTGGGGCGGGGCATAACTTGGCCCAACCATTGCGGTTCTTTTTGGGTTGGCATTCGAAGCTTAGCTAAAAAGATTAATGCGACACCAGGCATACGAGAATGGTAAGAAGACCTGTAGCGCTAGTGCTGGTAGGACCCCTGACATTCCCTTTGGACCCTAGGGCCTGCGCCGGATAAAAATTTGAGATTTTGGCCCGGAAGCCTAGGCCCCAGCCGGACAAAAATGAGGGGTTGGAACCGGGGTACCTAGGCCAGGTGTCCGGACAAAACCGTCAGCACAGGCCGGTCTTGAGGTCAATACACGGCTTCCCTGGTGCAGTTGAATTGCCTTGGCTTTCGCACTAGTAGATCAGCTTTTTTGTCGTGTGTTCGACCCTTGCTGGGCGCCGTTTTTCTTTTAATTTTCACACTACCACATTGAAGGTTTAGGTACACAACATTTTTTCGCATCACCCTGCCGCCTGCTGTATGGGCTACAGGGACTTATTCCCACCAGAATTGAGTCGCTTCAAAACACTTGCCGGGGGTCTGGAAAATTTCAAGGAGGCAATTAAACTGTTTCGGACGAGGAGAAAAAAGAAAGCAGCTGCAGGAGGGAAGTTGGGTGATGATGATGGCGAGGATTTGGAGTAAATATATTTCACACATTTCTAGATGCTTCAAACAGCACGAAAATGCGATTCATGACCTGCCACAAGCCCCTAGAAGCCATATCCATGTCTTGGAGAAAAAGAAGAGAAAAAAAACCAAAAATCTGTAGGCTAGGTCCTGTCCGGACAAAAATCGGGCCTCGACAACGAAATTTATCCCGACAAAAATCGGCCGATCGGGTTCCGGTGGGCCCTAGCCTCCAAAGGGAATATCCGGGGTCCTGTGCTGGTGCGCATCTGTGATCTGTGCATGAGAGAAACATAAACAGTCAAAGGGCGCTTATCCGATTCGGGGACAGGTCATCAGTTCGTTGCAACGTAGTTTTTATCGGGGCTTACATTCATCTCCCAAATATTGCCTCCAGACTCGGTGCACACTAAGAGGGGGAAAAAACTGTAGTGCTGGTGCATATCTGCACTCTGCGGAGCCCGAGGATCGATGCAGTGGAAGCTCTGTTCGATTCGGAGGCAACCCATGCATTGGCATCATGTTGGAGTTTTGTTTGGGTTATTTCCATTCCACTAGTACCAAGTGTGCTCCCGGAGGAAGAGGATGCAAGAGATGTGGCGCTGGCACGCATCCGCACTCCGTAGGAGCTAAATCGGTGTGAGCTCAAGCGGCGGCTCCGTTAGATTCGGGGGTGGGTCATATGCTGGGAAAGAGAGTTTTTTGGTTGGTTTTACTCGAAATTGAAAGATGAGCTCAAGACCAACCGCAGAAGAAGACATAACGAGACCTGTAGTGCTGGTGCGCATCTGCACTCCGTAAAAGACCCCCGAGATTGAAGCATAAGCCCCGTTCGATTCGGGGGCGGGTCAATAACTAGCTATGTTTTTGTTTTTTATCACTTTCATCTCAAAAAGATCGACACACGGTCAACGGCATGAGAAGAGGATGGAAGACCTGTAGCGCTGGTGCGCATCCGCAATCCGTGTCAGTTGACTATCTTGGGTCGAAAACTGAAGCGGGGCCCTGTTCAATTCGGGGGCGGGTCATAGACATTGTATATTGAATATGCCTTTTTGCTCGGATGTGGGTGTTGGCCTTATTTGAGAAAGGCTCAGCGCAGAACCAAACATACGGGAAGAGAATAGGTGGTACTTCCGCGCATCCGCAACATATGTATAGTTTCGACACCATTACAGCGGGAGCCCCGTTCGATTCGGGGGCGGGTCATAGGTCGCCACTAGCCATGTTTTTGGTGTTATCACTTTCATCTCAAAAATATCGGCACAAAACCAGGCATACGGGAGGGGAAGAGCATGCGCATTTGCCATCCGTAAGACGAATTAAACTAGGAAATATCCAAGCAGAGGCCCCGTTCGATTCGGGGACAGGTCATAATATCTTTATAGCGCTTTCTTTTTACCTGATTTTCCTCAAAATTGGACAGATGAGCTCAAAACGAGGTATACGAGAAGGGTTTCGAAGACGTGTAGTGCCGGTGCGCATCCGCGACACGCGCCGGCAGTTGAAGCATTTAAGCAGAAGCTCCCGTTCGATTTGGGGGCAGCATCCCAATCTTTTGATTGGCTTACTTTCATCTCCCCGAAACGGATGAGTCAAGATCGAGTGTAGCAGATAATGAGAGAGGATCTGTAGCGCTGGTGCGCATCTGCAACGTGTGGAAGTTGACAACGAGCATTTGAAGCAGACGCCCCGTTCGATTCGGGGGCAGGTCATGCTCGTTGTGGGGAGTTTTTTTTTGCGTTTGCGTCACTCTCATTCAGCTTGGGAGGACTGACAGCCATGGGGTTGTCTCATCGTGCATCTTAGCAAGGATTAGCGCCATGGAGCCGCATCTTGCCTTATATCAGACAAAACACGCGATATGTTATGTTGTATTGTGTATGTACCTGACAGACACGAGGAATGACAGGAGAGCTCGACGCCGAGAAAGTGACGTTATGTACAGCTCCGTGTATCTGCTCCGTTTGCGAGACTGATTGCGATATCCGACTGCGACTGCGATATCCGACTGCGACTGCGATATCCGAGCCGAGCTGCCGATGACTGCGAGACGGTTAGTCACGCGGGGAGTTATGCCGAGTTCCGAGACCGGGCGGAACTAAGTGGATGCAGCCTGCAGGATGGAATAAGCACGGACGGAACGAAGACGCGTTCCGGCATCGAATCGGCCGCGGCGTTTGCCAAGATAAGTTCGGTATGTAGAGATGGTGCAACGACGAGCTCGATTCGCCGACGGAGGGTAGAGGGCGTCCGATCTTGAAAATATCAGAGTTCATTCGCGGGGGCTGCGGAGCGGATGGGGACTAGGAGCGGGTCAATAGCAGGCACACCAAATAAAGCAAAATTTCAGTCTGGACTGAAATGTATTTGGTAAGAAACAATATACATATCAGCTGCATCGGATTTGGCCGGTATCTCCTGCGGCTGATTCTCATAGATATTTTGTAAGAATCAATACACATATCAGCCGCATCAGATACGGCCTGTATCTGATGCGGCTGATTCTCATAAAGAAACTCAAAGAATCAATGTGAGTTTCTGCTGGGCTGAAATCTTTGAGCAAATTTTGCTATTCGTTGATAAAAAAAGCAGCCAATAGCAGAAATAGCTCAGGGATTTCAGCGGTACAGAAACTCGCTTTGATTCTTTGAGTTTCTTCATGAGAATCAGCCGCATCAGATATGGCCCATATTTGATGTGGCTGATATGTGTATTGATTCTTACAGAATAAATCTGAGAACCAGCTGCCTCAGATACAGGCCAAATCCGATGCAGCTGATATGTGCATTGATTCTTACCAAATAAATTCACATTTCTGTCCAGATTGAAATTTTGCTTTATTTGGTGTGAGGTGAATTCCGACCCGACGGTGATGAAGCAATGGAGCGGAGTGGTGATCACAGAAAAGGGAAGTTTGTGGGTGAGTCGTGGGTGTCGAGTGGTTGTGAGTGAGTGGTACCGGAGGACATAGGAGGGCAAGGCACCAAGATGAGCTTGTGGTGGGGAGAGAGAGACGGCCCGCCGCAAGGCTATGCGTCCCGTGTTGGTTCGGGGAGGTCGGGCATACAGTCGGCGCTGTGGCAGTGGGGAAACATGCAAAGTTCTGGATGAAATCAGGTCGCAGGATGTGTTGCCGAGTCACGACGAAAAAATAACTGTGGTGGAGGAAGAGAAGACGGGGGGTGGATATGCACCCATGCATCATCAGGCCAGGTAAATGTCCTTGGCCTCCACCACTATGCCTTCCCAAAAAGGAAGGTGCCATCAAACAACGAATGGACGAGCCCTGCAGACTCCTTGGACTGTCTATCAGTATATATGCCCTCTGAGAGGGGATGGAGGATCTCAAATAAATTCTAACTACATATGTATCTGTACTTGCCCTCGAAAAATTTGCTATCCAACACTTAAAGCCTAGTGCATATCTGTATTCTCTAATCTGATGCCTGAGCACTGTTCATCTAGGTTGGCAAAAATCTCGATTCAACATAAAATTGGAATAAAAAATGTCAAGACACGTGATGCCTAAGGCCTTGACTGAATTCTGGGCCCCAACTTAAGCTTTAACCTGAGGCCTTATTTAAGGCCTAAGGTCTTAGGTTCAAGCTAAGGCCTTAGGTCTTAGGGCCAACACTGTGTGTATGTCTGAAAGCAACAAGTCAAACGAGCTGAGGACACGATACGTAGATTGAAAATCACAGGAAGGAGAATAGTCGCGAGGGGATAGATATACAGAACGAAAGAGGCAGCACACCCTCATCTTGATGGTTGAATTCCTAGTTGAAACAGAGCTTGTGGTAGATGGCCACTACCCACTGCCTTAACAGAGAGGTCACATGTACAGCAAAGGACTCACTGCATTAAGACCCCTCCGTGGCGCAGGGTGCGCCAGAGGCATCGTGGCTGAGTGCAACCGATCCGAGGGCGGACATAGTCCGCCGCGGTCTGCCTCCATTTCCAAATCCACATCTGGTATTCAAATCGTCGAGATAAGTACTCACCATCGACAGGTTCTGTGCGTCCTGCCAGCTGAGTGACATCAGACTGTCACATCATCGGCCGATCTCGCCGACACAGCCGACACTCCTTTCTCATAGCTACTAGATCGGACCTCGGGGCAGTTGGTGGCGGCAGATACCTGTGCAAAAAATAAATACCAGCCTCAATTCCAGCGAATCAAGCAGAGAGGGAAAGAGGAAGAGCGTGCACGAGTGGCAGCCAACAATTGCACTGATACAATAGCAACACCAGGGATGATGGAGTCCTCTCAAATACTTTAGTATTTTGTTCAATTCGTACAAGATAGGCCTCTGCTTCGCTCCGGCAGTTGTGTATATGCTGTGCGACGGACACAAACGAAGCAAACAGCTGTATCACACAACTGACCTTCCGGAGCAGCAGCCGGATAATATATGAAAAGTAGGAGGAAAATGCAGAGTTCACCCCCGCCATGTTGGTCACATGGACTGCGGCCGCGGGCAATCAGGCTGATCATTGGTGTAATGTGCATGCTCAGCGGCGCACCTTCCACTAAAGTGGTGTGGAAGGGTCGCTCGGCTCCCTCGTCGCCTCTCCCCATCACACGGTTTACACCTGTCATGCAGAAATAGACAACCAGTCGCTAATTATTTTATCTCACTCCTTCCTCATATCTTTTCAACAATTTACTCTCATACTCACTATTTTCCTCCCTTCATACTCCCAGACTCATTACACAGCTGCGCGAGTGTCTTTGACCTCATTCCACTGTCAAGCCGATACAATTCCGACTTCAAGATCAATTACTCGACCATGCAAGAATCATCTGTTATTGAGCTATCGGACTTCTCTCCCTATCATTTACTTATATCTCTCTTGCATCACAGACTCTTTATTTATTCTCACTACGTACTGCCAACGCGACGTGCCAGACCCGAGTCATCGGCCTTCTCGGACTACGCCGGGGATCGAGCCGACAGTGGCATGGGCACCCACTCGTCAATGCTGTGGGGGCAGCATGCTCTCCCTATACCGTCTTTGCGTAGCTCCTGGTTGGTTCAAATGACGGAGGATGTGCATTAGCTGAGGATTCCCTCATAGACACTTTATTTAGTTGTTACGATCGGACACTTTATTCCTATCTGTTTGTACAGTTAGGGGACCTCTCCTTGCTTCCTACCACCACAATGCACCCACTATTTTGATTATCTTCGCACCTGTCCACTGTATTCCTGAGCTAAGTTCCCTGTTCCATTCCTCTTATATTCTACTCTACATCTAGTCCGATTCTTGTTCCAGGATCATCGCACATTTGCTCCTCGTCTATCCGATCTCTGCCAGCACGACCTAGCCCACTCTGGTCCACCCAGCGACCGACCCTTACTTCTACAGGTGGCAGACCAAAAACTTATGTTAGCTTTCGAGGCAAACTTGAGGTAGAGGAAAGATGTATTTAGTTATTTTGGTACAGGGCGAATAATTGATTTACGAGGAACAGAAAAGAACTCGTGAGATTGGATTCCTGAATGCGAAAGGAACGGAAAGTTGAGCACACTGTTCCGGTGTACTTCGTCTGGAGATGTCGAAATAGCCAGAGAATCAAAAGGGAATAACCCAAAGGGAATATTTGAGAATATCGCAGGCAGCAGATGGAAACAATGTTCTAGCGTAGCAAACCAGCCAGACCAGAATCACTTGAGGCTTGAAAATTGACGGCAGAATAGAATCTGCAGAATCCTTCGCATGAGAACTTAGATAATAATACGGCTATTGGGCCACAGGACCAGCAAGAGAGCGGAAACTTGGACATGCACAGATTTGATACCAAGGTTCGAGGATGCAGTGGATTTTGAGGAGCAGGATGTTACAATATGCAGCCAAGTTGATCCTGGGGAATAATAAAAGCCAGCAGGAGAGACACAGGATGACCGGGAATCGAGAGAAAGAGCCTCGATGAAGCGGCGTTGCGACGGTGTTTTATACAGCGAAACGACTCTGGCCTGCGGATCTGCAGTGCAGATGACAGCTGTCAGTCTGTCAGTCTGTTGCTGCAGCGAAGCCAACAAAAATGCAGATGCAGTGTTGGAGTGAGCAAATGGGGAACAAAATGGGCTACTTCGAGCACTGGAGAAGAGGACACACAATTGGGATGAGTTTGAATGGAGTAAAAGCCACAACAGTTCCAAACGAAAGCCGTCAATTTCGTTAAAGAACGGTTAATCATAGCCAGCATTGATCCAAGACACAGACATTTGAAATCCAGAAAATGAGGACAGAGTAAATGGACAAAAGATTCTTCGCTTGAGCGGTAGGATGGTGGCCGTATCTATGCATGCAGGATCTTCGGGGATATACGTGGCCACAGCTTCATTGGTAAAAGAAACAGGCTGTGGTGTATGCAGTAGTGACTGCGAAAAATTGTGTCTTGTCATATATAGCTGCGGTAATGTCAGCTGTCGAACCATCAGAGCCTTTCCTACAGTCTAAGGTTGACCCATGGGACTAACTGAATATGGTTGAGTGGGGCCTTGTGTTGCGGTGGAATTCTTTGTTGCCGGGTCCATCGAATCTTGCTGCAAAGTTTGCGTAGTCCGTAGTTGAATCAATGGTCAAATCTGAGAGATTAAATGGAGAACAATCAATGCCGCAGGAACGCGCAGTCGAAAAGAACTGATGTTCACAAACATGTAGTACGTGGTTGATCATGAGGCCCAGGGAATCTAATACAGTTTGCCATCAGACGGGAATAAATACCTGCGGGCAGTGTTCAAAAGCACAGCAAATTTTGGATGAATGGAGGTAAGCAGAGAGGAAGGGCAGACAAAGAGCAAAGAGGTATGGATATATGGAGAAATGACACAGCCGAGGAGCCATTTGCTTAAAGAACGGTTCATGGTCACATGTCACACGGCCAAAAATCTACGAAAATTTTCGTAAGTCACCCAGTCACAGAGGCAATTTTGGCCTTAGCCGAGCTAGCCGAGCTTTGCCAAGCGTTGCCGGCGGATCAAATTCCCCAAAGGGGACCGGTTACGAAAGGTTCAATTTGTATGATGGTGTCTCACCCCAAACAGGCCCGCGGACACTCCCTTGGAACTCCGACCGCTTTTGGCCCGATTTTGACCCTGTTTTACTCTACAAAATTTGCACCCAGCCAGCTGTTTTACTCTATTTTGGTTGGACATAGCCTAAAAAATGCAATTTTTCTCTGCTACGCATTTTTTGGTTTGGAGTTGCGGCCACACTTAATTTCACCTTCAGCAACACAACAGAGGTCTGTGAATTAATTGGTTGATCACAACTTTTATGCCAACTTCGGAGCACTTTTCTGCTGACTTCGGAGCTGATTGTACCCAAAAAAAATTGTGCTCTATGCGATTTACTTCAAATTTACTCTATACGTACCGGACATCGGCCCTCTTCGCGCTGATTTACTCTATTTATGGCTGGAGATAAGGGGTCTTTTGGGCCATTCTTACGAATTGATACAGTAGTCCTCATCAAAGCTAAGCAGCGAGAATATTCCCAGGCGGTCAACAAAACATAACATGTCAAGGCCGGGGATGCAGGGCAGGAGAGGTCCAGCGAAGGTAGGCAGGGTGTGCCGAGATCGGTCAGAGGTGGGACACAAAGTGTGGCGTAGTCCTGCCGACCTCGTCTCGGCGCATGGCGGTATAGCGCGTCATAGGTTTGCCGCCATCATCGCGGCAGACTCTGTCGCGGCACCTTGGCTCAGCGCACGTCATGGCGGTGCAGCTCGGCAAGCTGCTGCCGCGGAATCCGCGGCCTGAATGCAGTGACTACTTTGACTGTACAAAAAGATGTAAGGGCAAATACATTACCATACATTGCTATTTCAATTTTGTCTAGATATGTGTATGTGTGAAAGCAACAAGTCAAGCGAGCTGAGGGCACAATATGTAGATCTAGATTGAACATTACAGAAAGCAGGATACTTAGTCGCAAGGGGATAGATATATAGAACGAAAGAGGCAGCGCAATTAATGTGGTGCGAGGTGAAGGGTTTAGATGACTGAGCAGCGAGTCACCATGCAAAGACGCGGAGGCGAGATCCCGTGTATATATTGTAATCCGTCCAACCGAAAAAAACAGCAGCAACCCAGAACTCAGAGGCACACCGTGCCAGCATCCCTGTGCTCACCACGACGGCCGTGGGACGATTTTCTCGGCATCTGTGCGCCCCTCTTGCATGCACTGGAGACACCATCGAAGGGATCTTTCGCGGCGCCGAGGACCGCGCAGACGCCGACGCAACCGCGCAGGTCGGTGAGCATGCAACCATTCAGGAACCCGAGCTGGTAAGACCAGAGGGGTGAGCGCACGATGCCGTCTAGTGCGGGGCCGATCGTCACGTCATTAACCATTCTTTAAGCAAATGGCTCCTCGGCTGTGCTCTTACCCCATAAAGTACCTCCATTAGCTCTCATCGCTCAAAAGATCTGTCTGTCTTCCGATGTTCAAAGACCTCTTGCTCTTACCGCGGCCTGCGTAAACGTTGCCGCAGCCAAAGTGCTGTGTTCTTTTTCCAATTCAGTCCACATTTTCCGATTCGGCGGTCGTTTAAACTTTAATATAGCTGCGATCTTTATCTTCATGTAAACCGTAGCGTCCAATTTTGGTTTGGCTCCCGTTGACTGCGTTCTGCGGCACAGTAACAGCCAAACTCATTTATTTGCTATTCATATTCTCACCATGTCCGAAATTAACTGACTGCGCCACAACCGTAGAGCTGTGGAATCTAAACCATGCTGGGGTCTTTGAGATGAACGGCTAGGTCTCATGATTCACAGCTGCACTGCTGACAAACCTTTTTCATTTAGCGCCTGTGGACACTGCATTGTACAAATTGGCCGCCCGCTGTGGCTTCCTGCACCACTTTTTGATCCCACTGCTCTCCTCGTTCCCACTGGTTCTGTATCATTTTTTCGCTCGGCTTTCGGCACCTCCCTTGCATGATTTTCCTCTCTGGTTCAAGAAGACATCTAACTAAACTCCCTTTTCTCAAGACCTCGACATCTCCAAAATCTTGCAGTCAATTTTCCTTAAATTTCTTCGACACTTCTAAATCATTGGCCCAATTCAACTGCGGAGCCCAATCTTCTGCCCACTCTATAACTTCTTCGCTGGCAGACCTGTCTACTTCTGGCAGTTCTGGTGCCTCATCTTCAAATCCAACTCTTTTCAAGACAATGTCAAGGGGCCAGCTTCAATGCGTGGTGCTTCCAATATTCCCTAACCATTAACGTTCAGTCACGATCCAATGTTATGAGTTTTTATACCACTCGGGTATGACTGTTATCGCCGGAGCAAAATGCTGGTGGGTGTTTTGAACGATATTCTGAAGTGGTCTAAAAATCTTATCTTCCAGCTACATGGTTTGATGACTGCCAAATATCAAATACCATGCTATACTCCTAGTCCGTGGTACCGTCACTTTTGATAATTTATTTGCTCTGGGCCGTTTGAATCCGAGAATGTGTTCGGACTTGCCTCACAGATTGTTTTGCTTTCAGGGTCCCGGCCCAGTCTTTACTTCTGGCTGTTTCAGACATAAAATGATACCATTATAAATAAAATCATTTTCACGTCTTGGATCTTAGTTCCGGAGTGAAGCGGAGGCCTGTCTTGTCGTCCATTAGCAAATACACTGAGCTATGTTCCAGCGAAGAGACACACCTTCCACATCCAGAAGAAACCAATCAGCGCATCGCGTTCATCGACACGAGCATAAGCTGCTTCAAAACAGTCGGGGTGGTGTCGTTGATCGATGTGCTCTGAACCTATCAAGAAAACACCAACCAAAACCAAACCTACACACAGAAGTGCGTTGGAACGGAACGGAAGTGCTCGAGACGTGCACAGACGAGTATCAGACCCTGGTACAGGGCCTTATAAAAGGTTGCAGGGAATGGTATAGACCTCGGAAACGAGGAGAGAGCGTTGTATTGTTTATAGAAGTCCTTGGGACAAAGTCCAAGTACTTGAGCCTCGATCTGAGTGAACCGGAATGAAACCGGAACAGACAGGAAAGCTAGTGGAACACAACAAGAGTGTCGATGCGAATGGAACCCTTGCTGTGCAAGTGTTCAGGCTAGATCTGAGTGAACGAGGATTGACCCGAACAGACAGGAAGCACAGAGCGCGATGATGTAGAGCTTCTCAGCTACTTTCAACTAAATCTGATTGTTTTAATTTTAGCTCCCTAATATTACCCAGCTTATGAAAACAAACGAGAATGGGGTGCTGGGGTTCTCCAAAGCGAGGTGGATGCCGATTCCAAGCGTGACACAGTAACAACAGTAGTGGGTTCCGATCCCAAGCGCTCCAGACAGTGGTGGGTTCCGATCCCAAGCTCTTTAACAGTAGTGGGTTCCGATCCCAAGCTCTTCACAGTAGTGGGTTCCGATCCCAAGCTCTTCACAACACAACCCAAACAACCAAGTGCGTACTCAGCACGATCCCAACAGTTCCAGTCAAATGGCAAAGTCGGATCCCAAGGATACCGATCACAAAAGAAAAGATTCCAAGCCAAGATGAATTCTAAGAGACACCTTGTTCGAACTCCCCGGTATCTGCCCAATTCGCAAGCGTTTCCGCCTACTAGCCGTGGGGTGATTCCGTGAAGTCGCCCAAGATGCCCCGCTACTTAAATACAAAGCGCTGAAACACATGGAAACGTCCAAGAATAAGTAAGTATGAGTAAAATAGTCCGTTTATCCGTCCGACTTCCGTGTATCCATCGTAAGAATGGGTATCTGAGTCCTTCTATTGGCTGCCCATGTCGAGCACACCATCCTGGTGCGATCCTGTGCACATGTACGATCGGTCAGACTGTGCCGGAGCCATCACAACCGATCCCCTATGTCGATCCCGACTGTATATGCTGTTCCTCCCAATGCCGGTGCCTTTCCTGTCTACCGGAACATCTGGAACCGAAGCCCCCAGTCCGTAGCTCTCCAGGGATACCGCATTCGAAGTACTTCCCAGTATGGGTACTTGCTCCAGGAGCCGACGAGTGTAGGTCCAAGTGATCGGACCCTCACTTAGTGACCATCCCTTATCCGGAATGCCCGGGACGGCGTGGATCCATCAAGATATGATGTTCCCAGCCCCTTCCAGTGATCATATGATCAGAACGCGTTACGCGTCTCATGTCCAACACACCACAACAGGATTCCAGTCCGTCCCGTCTAGTTCCGTGAGCGGGAATAGAGTAGACTTCACGTTCCACTTGATCGTTGGGCTACACATCTCCTACAGGTTTCGGAGCGAGCACATGCCAATGGTTCCAGAGTATTCCTCCCCGTTCCCATCCGTTACTCAGTGGTTCCTGCCCTGCCAGCTACTTGGGAACCTCAGTACTGACGCTTCTGGAGTGTAGCCCGGCACATGTCTTGTCATGAAAACGCGAAAAAGCGAAGATTTCATGGGTGGACAAATCCCGTGCTTATCATCGTTCCATACGCTCGTGTCCTGCGGCAGCGAGCAATCTCCACCTAAAAAAGATTGTCAGCGTGCGTCAGGATTTAGCGAAGAGACTTACCATAATGCTGCGTTCCGTTCACGCCGTCCAATACAGCCCATAATGGCAATATATATTGTTGAACTCACCAGCGACCGTCGCCCCGAGCGCGCTCCAGCTGCATTCAAATGAAAAAGAAAAAGAAGAAAAAATCAGCGCCAGTCCCATCCAAAAAAGGCAATGGTATTGCCACATTCGGCCTTTGTCCTCCCTTCCACTTAAAAGGCAAAACCGCAAACACATCTCGTTTTCAAGGACGACTCCCGCGAGCTGTATGCCTGCTTCGGCAAAATCCCGCCTGCGTCAAAGGGGTCCCTGCTCATCGCAGACAGCGAGTCGTTCGGCGCAAACACAAAGTACAGGTGCGTGTCGAGAATGATGTGGTCCGAGTTGTAGAAAAAGCCTGCCCACGACGCGGTGCCCTTGAAGCCGTTGTGGATTCGGATAACAGGCCTGTTGCCCGTGATGCCGCAGATCATGCTGTGTGCTTGGAGGTAGCTGCGTTATCGTGTCAGTGATGATGAAATTGAAGGAGCTCAACTTAAGTTAATGCCGGTCTGAACCACAGCAGGACTCAAGTCCCGCCGAACTTAAGTTCTGTCTTGCATGCAGTTGGCCTGTACATGGGACCACACCCCCTGGAAATTAAGTCCCATTCTACTTAAGGCCCGCAACACTTAAGCCCCCAAGCACTTAAGTTCTGTCCAAATACTCAAGTCCTGTCCAAACACCAAAAACAAATGCACCAAGGGGATTCAAACACCAGGCCTCCCAACTTCATACCAGCAGAAGGTGAAGGTGTTAACCACTACACCAGGGAGGATATACTCTGTTGATACACACAGATAGAATATCAGCCTCATAATGGCCTAAACCTTCTCCACTTGTTGTATTTTACCTCTTCAGGTCCTGTTGGCAAGATGATTCAGAGATTGATCTGTTTCAATACATTAATCTATATAAGAAACATGATGAAAGATGACTAGAAATGACAATAAGTCAATACATTTGCAGTACTTAACATGGTAGAGAGAGGGCATGGAAGAAAGCTAATAGCAGTCCAATTGAAAGACACAGGTATAGTCTTCCTGGTGTAGTGGTTAACTCCTATTATTTTCTTCTCCCGGAAGTCAGAAGGTCAGCAGTTCAAATCTCTTCAGTGGATTTTGTTTTTGTGTTGGATATGATCCTTGTTACAATCACTTAAGTTCTCTATCACTTAAGTCCCCTGGTGGTCTGGACCGCCTGGAACTTAAGATGAGCTAATAAAGTATCTGAGTGATGCAGCAGGAGAAAGCACAGGAAGGAGAAAGCACAGGAAGGAGAAAGGCAACATACAAGAAGGTACACATGTTGTGTCCGATGCCAGGGAGATAAGCTGTAAGCAAATAAGTGTTGCTATCGCGCACCTGAAGAAGCACACCTTGATTTACCATACCAAACATCGGTATCAGTCCTGGTACCCGGGCTGCAGGATGAACTTAAAAATGAAGCGAATGTAGTTGATCATGCGCTGCACGTTCATGTAACCCAAGACACCGTCGAGAAAGTTGATTAGTCCGAGCTTGCCGGAGTGATTATAGCCTGGGGAAAGTGTGGGTAATGGGACGGACAAGAAAGAGAGGGAGGAAGGTGCAGAGAGAAGAGCCGCCGGCGAAAAAGATCTGGGGAAAGGGGAGCACCCGTGCAAGTGGGTAATGTCTCGCATGGTCGCGACTCGCGTTCTCGCGTTACTGACAAGTGCTGCGTGAAGCCCCCGTAGGCAGCCCCCGAGCAGCGCCCAGGCAGCGGCCCGCTTCCATCACGATCTCGCACAGCGGCCCCCGTCCATGCTCCGTCCACACCACTCACCATTCTGCGACCCCGGCGGGGATTGACCAGGATCCCGTTAAGCCGAAGAGGCGGACAATGTACCTGAGGCGAGGGGATGTCAGCGTCAAGCTCCAGAGTATATACGCCGGGGCGATGGGGGGATGAGGGGGGATGGCGGAGAAGAGATAAGGAGAGGTGAGAAGGGAGAGGAAGGAGATAGGATGGGTGGCATAACATCCGTCCTCGTCTACCCGACACGAGGCGGGAGGTACAAAGTGTAGTTGTGCCTGCGGATCGAGGCTCCGCCACGCTGATGGCCATCTCCGCCAAAATCCCCACTCCCTTCTCCGGACCATCAAATCTCCACCACCAAAAAATCCAAAGCACAAAAAACAAATCGCAGTCCTTCCGCCCCAAGTTGCAAAACACGCCCATGGATAAAATTGAAAGAAAGACGGACGCACTTGATTGGCCCCAACGGAATCGGCACCCTCACCCAGTTGAGCCCCGCCCCGCGATGGCGGCGATGTCCTGTTCGGTCTGTGTGCGGCTTCAGTTACGCTACGGAAGATAAGGAAATAACAGGGAAAGGGAGGAGAAAGTCCGAAGGGTACGGCAGCGTCTCCGTCGGCGAGTCACCAGTTTTGGCCCTTGGGAGGAGGGCCAAAAAAGCCCCGTATCTGCGACTTTCGAAGCAGAAGTGTTTCAGAGTGCGAACTGTGGACACCACATGACCTCCGGCAGGCCTGAGTGACTCTGAGAAATGAACGCGCATCCGTGACGGAGTTTGTTGGTGGGAACAGGACTTGCTGCTCAGCACCGGCGGCGCGCGGGTGTGGTGAGAGCAAAGAGCTGATGTGGCTGTGTTACATCGCCGGAACAAACACCGGCAACCCTCTCATCTTGGTCATCCACGCCTTGCTCCGCCAATAGAGGACCTAGAAATCGCGATTTGCTACTACATCCCGGCATCCTTCCCCCAGGGTCAACTTGTAGATGATCAGTAGGGCTACAATATTCTCTCTTGGTCCATATCATTTGGTGCGAAATTCATCGAATTGTGGTGCTCGAAAGATATTCATTCTTTGAAGCTAAAGTGAAATATATTTAGGGCCATATAGTCCCATCATGTAGCTCGGAAATAAGCCCCTACCATGAGAGATTTGGTAATTTGTAGCTAAAGTTCTGTCGCATTGATCTCCGAAAAGAAGTGAAATCACTTACTTTCCCACGCCCTTGATCAGCCTGTTCGGACGGAAACTATTCCCTCGGGCTCAAATGAGAGTCTCGAAAATTGCAATTTATCCTTTTCTGGCCTCAATTACACGAGTAGATATCCCTTAACCTTTACAACCCACCCAATCACTGCACGCATCGCTGCAGTTTGTGCCTTGACCGCCGTTTCACCGCCAACCAGGATGGGACAGTGAACTTCTCCTGGCCGACTGCCTATGGGCATTGAAACAGCATAAATTTGAACGGACATTGGATGATTTGCAGAATTTGATTCCACATAGGATACTGTCCTTGTTACGGACCAGGCTAACAAATTTGAACCTCATAATTTTGGGCTGCACACACGCAAAACACTTTAAAAGGATCGTAAAAGTGCTTTGAAAGTGCCAGAGGAGTGTTTTAGACACATACACGACGCGTCGAGACCTCCAGAATGGTTTGATGTCAGATGACAGTTGCTGTCTCACGGTTTGCAGGACTCCCCTATGGACGACGCTACCATCGAATATTCTTAAAATATTTTACAAGACTCATAGGTTGCATAGAAACATTTCATACTAGTTGTCCAAGCCGATATCTGCCTCTCCTGGACCTATGACGCATTATCTTTAAAATGTCAACATGATCCCATCAAAACATACGCCAATAAATCATGATTGGTTCAATCGAGGCTGGGATATCGGTTTACTATGCCCATACATATCATCTATAATCTTCAGTCTGAAATTCATGATTTGTGGAAAGATTGAGGGTACACGGAAATGATTATCGAGTCCTTTGTTTGGCGGAGTTTGAAGCAAGCCCCTTCTGTGAAGTGCCCGGCTCGCCCGGGCCAGAGCTGCGTGGGCTTGCTACGAACCTACGATTCGGCCAGCGACATTTTTGTTTTTTATCAGTTTGATCTCAAAAAGATCGACACACGATCAATGGCATGAGAAGAGGAGGGAAGACCTGTAGTGCTGGCGCGCATCCGCAGTCCGTAATAGCTTACTATAATACTGAAGCGGGGCCTTGTTCAATTCGGGGGCGGGTCGTAAGCACTATGGGATGCATTTTTGCTCGGACGCGGGTGTTGGTTGGCCTTATTTGAGAAAGGCTCGGCGCATACGGGAAGAGAATGGAAGACATGTGGTGCTTCCGCCCCTCCGCGACATATGTAATACTTTCGACACCATTGCAGCGGGGTCATTACTTCTTGACTGGTTTCGTTTTTCTTTCTTTCTTTGGATGGTTTGAATTTGAGCAAGATTGCTTTTGACCCAGCACACCCAGGAGGTAGGGTAGAAAGCCCTGTGCTGGGCATCCGCCACAATTTCCAATCAATCAGGCTCTGTGGAAGTAAAACCCCTGGTCGATTCGGTACTTATTATTTCATCTCACCGAAAAGGTCCCCTCAAGATCGAGTGTGGAAGAGAATGAGAGAAGACCCCTAGCGCTGGTGCGCATCTGCAACCTGTGAAGTGTTGCGATTGAATTAAAGCAGACGCCCCGTTCGATTCGGGGGCAGGTCATGCTTGTTGTGGGGCGTTTTTTTTTGCGTTTGCGTGACTCTCATTCAGCTTGGGAGGACTGACAGCCATGGGATGGTCTCATCGTGCATCTTACCAAGGATTAGCGCCACGGAGCCGTATCTTGCCTAGTATCAGACCGTACACGCGATATGTTATGTTGTGTACCTGAGAGACACGATGATTGATGTGCTCAGAACCTATATAAGAAACACACAAATAACCCCACTTGACTCGAGAGCGGCACAGAAACAGTCCAGAGACTGTTCCAACAACCAACAAACAAATCAAACGGCAATATATGCACGTTTCCAAAGATCCCGACGAGTTACAGCCCCTAGTACAGGGCCTTGTAAAGGTTGTAGGGAGAGGTTTCGTATCTCAAAGAGATAATAGAGCAAGCTGCGTAGAACGTGTTTCTAGACACAGTGGAAACGTTGTTTCCAAACAAGATAGATTTATAGCTTCGCAGCGTGTGTGTGTGTGTGTGTGTCCAAGCGACAGAGAAACAAGTTTAAAGTAGTCCCGTAGACTCAAGTAAGGCCCCTAGTTTATAGGCCAAGAACGTTCACAGAGCTTTCCCTAAAGAGGTACTTTCTGAGCAACGCCAGCAGTCACGTTTCCAAAGTTTTCCCTTGACGGTACTTTCTGAAACCCGCTCCGCAAACAACAACAATAACGTTTCTTTCAACAGAGTCCCAGATCCAACAGATTCTCAGAGTTCAGACAGTTTCCAGGCAAAGCCCAAGTGCGTTTCCAGAATAATATATGATTCAGAAACAATTAAGATTTCGACTAATAATGCTACTCTATAAGAGTGCGTTCGCCGAGGATCCCAGATCAACCCAATGCGCAAGCGTATAGCCTACTAGTTCGGGGGAAGATGCTGTGTCCATCGTAGAAACACCCTCGGATACTTATACAACAGCCAAGACACTGTTACAAAGCCCAAAAACACAATCCCAATGAGTCAAAAGTCCGTTTATCCGTCTCTTTAACCGCGTTTCCGTCGGTTGTTCTTCCGAGCGTCGCCTCCCATTGGTTCCCAACTGTGAGCACGCCATGTTCCCTTGCCAATTACGAGGCAGGAACCCGTCAGCAGCACCCCTGTATTATTCAGAGGGTGTGTCGATCACCGATAGATCGGCACTGCATCTCGTTCGTCCTGTTTCTGCTTCAACTCAAGTCTCCCCTTGGTTCCAAGTACGGAACTTGATAGTACTCCTTTGTAGGTCTCGGTAGATACCCGTTTCTCTAGGGTTTCCCAGAAAGGGTTCTTGAGAAAGAACCTTAGAACGCCTTTAGAGTTGTGATCCGGATCCACAGAATAGCCGACCACCTGTTTCGGTGTATCCGCATCCGATGGAAACCGGCAACTCTGGCAACCGAAACACTCGTGACCGAACGCGTCTCCCCTAGCGTCTCAACACAACACAACACATTGCCAACTTCCCGTTCCCTTGACCCGTTTCCGTTGCTTAAGTGAATGTTGGAAACAAGTCAAAAGAAGTTCCTTGACTTATTATCTGGCTGCACGTTTCCCTTACAGTTTTCAGGGCGAGACTAGCCAATGGACGTTCTAATTCCTTAGAACGTCCACCCGTTTCTCTGTGGTTCGCCCAACAGCTACCAGGAACCAGTACTGTTGCATAGAAACAACAGTTTCAGCAATGAGCACGATCAGAAACACGCAAAATTACGTGTATCTAACCATGGCCCAATTACTGGCTTATCAACGATCGGGAGAGAATGAGAGAAGACCTGTGGCGCTGGTGCGCATCTGCAACTTGTAGAAACCCTTGCAATTCGATTACTTAAGGCAGACGCCCCGTTCGATTCGGGGGCAGGTCATCATTATAAGTTCAACCAACTCTGCTTTTTGGCTGTCGGCTCTCCTGTTTGTCGTCACTTTCACGTCACGAATGTTACCCCCCGGACCCGGCACACCAGGAAAGACCTGTGGCGCTGGTGCGCATCCGCACTCTGTGTTGAGGGAAGCGAGTGTTTGGTAGAAGCTCCGTTCGATTCGGGGGTGGGCCATGTGCTGGACAGAGTTTTTTTGGTTGGCTTTAAGTACCGTAGGCGAGAGCTACGCGGTTCGATTGAAATCAAGAACCGCGGTTCGGCTGTGATGTCTCACGCATTCCGATACCCACGCCCGCCTCTTGACCTTACCACCATGCCCCCGCTCGTCCTGAAGCCGCCGCCGCCGCCGCCGCCGCCGTCACCATTGTCGCCGCCGCCATCGCCGTTGCGCCTTTAGCGCCGCCTCCGGCCTTTTACTGCGACAGCTATGCCCACCTAGGTACCTCTTGACCCACCACGTCCCCGCCTCGTTCTGAAGCCGCCGCGGTCGCCGTTGCCATCGCCGCCGTTGCCACAACCATCATCATTGCCGCCGTTGCCCCCGCTATTACCGTTGCCCCCGCCCCTTACTGTGATACCCAATACCCATTTCCAAAACACCTAGGTAGCTCTCGCCTACCGTACTCCCCGCCTCGTTCTGAAGCCGCCACCGTTGCCTCGTTGCCGCCGTTGCTGTTGCCTCGTTACTGCTGTTTCCGCCGCCATCGCCGTTGCTCCCGCCTGTAGCGCCGCCTCCCACCCCTTACTGTATCTCACCGCACTACGATACCCAAACTGACCTCTTGACCTACCGCCGCTCATCCCGAAGTTACTGCCGTTACCCCCGCAATCACCGCCACCATTGCCCCCGCCGTTTCTGCCGCCATCGCCGTTGCTCTTGCCTAGAGAGCCACCTCCCGCCCTCTAATGTATTTTGCCTGTCGCTGCAATACCCATGCCCACCTCTTATCCCACCACCATGTCCCTGGCTTATCCTGAATCCGTCGTCGCCACCGTTGCAGCCGACATCGCCACCGCTGTTGTCATCGTCACTGGCTCTATGTATGTATCTGTACTCCCAATAAATGAAATGTTTTTCCATTGTGATTGCACCACTGCTTTGTTTGCTGCATCTGTGGAACATAGAGCATTGACCAACTCAGTTCACCTTTATTTTATTGAGCCCGGTGTTTGAACAACAAGCAAGTGCAGAAGTTAAGCTACATTGTTCCCAAGATTCTCAATACGTGCCGACATTTTTCTAAATATTTCCCAGCTGTTTGTAAGTGTGATATGAGGGGAACCAATCGACTTGTAAACAGCTTCCGCAATAGCAGCAAATTCATCATCTACCCATTGCAAATGCTCGCTCCTTGGCCCGACCTCTTCTGTCAAGAATACCCGTAGATTGGCGAGGGTTTCTTTCGGGACCTCGATGAGGCAGTTTATCCCCCCGAACACTTCGGGATGTTCTAAAGCATCTGCCGGAACGTGTCCAGAAGGCATGTTCTTGTTCGGCTGGCTTCGCACCAGGTGCCAATAGGTACGGAATTCGTCTAGTTCAGCTTGAACCAATGGTGGAAAGATCCAATTGAACAGGTCACTGTTCTCAATTTGGTCAGCGTCGTACAACAAATGTGGTTCAAGGCAGACAAACCAATGAAAGGCAACTTTGGGATCGAAGATACGATCTGTCTTGCCACGCAAGATGTGATCTCGCAGATTTACCCCCAGCTTTTCCCTCAACCATCGCCAAAAGGCCTCAATGATGGTATTGTGAACACTTTTAATGGACTCGTGTGCCTGGATAAACAGCGAGATCGATGTCTGGTGCGTGTTGCTCACTTGTTTTGAATTGGTCACCTAATCTGAACCCAGTCAAAGAAAGAAACACACTGTAAGGCAGTCTGCAATGCCTTCAACCAGCCTATTTCTGATCCCTTATCCATTGTGGTTTGTAGCGGAATTCCTGCCCGGAAATATTATTAGCATCAGCTAGCGCACAAGAATGTGTCAACAGACCTTCAATCTCTTTGAGAAAATCCAAAAACAGGTGTCCAATGGCAGCGTTTGTTCGACATTTGGGAACGACGGCAAGCTTCAGCAAATATGCTGTCCATTTATCCTTCCATCTGTAAATCAGCAGCCCGACATCACCCATCTTGAGTGCTTGTTTGCCTAGCTTTTCATGCCCATCCAAAGAGACCTCGTGAAATGGTCCCAAAGCTGAGACAGGATGCCGATAGATTTTATTTTTCTTATGTCCGGGATAACGGTTTTCTGCCCCCAAAGGCTGCCATTCACGCATGAGTTGCCTGACATCGTCTCTGTTCAAGTTAATGTTGCCCACGTCAAAGTCAAGATTGGCATCTCCCTGTAAGGTGACTCACCGTTTGACTATCACCAAATTGTCCTTCAATTTAGACTTGATAAAATTGGGGCCGTTGTTTTGCATAACATCCTTATCCAGTTCGTCAGCTACAGCTTGCACTGCAACTTCTCGTGGTGCCGGGTTTTTACGGACAGAGGGTATCTTGAGTTGAGTCTCAATTTGATTTAACTTGGTCGTCCTAGTATCAACACGGTCAGTGAGTTATCTTGCACTAAATAGCATTGAAATAACCCAATAGATAGGTTGTGGTCCTTGACAAGCCAGTCCAACTTCTGTGCTTGTTTAAGACCCGAACGAACATACTTCAAAAGAGTTTCACGGAGAACTTCATCGGGAGGATCTAAAATGCTTCAGGTGAGTGCCACAACTACAGCTGCTACTCCTACAGTTCTTTTCTCCTGCACCATTTTTTCCGGTTGGATTGGGCATGATGTTGGCTCCGTCAGAGGTACGGACACGTTTCACCCACGTCTTGAACTCTCAAACACGACAAAATTAGAACTCCTAGCCAGAATGACTCTTTGCACCTTTAAATATAGAAAGAAAATTCGAGCACGCTCTTTCGGTACCGCACCTTTTCTGAAAAAAAAGAAATACTGAATCATTTGGGCAGAACATCACCAACTCATTTTTGTACACATCCTTCGCAGAAGCATCATCTGCTCTTTCTCTTCTGCTCAGTTGCCATGGCTGACTCTGAGACGGACAACGCAAAGGAGTGCAATGACTGTGGGAAGCCTTTTCCACTTCGCCAAGCCAGCGGAAACTGTGCAAAATGTATCAAGCTTTGCGGTCATGCTCGAGACTCGGCGGAGTATCAGGAAATTTTTGTCTGTGTCTCTGGATCTTGCACATTTTTTTTCTCTCACTTGTTGTAATTTAGTCTTGGCCACAGTGCTTATTATGCGGTATCACTCGGCACAACATGGCTCCTCCGGCCCCTGGTTCGATTCAAACCTGTGGAACAGCAACCTGCAATCTTGTGGCTCGTAGTCAGTGTTCATTGCTATCACCGCTTTTTCGGACATACCTTGAATACAATTCAGCTGTTGGATCTTCGGTAGCTTCCGAGTCGGGACTGGTTGTAAACGGGTTAGGAACTCTTAGACCTTCAATTGTGGCAAATGCTGCCAATGAGGCCGACAAAGCTCAGCTAGTACACTGATCATGATTTGCTGGGAGGTAGATGATTTGCGATTTGTTTGAGGGTTGATTTACCTTGAATTTCTTCCAGGTGCGGTCAAGCAAAAATTCAAAGCTCGATGCCAGACTTGGTAGCGCATCGAAAAAGTGGTCCGCTAACCTCTTCTTGAATGGTAAGTTGAATCGGGATCATTGTCCCGGTGGTGTCTTAGATGTACATGTAGACATAAAATCCGATATCGTGAAAGCCGTAAATATTGAGTGGACACAACAGACTCTGGTTCCTCTCGAAGAGTAAGTGGTCGCATATCCAGGAAGTGAAGTCTAAAGTTAATTTCTCAGTGATGAAACCTCATTTCGTTGGTCCGACAATCGCCTTTTGGATCACAATACTTCTACCATGACACTGGGAGATTTCTACATGTATCACAGTACTCCATCGAATGCACCGATCTATCTTCACAATGTCCCGAAAAAGTGGAAACATCTCTTGAAGACAGCAAAAAATTCACCGTTCATTTGTCTCGAACTATATGTACGCTATGATGTGGTAGGCCACCTTCACTAATAATTTATGATTATTCTGAGTGTAAACATATACCAGTGGCTACTACGTAAAGAGGCAATTGAAAATCAAGAAATGCTCCCTTCTACCTCTCGGAATTATTCCTCCAAAACAGACGATATTACGGGTCGCAAGAGAGGCCGCACTGAGTCCTCAAAGAATGTTGCGGCTCCAAAGAACAAACAAATTCGTCCGTTGGCAGGCGGTGGAGGTGAGGTTTCTTTGTATTGAATTTCCGTGATCACGCTCAGGATCATTTCCAACTAGTTCTGAGCTCAGAGTTCTCTCGACGGGTGCTTGCTGTTGGCTCTGCACTGCTACAATTACTGGCTATTCAACACGAACTCAATGAGGAGTTGCTGGGAGTAAGTTCTAAAAGGTTTTCATACAGTGGGAAACCTCAGTGTAAATGGACGCAAGCACAAGTTAATCCAAGTCAAGTCAATACAAGTCCAACCAGCCAAATTTAAACTCCGCTGGCAGGGCAAGTCAATCTGCCAAGTCAATCGGGTATCCCTCTGTGGCACTGAAATGCTGACTATGGGGCTGGCGGTGAAATAACCACAAACCAAACCTTGTAAGTGAATACGCGGTTCGATAATGCAACTACAACAACTCAAACACTATAGTCCTCGTGCAAGTTCGGGGTTCCAATCCAGTATAGATTGTGGCAATTTGAACTTTAGTTCTCTTTGAGAAGCAAGACTTTACAGGTCTACAAGTCGTATAGATAAAACTTGCTCGAATCCGTTCTAGGCGCAATCGCGGATAGACAGACGAGATTTTATGTTCAACGGTTTTGTATAATGTGGGTCTAGGTTTGGAGATAGTACTCCGATGCGTAACGCAAGTGATTCTTTATGAATCCCGATTCCAAATAGTATCCGCGATTGCTAATCCTTGCGAGATTACAACCAATTGTCAAGTCCGATCCGTTTCCTTATATTCCACGTGTCCATTCCGTTAATCCAATATGTCCACGCGTCGTTTATAAAGATCCAAATCCAACACAGATAATATTCAAACAGGGAAAACAAACGAAACTTGGTATAGCTTCTGGGTGTCTCCGAATGAATGCCTACTCTACCGGTTAAGCGTGAAGTCTAGTAACTTTGCGTCCAACAGGTGGGGTGAGATTCACTGGTGTTTCCTCCCATAACCATCCACTTAAATACGTTACAGGATTCTAAATATAAACGAGACTGATACAAACGAGCAATAGGGTTCAGGGTATATGACTAGTGGTATGGCCGCTAGCCGATGAACTCCTGTCAGATATCAAGCGATTAGTAAAATTGAGAGAGATTTATAAGGAACATCAACGAGCCAAGCTTAACGATGAGTCAAGATCTACATCGCTTAGAACGATTGTGATGGGATATTGTTGATATGTCAACTTTTAGCCGACCCCCCTCGTCAGCACTCCATTACCCTCCTTGGTAACCATCCGCTCAAATGGTTCCGCCTTGAACCGCTTAAGTGATTTGTCTGAAAATCGCGATAGCCGCCGCTTCCCAGTACCCGAGTAGGGTTTCTTAGTCATTTGTTAGATCGACCAAGCCCAGTCCTCTCTTGGCAGTTCTGGAGACGTCAGATGATGCCCAACAATGATCCCTCTGGTTCAGAAGGATGTTCCCTCGTAATATGCCCTTAGTCAGGGATGTGCAGTAGCCCCAATCCGTTTCCAGGATGGTAAGGCACTTTCCGCGATTGCTCCATTAGCGACTTCCCACTTCAACCCTTTACCAGGATTGTTGTCCAGCATCCCTTTAATGGTTCGAGACACATTATATCCCTTTTAGCTAACTGCTCAGGCCAGCATTAGCCCTTGTGAGATGACGTCGTAATGTAGTGAAGTACATTATAGTATGTTGCAACTCGAGCAGATTTGAATAAATGCCCAGGTGCCCCAATACCAGGTCTGTCAGCACATTAAGGGATACAAGATATGCCTTCGCTACGCTCCGGCAGCTTGTTTGGCAGGGTAATTTTGTTGGTTTGAACGGTTCTTTCCATATTGCCATTTCAAAGATTATCTTCTCCCTCTTTATAAACGGCCTTTTCAGACTCAGCGAGCCCGCTTTGGACTCGGCTTCTCCGCATGGCTGGCCGAGTCAAATTTTCGCGTTCATTTGGTAAACCGAAGTGGTGGGGCGCAGAATGCACCGCCGCGCTCTTGTATCCGCAACAAAAAAAAACTCGCTGAGAGAAAAACTATTTAAGCAACTATACTAGATACATCCGCAGTTGAGTATGGAGTGAATATACTCATTTCGAAGCAAAGCAGAGCGCTGTGAGACTCAATATCCGATCCATGAGATATGTTAAGAGTTGGACGTGGGTAGACAGAAGGCGTGATCGCATGTAGAAGCTTGTGATACCATAGCGTGAAATATTCGTGCACGAGTCTGTCGTACCTCTCGCCGCCAAGTTGCCAGTCATCCCCACGAGCTAACACTACATTAGACAGGTAGTGCCTTGAGCCAAAGCATAAATCACACACTGATGCTCATGCACCTTGCTCGAGTTGAAAAGGAGGGTAGCTATCTTTAAGGTTGCGCATCAGCACAGAATCGCAGATTCAAAGACTACTCCAATGGATTATCATCTGACACGACGGAATATGAGAACTCACAGTTGGCATGCCCAGTAAAAATGTTCCTGAGGATCTGGGCTATGAACTCATGTGGGATGAGCCCAACGTCGACCAATACTGGTAGTTTGGCTGATCAGAGTGGTGCTCCAGCGAATATATGTACCGTCCCAGCGAATAACTATAGTGCGGGAAATTTAGAGGAATGCACGTACACGAAATGGGATAGAACGTCACGAAAAACTGACCGGTTCCGGCCATTTCCTTTGGGGAGTCTTTGATAGACCTGAAATAATGTTAGCTGTCACCAGAGATGCTGAGGCAGGATGTCGTCCCATAGGTCGTATACCTCGCTGAGTTCGAGCTGCATGGCACGTAATACTTGCACGTTACCGGGCCGAGCCGATTAACACGAATTGAGGGTGTCATGGATTGCTTTGACCTCTTTGAGTTAGAAGGAATTTGGAGAAAGACAAAAGCACGGTGTTTTAAGGTTGCTGGACGTTGTAGCGTTGATTCTTGGGCGACGGGAGAGGTAGTGGCAGAGTATTCAGGCTTCAGGCACACAGCAACAGGCAGACGATGAGGGCACGGATCGCTTGAAGGATAGATCAAACATTGAGTCCGGATGCTTGAGGCGCAGCTTTGGCTGTCGACCGTGATTGAATTTCACTGCGATACCTTGACGTGTTGTGCATTGATCGGTGCAGCCTCCAGGACCAGAGCGCAGGATGGGAGGCTTCGTAGCTCAGACAGTGGTTTAAATCATGATCTCCACGGCGCAAGATAAAACAGAATGAAAGTGAGCACACGGTGAGATGATGGGGGTGGAACGGAAGAAGCGACACAATAGACAGCCTGCCTTTTGAGTGGATCTTGAGGGGCTGATCGGAGAGGTGAAAATAACTAAGCGCCTGGGCGTCTGAGGTAGTTTGTGAGAGATGGGGTCAGCTGAGAGAACGAATGCAGTAATTTCGGAAGAACAAACAGGTGCATTCTGATTCGAGGCATCTGCTTAATATACGAGTAATAATAATAATACGAGTAATAATAATAATCACTGTCGTGGGGAAGCCCCACTCAATTGGCCGCGTGACGAATCAAAGTGTGCAAACTCCAACTCTTTCGTAATCTGGACGTTCGAGGATGGTTCAGTCTGTGCACTCAATCAGCAGACCGATCCAGAACCAAAAACTATTAGTATCTCACCGCTGCTGACGAAAATGACATGGGAACTTCGTCCATTGTACGAAGGGTTGTCCTGTAGATCAGGCTACATACAAAGGCATGATTTAGATGTCAGGTTTTCTTGTCCAACACCACTGACCTTGCGAGAAAGCAGGTTGCGTACACTTTCACGAGGCAATGAATAATCATGGTCTCCAAGTCGTCCATGTAGGAATTCACTCACTCCGGGTTGAGATTGCGAACATTCCAAGCCAAATGACTGGAATTATTCAAGTCAGTTTCTCCGTCTCTTTAGATGGCGATGACGACGCACAGTTTTCACTGTTCGCAACATACTGAAGGACAACTTTTAGTATTGAATCAAGTAGTGGAGATAATCTGCAGAATTGATACATACGCAGGCCAGAGTCGCCATGCCACAGAGACTGAAACCGGGAGGTGAGTTGAGACTCGGGGATGGGGCCGTGAGTTAAACAAACGTTGGTAGCATCCTTGTCTCTGTCACGAGTTGTGAGTTCAATGCAGAGGATGATGTTTTAGTGTTAGTCGGCTACGAACCTATGGACCAACCCCTGAGCTTATCCACCACTGCCCTGGTTCTACATTGAAGAATACCTTAAGGTCCGACACTGAAAACGCGAGAACGGAAACCGTACCTTGCGGATACATGAGAGCGTTGCGCCGTGAGCATAACCGCGAACGCCCCAGTAATGGTCAAGTCATTTGTGCTACTTGCGCTCCAGTAGATGAGGAAAAGCCACCGCCACTTCGGATCATATATCGCCACTGGGATTGGACGCAGCGCAATTACAAAGATGGTTAAAGCAGCGAGCTGCCGCACAAACGACAAAGTCCAGGAGACGATGGCAATTTGCAATTTTTTGGATAACTGATAAAGTCGAAAAGCGAAATAGACTTGCACTGGACAAAGTTAGCTGGAAATGACTATTTGTTCATAAATCTATGCACGGACCTGCGGTTACAGCCATACTCCCCAATAGCATGCTCGAAACGAGCGATTTCGGGGCAGGGCGGAGGAAGCGCTCCGGGTGTCCGTAGTCGAATATAGTGAACCCGTATAATGTGTGACCAATGCATATGGCATGGCCAAGCTCTCCCAGCCTGGTCGCAAGTGTACAGTCAGCCCGCGCCGCAAGTTGATCATAGCCAGGACTACCCACCAAACAAAAGCGACCTAGTACGCAACTTTGATAGTCAGGCTAACTTTCCTCCGTGTAGTGTTTACCCACCAAAGCCTTGAGTTTACGAGAATCATCGGGGAAGCGACTGTAGTAGATGTATGCCTGGGTGGTGGTCACACCGAAGCACATATACGAGATCAGAACACCGATTTGGTAGGCACCTGAGTTTAAACAACCCCATGAATGAACCGATACATGCTGTTAAATTTCGCGCACCGATGGTGGAGTGTAGATTGGTTGGGGGGGACTCCATGCTGCTGGGGACACTTCTGTGACGAGGAATGAGCATGGTTAGTCGATATATATGCATCCTCAGGCTTCGTTGTTGCCATCATGACGGCTTTGAGATGATCAAAGTGTCAGTGTTGGTGCTCGGGGTAAGTATTTTTGAAGATTTACCATTGTCCGCGGCCTCTTCTCACCTGTGGAAAAGCACTGCTTTCGGATTTCGGCCCCAGAAGAGCAGCCACATCCACAAATTTGCTTTCTCACCGATACCCAGGCCAGACTTCTAGATCTTACAAGCTACGAATATTGCATTCAACAAATGGGATCGGGCTGGCAGCCACTTGTATGATCTACTAACTACTTTTACTTTTCAAGAATTCTGACATAGTACTGATAACCATCTAAGCTTCTCTGTCCGTCTGAAGCCATTTAAACTCCGCTTTTAATCTATCATTCCGGCAACTCCTTGCCGGACCTCCCCAAAGTCCTCAAACACTTTCACCCTCTTATAAGATTACGCTTCTCTGTCCGTCTGATAACCATCTAAGCTTCTCTGTCCGTCTGAAGCCATTTAAACTCCGCTTTTAATCTATCATTCCGGCAACTCCTTGTCACCCTCTTTATAGTACGCTTCTCTGTCCGTCTGAAGCCATTTAAACTCCGCTTTTAATCTATCATTCCGGCAACTCCTTGCCGGACCTCCCAAAGTCCTCAAACACTTAGTTATTCACGTTCCTCGCTGCTTTCATCAGTCTTCTGCAACGAAATTTAGTTCCCTTAGAAGCTCAGGAAGGGGATGCGAGGCCGCGAAGCGGCCGAGCAGCCGCTTGTAGGATAGAAGCAATGTTCAATCCTAATAGTCCTCGGCTCCCATAAACAATCAGATCTCATGTCTGCCACTCTCACATTGTTCCTGGATCCACTTAAATAGTCTCACCGATGGCGCTTAGGCCGGGACAGCTGTCGAGACTGATCCGTCCGCAGACCTTCTACAACCCCCGACTGAAGCCGGAACATGCTGGCACAGCTGCCGACGGGTGGTCACTGGTCCGCCGACGATCCGCTGGACATTCGCCCAGATTGTACACTCCTTGTGTGCAATAATCGAGTCGGGAGACATCGCGGAGAAAATGAAGAAATGAAGATAGGACTGTGCAGATGAATCAAATTTCTTGCAGCAGGCTCCAAAAATGCACAGACGGAATCAACGGCAGACCAGCGGTGGATGAAGAGACGATGTTGCGGATGACCTCTCACCGATTCTTATTTTGCCGTCAACTGCGAAAAATACCGAGCGGATGAGTGGCGGACATCACAAGTTCCGTTCCTAGCCTTCAATGTGACAGACAGCCTTGCTGGTAGTCATCGAACCGATGGCTTATCGGCGGCTCCAGATAATGATATTAAGATACTCCGCTGTCTTTCCGATTCATTTGGCTCGTTGTACTCCAATTTAGAGCGGCAACTTTAGACCTCTAACAATAGTATGATACAAATCTCCATCCAGGATTCTACCTCATATTTGGCCCTTTCCACAACAACACAGCTCAATTTCATTTGGCAATCAAGGTACGAGTACATATGCTCCGTCATCCTCGGTTCTCTCTGCCAGTCTGTCTATCGCGCGTCAGAAAGGCACTTGCAGTGGCAGTTCATCAGTACTTCACCGTACTTTTCTTCCAGCGAAGGGGAGGAAGATGCGACGCACATAGCTTCAAGAAAAGTTGATATCAGTGTTGGGGGCTCCGTCGGAACATTTCGCGACCATCAGCACTCCGATTTTCTCAAGTTTCGTCAACTACCCACGTCACATCGCCGTCTGTCCAGACCACCTGGAACTCCAGATTGCGGCGCTTCTCCCACCGGTGCCCATTGAAGGACGCAATTCCAGTTTCTTCCTGGTCCAACTCGTCGTCATCGTCCGACTCATTCTGGGTTGCAGCAGGTGCGTTTTCTCCGCTGGGGGATGGGTCTAAGCCGACAGCTGGGTCGTCGAGCTGCGGTTCTTCATCCGAAGATTTGGTGTCTGTCGTGCTGGGGCCAGAGTTAGCGCTGACAGCCGGTTCATCGAGATCGGTCTCGTCATGAGACAATTCAAGTTCTGGGCTCGCCTCATCTTCATCGCTGCTGTCCCGCACTCTCCCTCGACCTCTCCCTCGACGCCCGACTACCCCAGCGCCTCGCCGACCACCACGAACCCCCGTGAAGCTCCGTCATCTGTTTTTTCTGCAGGTCTTCCAACAACGCTTTCTGCATCTCGGCGCTCGTCATGAGACGAGCCTTCCCTGTCGTGTACGTACGCTTCGGCTTGTTCTTTTTCACGAAGACCTGTTGACGCAAATTTCCATTCTCCTGCTCCATCAAAACCATTTGCGTGTAGTTTTTGGCTCGATCCCCACTGCCGTGAGGAGACTGCGCAGCTGGTCGTTCTCGGCAGCCAACGCGTGACGGGACGCCGTCTTACGAATGGGTGAAGGCATGGCAAGAGTACAGGCTGCACGCAATGCGTCGCGTGCTTCTGATGCATCGCGCGCGGTGGTGACATTGGTGGGGGTAGACAGCGGAGACTGGCGTGCTGCAGAGGGGCTGGCCGTAGTTGACGGACGGGACTGGCTTGCCGACGGGGGGTCTGTCATCGTCGAAGAGTGGGTTGAAATACGGGATAAATCTGTTTATATCAGCAAATGGCAAAACATTGTTCAGGATTTCAGCGCGGCTGATATGCACCATAATTCTTTGAGTTTCTTTGTGAGAATCAGCCATCACTTATTTTCCGCATTTGCGGTGGGACTGATTTGGATCTAGATTCTTGGCAAATCAAATGTGGTTTCAGTCCGGACTGAAATTTTACTTTATTTGGTGTGTCATCTTTGGTACTCACTGTCCTCCATATTCGTAAATTATCTCCTTGCTGTGTCCATGCTTTTTTAAAAAAAGAACGAAGGTCCCTTCATGTTCACGGATACACAAGAGCTCTCTTCCAAGCCCGCCTCCTCCACCCCCCTTGCAGCAACCATTCCTGCCACCCCGGTGACCCTGAAAGTTGTCGTCCCGCCCGCAGGTGCTGCTTCAACTTCTGCTGTTGTCTTGCCACCTGATACTGTGGACGCCGATGCAGGTGGCACTCGTGTATCTCCTCCTGTCATGCATGCCCGGAACCCCCGTCTGTCACCATGAATGACGATATAACGGCACCTGCCAAGGGGAGGCGTTCTAAACCCGCACAGCACCTACTCAGCTTGAACCTCACACCGAGGAAATCTCAAGTGGACGACGAACCGCAAGATAAATAATATAGCACCGAGAATGGATGGTCTGGGAATTTTTCCGACGTGTTGTGCGACGCTGGGAAGCATGCAAATTGGTTTATGGACCCACAGTCAAAAACACGGTCAAAAAACGGTCAAACCGGGTCAAAGCGGCGGGTCAAGGCCGAATCGGTCAACCGCCTTTGACCTTTGACCCGGTTCGGACAACACTGTTGTACACTGGTTTGCTAACATCTTACACATTTGTAGACAACAGTATAGTAGTGCCGATGGGTTCATCTTCGCAACCCCATCGGCTCTGCGACATGGATCTGGCTTAGATTACCATCCACAAACGATTTACATGTACAACCTCCTGTTATTCCGTCGATGAATTAACGAGAGAAGACAAAACAATGGAGGAGGAGGTTCGCGATCATGTGGAATCTCGAGAAAATTAGCACCGGGTTTTTCGAGTCTGAATCCACGTCCATTCGGTCATACAGAATCCGGTCGTTTCCACAGGTCCCAATCAAACAGGTCAAAGGACAGAAGAGTTTTATCTTTTGTTGGGCAGGCTTCAGCACCGCTACCGCAGACAAATGTGTTTAAACTTTCGGATGAAACACGGAAGTTGAATTGTCCAAATAGTCGACGCTTCAAGGATTCTGGAACCACTTGAGGCCACTCGGCGCGTAAACAACCACTTTCTTCAGCTCTTGCCCTTGGAGCAGTTCCTATTCGAGCAGTTCCTAATAACCCCAAAGGCGGGGTCGAAGAAGACGCGACCCCGACTCCCCCTTCTTCTTCTCTCCCGTACCCTCCCCTCCTGCGTCCTCCCCCTCTTCCCCCCCGCTATGAATAATACCACCACTACCTGCACAATCGAGGCCTTACGTATACAATCCTTAAATACCCACAAATGTTACGATGTTCTTTCCTCCCTCCTCAACTCCACGAACCCCGCCGATTGCGATATCTTATGCATCCAGGAACCACCACCCGACATTAACAAATACCCCTCCCTCTCCTCCCCGCACTGGGTTCGCCTCACCCCTACCTACCGTACCGATTCCCCTAATACTTTACTATACATTAATAAATCCATACCATCATATCCCTGGGAACCCTGACCAACTAACCCTAACCAGATCCTTTCTTGATGAGCAGACGACGCGGGCCCAGTGAGACACCCCCACAAACGACGATAGCCTAGATGTCACTTGGGACGAACTGTCGGATGGAGATTACGAGGCGGTCTATGGCTACATTGGAGGAGCCACACCGGAACTCGACACCTACCTCTTCCCAACGGATGCGATACTCGAAGAATTCTCCGACCACTACTACCGAGAGTGGAACTTTTTCTGCGACAATAAATTCCGTCAGATTAAAGCTGAACTCGACGAGGGTCGAGGGAGAGTGCGCACCAGATCAGAGTGGCGGCACTACTTCCAGTCTTCGAACAGGGGCACATACAAGCTGGAATTCATAGTCAACAGGGAATTCATCAACGAAGGAATGTCGAGGTTGAAGGGCGCGTTCGAATACCAGTCATGGAACAAGAGAAGGATCAGCGATTTGGCCCGGGATCTGCCGCCGCAGTTCCATCTCGATTTCTAAAGAGCACTAAGAGCGTAGGGGATTGGGGGGCTATGTAACGACTCACTATAAGCCTTAGGGCTCACTGCCGTTCAACCAGCAGTTGTATTATTTAGTCTCGTCTTTTACTCTTTGGAATCCTTACTATTTAGCTTAGCGCGCTGTAGAAGATGAGGTTGGTCGCTGGATGGACCAGAGAGGGCTAGGTCGTGCTGGCAGAGATGGGGTAGAGGTGGAGCAAATGTGCGATGATCCGGGGATATGAATCTGACTAGGCGTAGTGTAGAATGTGGAGAGAATCAAATAGAATACTCAGCTTAAAGAGAACGTTCAGAGGCGCGAAGATGATCAAAAGAGAGGGTGCATTGTGGTGGTAGGAAGGAAGGAGAGATCCCCTAACTGTACAAACAGATAGGAATAAAGTGTCCGATCGTAACAACTAAATAAAGTGTCCATGAGGGAATCCTCAGCTAATGCGCATCCTCCGTTATTCTAACCATCCGGGAGCTACGCAAAGACGGAATAGGGAGAGCATGCTGCCCCCACAGCATTGACAAGTGGGTGCCCATGCCACTGTCGGCTCGATCCCCGGCGTAGTCCGAGAAGGCCGACGACTCGGGTCTGGCACGTCGCGTTGGCAGTACGTAGTGAGAATAAATAAAGAGTCTGTGATGCAAGAGAGATATAAGTAAATGATATGGAGAGAAGTCCGATAGCTCAATAACAGATGATTCCTGCATGGTCGAGTAATTGATCTTGAAGTCGGAATTGTATCGGCTTGACAGTGGAATGAGGTCAAAGACACTCGCGCAGCTGTGTAATGAATCTAGGAGCATAAAGGGAGGAAAATAGTGAGTATGAGAGTAAAGTGTTGAAAAGATACGAGGAAGGAGTGAGATAAAATAATTAGCGACTGGTTGGATATTTCTGCATGACGGGCATAAACCGTGTGATGGGGAGAGGCGACGAGGGAGCCGAGCGACCCTTCCACAGCGCGCTTACACGCACGCTGACATGATATGTATTATGTGATGTACAGTATATAGTGCTGAGCCGGTGGCTGAATACGACACTTCTTCTACTACCATAACACGCTTACAGCTCAAGCATCCCGAAGGCTCTTTCAACAGCCTAGGATCGTGAGCCTTGCGCAGACCGGTACGATTATCTTTCCTTACTCAAGCTAATCGAGTCTATACCACAGAATTCCCCTATACCCCTGGTAGATATCTCGAAGGGGCACAGGGCTTGTCACAGTAGATTTCTTCTGTAAGACAAGTCTCTGGCATAGGGTGGAACACCATTCGGACGAGACTCTGCTATCCATTATCCCAGTCGCCTTGCACTTCACTCGCCGTCAGGCTCCCTCCGCGCTCCCCAACTTATAATATTTGTAGCGCATCGCCGCGTCCTACAGGAAGACATCATAAAAAAGAGAAAACAAACAATGAGCCCCGGCTTTTCCTTCAAAAGAAAATAGAGGGGCGTACGCATCGATGCAGGCGCGCAGGTCAGCGACGGTGTGGATGTGGTTGAGATGCGCGAGGAGGCTGTTTAAAGTTTGAGAGATGGGCAGCATGATTATTACAGAGCGAGGATAAAAATAAAGAGATAAAAGAACAGGGGACAAAATGGATGAAATAAAAGGAGCTCCACTTAAGTTGTAGGCGGTCGGAACCGATTGGGGACTTAAGTCCTCGAGAACTTAAGTTCTCCCGCCCCCGCGTGACACGCCACATTGCACGCCTGTATGTGTCCTTCAATGATAACCACTTAAGTCCCACAAACCACCTAAGTCCCACGCACAACTCAAGTGCTCCCCCCCCACTTGAATACTCTTACAACTCTTGAGTCTCGCTAGCTAATTAAGTGCCACCTACCACTTAAGTCCCTGGTATGACTTAAGTCCCATGGACCACTTGAGTTCTGTCAATAAAACAATAAGATTGAAACTTAAGTTACGCCTAAAAGTCGGTGTGTGCAACAATGAGCAGCCCATCCACGCCGCCGACGGGGTTTCCGAGCACGGGGGGCAGATACGGGATGCCCTCCACACATCTGGCGCGAAGCTGCTGGTTGCCGGGCGCCGGGAAGTAGGTCATCGATATAAATCTAGAAGTCCTTGTAGTACGCTCTGTCTATGTCCTGGTCTGTAATTAACAATGAATGAATTAATGCGTGTGTACTCACCATTTCATCCATCAACTTGAAGACAAGGACTGTTCTCGCCACTGAGCACGATCCCACAGGGCGGCGTCGGCGTCGCTAAGGATACCATGTCACAAGTCAGCTAAACGCTGGGGGGAAGAAAGCGCGCGATAGTTGGACGTACCGAGATTACTTTGAGTACACAGCGGGGCGAGTTATGCACCGGCAGAAAGCTTTGGAGAACTGGATGGGGGTACGGGTAAGTGCTGAGCGAGCGGTGTAGAAACAGGATCGCAGCTGAGTAGATAGGGAAATGACTGAGGATGATTGATGAGGTCAGAGTGAGACAGTGAAACGTTCAAAGCCGGGGATTGACGTGGCGAGAAAGTCTAAATGTATTTAACCGAGGATGCTTCGCGCCGAGCTGCAAATGCCACTGCCCATTGAGCCGTTCAGATGTGAGTGGAGGGCGGGTGGGTAGAAGGAGACGTGGCAATGGGTAGATCGGACCTGTCAAGGGCTGACGAGAGGGTGGGGACGACGAGGACTGACGATGAGTGCAGCTGGCATAGAGATGGTGGTGGAGGATGAGAAGAGATGGCAACGTGTGACACTGACAGTAACGAGACTGTGATTTGATTGCGCGTGCAGCCGCAATTCCATTGTCCACTGATCAAAGCGGCGGTCACTTCTCTTCTTGCTCTTGACTTCCACCTTCATCGACACCACTCACCATTCACCCCTTCCTCAATCCCCACCCAGTGCCCAGGACTGCGTGTCCAGGGCTGACTTCGACTTTGTGTCAGCGCCGGTGTGATCTTGGGACTTAGCCTTCGTGTCAGTCCACAACTCGGTGGCTCAGCCTGAAGGGTGGCACACCGTATGTGGATTTATTTCCCCCATACTCTATTCTGTTGTCGCAGGGTGTCTGTGAACTCACTTCTATGAGAGGCAATGTGTGCCGTCGCTTGTAGCTTGATTTAACTTGGGAGGCCACCGGTGTCTGTCATCTGTGTCATTTTCTGTTAATGCCACCTCTGTTCGCGTGTCATCAATCTTTTTAACTGTCATTCTCATTCTCATTTTCATTTTCATCTCACTGTTTAAACCCAGTGCTGGTAAGACTGTACTTAGTGTGCACTCATGTTCATTTTCATTTTCGAGCGAGTTTTCTTTTCATCCAGGCTGAGTCCGCTGATTCTTTTCGGTGAAAGTTCACAATTTACTCGGCGTGCACTCGCGTTCATTTTCATCCTCCGGTGAGTTTCATCTTCACTTTCATTCCACTGTCACTCAAGCAAGGAAAAAGCGCAAGGCGGATGCGCAGCTTATCCCAGACGATGTGGGCTCGGCCCGGCAGGGTGGGAGAGTACGTCAAACACCCGAGGTAAAGTCCCATTCACTCATGGTATTGTGTCATCTAATTTGTATGCGTAGGAGGCCCAAATTGAACGCGATGAGAAACTGGCGGCTACTGTCAGCAGGAAGGCCAAACCTGGGTGAGTTTTGGTGTCTGCCTTACAGAGGATAGCGGTGCTAACGACCTTCAGCTATGAGTAAGTGGCGAAGAGTCCGATTAAAAAGGGGCCTGCATGTCAACCCGCTTACTGAGGCTAACTCCAAATGAGTTCAAGTCTCAAATGGCAAGACTCTCCTTGATCGCTGACCTATTCCTTAACCAAGAACAGGAACCTTTCCGCTTTTATCGGCACTAGCTCACTCCAAGTATCCAGCTAGTCACCCAACACACTACAACAGAGCTTCCATCTATATCGGGGTGAAGGCAAAGTAACTGACAAGTTATAGTCAAACTAGAGGTGGGGGCACCTAATCCGTCTCAGTAACCCTACAAATTTTGTTTAAACAATCCACATCTCAATGTAAAACCCTGTTTAAGCAATGATTTACTTAACATGCCTTTAATCCTGGATTAAACCGGGTTGAAACATGAAGCAAAACACCCAACATGGGATTCGAACACACACCACTTCAGTATACATTTCATAAATAGTATAGCAAGATCCAACTGAGCCACGAGACCAGTGACATATGTGTGCACAAATGCATTGAAGAATACAAAGACAGGTAAGATTACTCATTCAAAGCACAAGTCCATTACAACTTGAGCAGCCATGATATTTAAGCAGTTCAAGGTCACTTCAGACTCCCTCACATGCTGATTCCCTTCAATGCACTCAAAGTATCCAAAATTACAAGGGGACATCAGTTTGTCTTCATCTGTAGTGAGTAACCTAGGCATGAAGTCGTTAAATTTCCTTGTCTGTGTTATAGGGGTTGCATACAGAAAGGCACTGAGGTATTGGAAGTATTTTGCCATGGTCTCTTTGATACATACTATGGTTACATGGTATTGAAAAAAATTCAGTCCACAGTTTGGGAGCAACACAATGACACTTGTTGAGATTTAAAAGATTTTTTTTTTTTTTAATCAGACATGAATGAGGCTATAATACTCCGTCACCTTACATCGGTTGCATGGTGTACTGGTTATATCTCTTTCCCTTGCATTTGCAGGGAAATTGGGAGGTCTGAAGTTCAACTCTTCTCAGTGTCAGGAATTTTTAGATTTGTCCCATTTAATTAGTGTTTAATCAGTGTTTGAACATTGTTTAAACCCACTTTGATCACATTTTGACCCAAACATGGCCACCATTAAATAAATGATTGCTTAAACAGGGTTTTATGTTGAGATGCAAATTGTTTAAACAAACTTTGTAGGGTTTGATTTCGTCTTCTTCTTGGTGGGCTCAAGCCAACACACAATTCACCTAGCAAGCGATCCAACACTACGGCAGAGCTTCCATCTCGTCGGGGTGAAGGCAAAGTCACTAGCACAAACTGCAGCTGGGTCTCGAAGAGAACACCCTTGTTTTATATGTGGAGGTCTAGGACCAAAAACATGAAATCCTCAACTTAATCACTCAATGTGCCAGAGTCAACAGTCTACTGATTCCAATATAAAGACTACTACAAGTGAAGTTCAATATCAACCTCCACTGGCAGCCTGAGTCCACTAGCACCAGCTTTGTTCAAAGTCTGGGGCGTAATGTTCTTAGACCCTAGTCTGCTCTGCGCTCCCTTTTATACTACTAGGTTCAAGATAGTGAAAAGAGAGCTGAATAGTACAATAAGCAATATTAGATGATGAGAAATACAGTCAGCCAATGAGACGACTGCTGTTTGGTTTTGGGACTGGTTTGGTATATGCCAGGTCAGCCTTATTGACTGGGTAGTGTTCAACCATGGCTATATCACTTGATCCTCAGCCCTCCGTCTATGCCGAGCACCACTTCCGGACCAACCGGTGAGGTAGCCGGTGGTCTAGGTCATCTCTACTCTGTCAGAACATCGATCTATTACATCTAGACAATGCAGTGTTGCGACCAACATCAAATGGTCATAGCTTGTTGGTCAGAATGTTGATCAGACTTCCGTTCATCGGTACAGCCTGTATGAATATCCCTAGCTCCATTCCAATAGCCTGCCTGCTATTCTGTTCACCCCAGCTGCCCAGATCGGGTGCTAGCCTCATGTTGCTTCATCTCTTATGTCATGGTATGTCCTTGTCAAAGCTCTAGCTGGTCGCTAGTTGGGTTGTTCCACCTATCGCCGTTGTGAAGGGGGCGGATGGCCGAGGCGTGGAAACGCGACATTGGGGCATCCCGACACCTACAACAACAACGTCGTTATTTTCCGCTTTTTCTTGGAATAAACACACATACCAAGCATCCTTTCTATTTTATATTCTCTTTTATTTTTCCTTTGTTTTATAGTTTACTGACGAACACCTCATGCATTCGATTTAACAGGGACTTTGTTCTTCGGACGATGAGCGCTTAGCCGGTGCTATTCGGACTTAGAGTCCGAATCATGCACAGTCACGGGCAAGACTTCAAGAATGCGAACCCAAGGCAAGCCCCGAGTGTTCTTCGGGCAAACTTCATCCTCCTTTTTCGTTCAGCATCCCCGGTGATGTTCCTGGGTGTCGCCGATTTAGTCTGGTTTACGGGAGTATTTTAACGACATTTATTTTACTTATAGCTACATACCTTTCTCTACCAGGCGACCAAACGAATGGTTAATTCGAATATCTAGGGGTAGTAGGTCCAGCCTGGAAGAGTGCTGTTGCGGGCCGGCACTGGACCGTTGGCGGGCAGTCCCCTCACTTCTTGTGATTATTTTTGGACTGAGCCATTGCGACCATTCGCATCCCCTGGGTGGACGGAAGAACTGGTCAGGAGGGAACCTGTTTATTGCCTTAACATGGGCTAGATACAGAATTTTTATATATTGCAGCCCCGACGGCCTTTGAGTACGGGCGCGTCGGGTGTATATTGTTAGGTAATTTATTTACGGATCAAATGTGCCACTGATAAGCCAGTAAATGGGCCATGGTTAGATACACGTCATTTTGCGTGTTTCTGATCAGACTTATTACTGGAACTGTTGTTTCTATATAACAGCACTGGTTCCTGGTAGCTGTTGGGCGAACCACAGAGAAACGGGTGGATGCTCTAAGGCATTAGAACATCCATTGGCAAGTCTCACCCTGAAAACTGTAGGGGAATGTGCAGCCAATTAACAAGTCAAGGAACTTCGTTTGACTTGTTTCCAACATCCACTTAAACAACGGAAATGGGTCAAGGGAATGGGAGTTGGGCAATGTATTGTGTTGTTTTGAGATGTCTAGAGGTCGTGTTAGGTCACGAGTGGGAGTCGGGTACTGGGGTAGCCGGTTTCTATCAAATGCGGATACACCGAAACAGGTTATCGGCTATTTGAAGGTCCGGATCACAACTCCAGAAACGTTCGCAGGCTCTTTTCCAAGAACCCTTTTTGGGAAGTTCCTCAGAAATGGGTATCTCCTGAAAGCTACAAAGGAGTACTATCGAGTTCTGTATTGGAAACAGAGGGGAGAGTTGAGCAGAAGACAGAAACATGTCGAGCAAGTGCAGTGTCGATCTATCAGTGATCTGCGCACCCTCTGAGTAATACAGGGGTGTTGCTGACGAGTTTCTGCTGTGTAATTTTCAAGGGAACATGGTGTGCTCGCACTTGGGAACCAATGGGAGGCTATGCTCGGAAGAACAACCGACGGAAACACGGTTAAAGAGACGGATAAACGGACAATTGACTCATTGGGATTGTGTTTTGGGTTTGTAAGTGTGGTCTTGGCATCTGTATAAGTATCTGGAGGCGTTTCGACGATGACACACAGGATCCCCCCACTGTTAGCAGCCGTTTCTGTCTACGCTTGGACACAATCTGACCAGTATCCACCTGCCAGGGTGTGATCTGGACAGTATTGTTGTTCCACCATGCAGTAAGCTTGCACCTGGGTGTGGATCTGTGTCCCTCAATCGAGCGCACTCTTATAGAGTAGTATTGTATTGAGTTCTTCTTTGTTTCTGAATCATATATCATTCTGGAAACGCACTTGGGCCTTTGGCCTGGAATTGTTAGACTGTGTTGGATTCGGTTGGACTCTCTTGGATTCGGTTAAAGGGACTGGGAAACTTTGAGTCTATCCGACTATAAACTTTGAGTCTACTTGACTATAAACTTGTGTGGAAGCGTGGTTCAGAAAGTACTGGTTTGGGAAAGCTCTGGAAACGCATCTGAGTGCGGGGTCTGGAAAGTACCTTCAGGGAAAGCTTTGGAAACGTATCTGGTGCAGGGTCTGGAAAGTACCTTTGGCGAAAGCTCTGGAAATGTATCTGTATGCGGGGTCTAGAAAGTACCTTCAGGGGAAAACTCTGGAAACATAGCTGAGTGCGGGGTCTGGAAAGTACCTTCGGGGAAAACTCTGGAAATGCAATTGCCTGTTGAGAAATGTGCAATCACCTGAGTCCACTGGACTATAAACTAGCTAGTTGGGCCTTCATAACGTCCTCTACATATCTGCTGAGAAGCCTTGTATCTAAACCTTGCTGGAAACTCTGTTTCCATGTGTCTTGAAACATGTATTACTCGCACTTTGCTCCAATCTCAGTTTCTGAGATCTGAAACCTCCTCCTACAACCTTTACAAGGCCCTGTACTAGGGGCTGTAACTCGTCAGGATCTCGGAAACGTGCAGATATTGCCGTTTGATTTGTTTGTTGGTTGTTTCTAACAGTCTCTGGACTGTTTCTACACCGATCACGAGTCAAGTGGGGTTATTTGTGTGTTTCTCATATATGTCCTGAGCACATCAATCACCACCTTCTTGTTTGCCTCCTACCACCACATCGGGTGCCACGACACACGCAAGTCGAGTCAACAGGACGTCTTACGTCTTGTTCAACATCACGGAACCGCCTACGAATCTTTAGCACTACCCACGACACTACTTCAGCCGGATTTGTTCCAGCTGCCAAAGCTATTTTGAGTCGTGCTTCACGCAGACTTTCTACTCGTGCTTCACACAGGGTACTTCACTGATTTCTATCCTACTCTCGAAACGGATGCCGTACACACGACTAGGTACCAAACACCTATGTTTGGGACCTGCGACTGTTGCTGTCTCTTACTCCGTGATTTGCCTACAAATCCGCGGACGCTTAACGCTACCTTGCTGTCTCTTACTCCGTGATTTGCCTACAAATCCGCGGACGCTTAACACTACCTTGCTTGGACGAATTACGACTACTATGTACTTTTCTATCCAAGCGTACAGCTCATTCTTGCTCTACGAAACGTGCGCTAGGGCACTCTACCTTTCCACAGTTTTTTTTCTCTACTTTATCCCCACATCGAACCACCTACCGGGTCTATCCCTCTTCTTCACCGTCCTAGTCTCTTATCTAGAGATTAGATAGTACCACCAGATCCCGTGCTGAGCTTCCTAGCTCAAGGCGTTGTCCTCTAGTTGCACCTCCATCATAGATATCTGTCTGCCTGACCACTGCTAGCTCCTTTGCAAGGCATCTCTGGACTACTAGAGTCTCCTAGGTCATGTCTCATGAATTTATAGGCATTGGTTTAATCCCTGGTTGTTTGTACACTCAACTAGCAGCTAGCATGTCACTAATGTAGCCTCGTGCTACAGTAAGCAGTTAGGGCTCGCTCTGACTCTCCTTTATATCACCTCACAAGTGGTCTGTATACTAGCTAGAATGCTAGTAACCACAGAAGTGCTAGTTGCTTCCCATGGTATAAATATTGGTCATCGGAATCACAAAATTAGCCCTAGATGCCGCGCATTTATGTTACACTGTTTCACCGAGTCAGTGTATAAGTCTTGCTTTCAATAAAAAGAGAACTAAAGTTCAAATTGCCACTATCTATACTGGATTGGAACCCCAAACTTGCACGAAGATTATAGTGTTTGAGTTGAACTATTGCATTATCGAACTACATATTCATTTACGAGGTTTGGTTTGTGATTATTTCTCTGCTAGCCCCATAGTCACCGTTTCACCGCAGTGTACTTTCCCGATTTGGCACCAAGCAGATAGCCTGGGTATTGAAGACACCTATCTCAACCCACTCCTTTCCTCCAACTGTTTCCTTCCTTTTCTCAAGTCGCTCACTTGTTCTCTGCCATCATAAAATCGGATAGTGATCTCCCATGGCCACAATGGTCATGAGAATGGCACTCATATGTTTGACTACATTTCTTGGCTTGCCATTGTTGACTGATGTACATGCAAGCACCGGAAAATCTCCGAGAAATCCTTCAGCAGTTTGCAACTGATTCCAAGCCACTGCAGGAGCACTGTAACATCTTGTGCATGCAATATAACTATAGCATCAAGTTCATGTATCACTGCTATCACTGGTCATTTTTTCTGTGATCGATGGTAAGAAAACAACATTGAAAAACCTCGACTGTGAGCACAGCATAGTATCTGCATGCTGGCCACCTCCGGAACATATCTGCACCACTCTGATTGCCAAACAGATGGCAGAGAATGTGACCAATACTAATGGACTGAACACCATTCAACAAAGAATTGCTCTTCAAGATGGTGTTCTTATTGCTAGGCAAGTTTATTGGTCTCTTCTTCACTCTTCTGTCAGAGTGTTCACTGTTTTCAGTGCAAATGTTCACAGAACTATGCATGCACTCAATCCAGGTGGCCCTGCCCGTCGTTTTCCATCCAAGTGGCCGCCGAAAATTCGTTCTACGTTGACTGACTCAGCCATTTATTATGAAGTTTGCCTTGATGGGCATGAAAAACTCAAATTCAAGGCATTGCAAATCGGCTGTGCCAGCATTGACATGTACAATGGTCAATGTGATGGTAGTGGGTATATTGTTCACTTGACAGTGGTGCCCAATGTGAGGTGTGCTTTCACAGTCGGTCATTTGTATCTTGATCTTGTGGAATCAACAGGAGATATGTTTCTAAAGCATATCTAGTGCTTTCTCAAAATCATTTCTTCCAGGAATCCTCATTCAAATCACGGTAGATAGCAGGACCAAGCCACAATATATTTTCCAACTTCATGAACAGCTCCGGTATGCCAATGTTCAATTGTGCTGTTGTTCTGGATAATACACTGATTGTATGTAGGTCTCAATTCCTTCCTGCCACCGAAGCACCTGCATGTGTTGCTCTAAAAGTCCTGACAATAGAGAGCTTGCACAGAGCCATCGGTAGCCACCTGGTGGCTCATAGGGCATGCACAATCAGGTGGCTGCTAAATTTACATCCCCTTTGCATACCTCTTATTCTTATGGTATGAGGTCAACAGGTAGTCCTCTATAAGCATCCTGCTGCATGTCTGGAGGGGCAGAGGGGCATCAAATAAGCAAATATTGTGATGCTTGATGTCATACATGAGCCACTGGATAGCCACCAAATCAGGTAAGTCACTGTGGAGCCAGAAGGGTGTCATACAAGCAAATATTGCGGCCTATGATTTCATGCCTGAACCACCAGATAGCCACCGAATTGGGTGAGTCACTGTGGAGACATGCAATTGCACATGCCTGATGAGCCACTGGGTGGCTACTGGTGGCTCTTGCGCAAGCTCTCTAATATTCCAATTGAAGCACTCTGGAGCCAATTCCTGAGATACATGGGGCACAACTTAAAGGCAGCCATTCTCCTTGGCAAGACAGAGAACTACGTCAATGTTGCAAACGAGCTTCACATGTGCGTTGTTATTTTGATTTCAAGTGAAATAGAGATCTTTTCCATTGGCGGTAGTCTAGAATTGTGCAATATTTCATCAACCAATTCATGGGATACTGGAACACTCACAAAACATGAAAGCAAAGCAACAAGTATTTGCCCTCAGATTTTACTCCCAGGGAGGTCTTTCAGCAGCCCAAGAACTTTGGGCTTTGCCACGCACAAATTCTAGTGGATCTCAATGTAATCCGTGAACTTTGAAATATGCTTCCAAGGCCAGGGAGGACTGCTTTCGTTGGGTTCCACGTTGACAGACCTGGTATTGGGGCACCCGGGCATTTATTCAAATCTGCTCGAGTTGCAACATACTATAATGTACTTCACTACATTACGATGTCATCTCACAAGAGCTAATGCTGGCCTGAGCAGTTAGCTAAAAGGGATATAATGTGTCTCGAACCATTAGAAAGGCGCTGGACAACAATCCTGGTAAAGGGTTGGAGTGGGAAGTTGCTAATGGAGCAATCACGGAAAGTGCCTTACCATCCTGGAAACGGATTGGGGCTACTGCACATCCCTGACTAAGGGCATATTACGAGGGAACATCCTTTTGAACCAGAGGGATCATTGTTGGGCATCATCCGACGTCTCCAGAACTGCCAAGAGAGGACTGGACTTGGTCGATCTAACAAATGACTAAGGAACTGTACTCGGGTACTGGGAAGCGGTGGCTATCACGATTTTCAGACAAATCACTTAAGCGGTTCAAGGCGGAACCATTTGAGCGGATGGTTACCAAGGAGGGTAACGGAGTGCTGACGAGGAGGTTGGCTAAAAGTTGACATATCAACAATATCCCATCACGATCGTTCTAAGCGATGTAGATCTTGACTCATCGCTAAGCTCGGCTCGTTGATGTTTCTTATAAATCTCTCTCAATTTTACTAATCGCTTGATATCTGACAGGAGTTCATCGGCTAGCGGCCATACCACTAGTCATATACCCTGAACCCTATTGCTCGTTTGTATCAGTCTTGTTTATATTTAGAATCCTGTAACGTATTTAAGTAGATGGTTATGGGAGGAACACTAGTGAATCTCACCCCACCTGTTGGATGCGAAGTTACTAGACTTCACGCTTAACCGGTAGAGTAGTCATTCATTCGGAGGACACCCAGAAGCTATACCAAGTTTCATTTGTTTCCCTGTTTGAATATTATCTGTGTTGGATTTGGATCTTTATAAACGATGTGTGAACATATTGGATAAACGGAACAGACATGTGGAATATAAGGGAAACGGATCAGACTTGACAATTGGTTGTAATCTCGCAAGGATTAGCAATCGCGGTGAAAACGGCGTAACATAAATGCGCGGCATCTAGGGCTAATTTTGCGATTTCCTATGACCAGTATTTATACAACGGGAAGCAACTAGCACTTCTGTTGTTACTAGCATATCCGCTAGTACGCAGACCACTTGTTAGGTGATATAAAGGAGAGTCAGAGCGAGCCCTAACTGCTGACTGTAGCGCGAGGCTGCACTAGTGTGACGCGCTAGCTGCTAGCTGAGTGTACAAACAACCAGGGATTAAACCACTGCCTATACATTCATGAGACATGACCTAGGAGACTCTAGTAGTCCAGAGATGACTTGGGACGGAGCTAGCGAAGGTCTAGCAGACGGATATCTACGATGGAAGTACAGCTAGGGAGCTACGCCTTGAGCTAGGAAGCTCGGCGCGGTAACCGGTGGTACTATCTAATCTCTAGATAAGCAACTAGACGGCGCTAGGCGGAATAACCCTACTAGCGATCGGCTAGGGCTTTGACAAAGGCATACCACGACATACGAGATGAGGCAGCACGCGGCTAGTGCCCGATCTGGACAGCTAGGGCGAAGGGGAATAGCCAGTCGGCTATTGGAACGGAGCTAGGGACGATCGCACAGCCTGTACCGATGTTCGGAGGGCGGATCGACGTTCTGACCAACGAGCTATGACCATTTGATGTCGGTCGCAACGCTGCGTCGCCTAGATGTAATAGATCGACGCTCTGACAGAGTAGAGATGACCTAGACCACCGGCTACATCGCCGGTTGGTCCAGAAGGGGTACTCGGCATAGACGGAGGGCTGAGGATCCATTGATATACCCACGGTTGAACACTAGCCGGTCAGCGAGGCTGACCTGGCATATACCAAACCAGTCCCAAAACCAAACGGCAGTCGTCTCATTGGCTGACCGTATTTCTTATCATCTAATATTGCTTATTGTATTATTCAGCTCGCTTTCACATGTAACTCACACCTAGTAGTATAAAAGGGAGCGCAGGACAGACTAGGGTCTAAGAACATTACGCCCCAGACTTTGGACGAAGCTGGTGCTAGTGGACTCAGGCTGCTAGTGGAGGTTGATACCGAACTTCACTTGTAGTAGTCTTTATATTGGAATCAGTATCTGTGGACTCTGGAAACATCGAGTGACTAAGTTGAGGATTTCGTGTTGTTGGTCCTAGACCTCCACATATAAAACAAGGGTGTTCTCTTCGAGACCCAACTGCAGTTTGCGCTAGTGACTTTGCCTTCACCCCGGCACGACGGAAGCTCTGTCGTAGTGTGTTGGATCGCTTGCTAGGTGGATTGTGTGTTGGCTTGAGCCCACTAAGAAGAAGACGGACTAGGTGCCCCCACCTCTAGTTTGGCTATAACTTGTCAGTTACTTCGCCTTCACCCCGATATAGACGGAAGCTCTGTCGTAGTGTGTTGGGGTCGCTAGCTGGACGCTTGTAGTGAACTAGTGCCGATAAAAGCGGAAAGGTTCCTGTTCTTGGTTAAGGAATAGGTCGGCGGTCAAGGAGAGTCTTGCCGTTTGAGGATTGAAGTCCATTTGTTGTTAGCCTCAGTAGTCTTTGGGGCTGCCCTTAGCGAGGATTTTCACAAACCTACATACTCTGCCCTGGTGTTCTCGACCTAGCGGTTCCAGCCATCTTGTATCCACCCCATATAAACACACCCCCGGACCATCCCTAGGTTCCTAGCAGTGTTGTTGTTGGCGTTGCATATTGCTAGTACGTTTTAGAGTGTGTTGTTGGAAGCCTATAAATCAAACTTGTGTTTGTTCAAACCTGCTGGTCGCATACTACGGCCCGGACCCGAACTCACAAAGAGAAGCACTTAGATCTTTGGAGGTAGATTGGTTGTGGTTGGTTGTTTTGGGTGTTTGTTCGCAATACCTATCAATTAGCTATTCCTAGTCATATAAGAAGTGCACCGTTTCAGCGGATACTATTTGGGATCGGAATTCATAAGAATCACTTGCTTTACACATCGGAGTATTATCTCCAAACCTAGACCCACATCATACAAAACCGTTGAACATAAAATCTCGTCTGTCTATCGCGATTGCGCCTAGAACGGATTCGAGCAAGTTTATCTATACGACTTGTAGACCTGTAAAGTCTTGCTTCTCAAAGAGAACTAAAGTTCAAATTGCCACAATCTATACTGGATTGGAACCCCGAACTTGCACGAGGACTATAGTGTTTGAGTTGTTGTAGTTGCATTATCGAACCGCGTATTCATTTATAAGGTTTGTGTTGTGGTTTATTTCACCGCCAGCCCCATAGTCAGCGTTTCAACGTGACTTTGATTTACGTGTGGCTGCAGCTCACAAATTTCTGGGAAGCCTGAAATTGACAATTTCGGCGGGGGTGAACTATTTACCACAGGATTCTGGCCATATTGTAGTACAAGAATAAGATGTACTTACATTTGTTGCCATCAGTATTGCTAAATCAATCTAAGTGACATGCTGATGCCTGATGTCAAAAGTCAAATTGAACCTCAGCCTTTAGGCCTACCCTATGATAGATGCACTGTGTTCAATAAGCAACCTTGCAATGTCATGGTGACCATTCTCTAATGCCAGATGCAGTGCAGTCTTGCCATCATTGGTGGGTAGGTCAACAGATGATGGCAAGACTGCACTGCATCTGGTATCAGAGGATGATCACCTCAACATTGCAAGGTTGCTCATTGAGCATAGAGTATCTGTTGACCTAGCCACCAATGATGGCGAGACCACACTGCATCTGGCATCAGAGAATGGTCACCACGACATTGCAAGGTTGCTTATTGAACACAGTGCATCAGTCTAGCCACCAAGGATGGGAAGAGCGCACTGCATCTGGCATCAAAGAAGGGTCACCATGACATTGCAAGGTTTCTCATTGGGCATAGAGCATTGGTGGGTAGGTCAACAGATGCTCTATGCTCAATGAGCAACCTTGCAATGTCATGGTGACCCTTCTTTGATGCCAGATGCAGTGCGGTCTTCCCATCTTTGGTAGCTAGATCGACAGATGCACTGTGTTCAATAAGCAGCCTTGCAATGCCATGGTAACCATTCTCTAATGCCAGATGCAGTGTGGTCTTGCCATCACCGGTGGCTAGGTCAACAGATGCTCCATGCTCAATGAGCAGGCTCACGATGTCAAGGTGATCCTTCTCTGATGCAAGATGCAGTGCAGTTGTGCCATCTTTGGTGCTTGGTCAGGAGATGTATTGTGCTTAAGGAGCAGACAGTGCACTCCCTCAGTGTAGCCCATTTCAGAACACATACACACTGCAGGTGCTATGGGTCCATTCCAAGCATCGGTTTTATACCAATCAAATGGTTGCAATCGATACAAAGCAGCATGTTGGCTCCTTCCATTCTCCAGGAGATACACGGTTGAGGGAAGTAGTACCTCCTGGTCCTGTTCATTGCAAAGCCGCAGGTGATGAAACCAATGTTCAGCTGCATACAAGGAGATTGGGTAGTCTGGGAGTGTATCCTTGGTCATCAAGTGTTTGGCATCAGCAAAAAGGAGGAGATAGAAGACACAAGTTTGGGCAATAAATCTGTGGAAGACATTACTTGTAAGGCAAATCATTTTGCCAAATTTCTTCTGGAACTGCTGGGAAAGAATATATCCTTGACAGAGGAGTGTGCAAAGGCAATTGACTGTTTCTCCCGGCTCCAGTGACTCTCCTTGACCATGATCAGGCCATCTAACAACTTGAAGATGCCAGAGTTGCCCTGGCGTCTATCTGGATAGTAATTGGATTTAGCTGGGTTGGAAAAGTCAAATGCGGGGTCATCAAGCCGGAAAGCAATGGCATCTGCCAGCTCATCCGATGTGAGCTGTTTGGCAGAAAACACAAGCCACTGGAAAATTGCTTGAATAAAAACTTTTCCTCTGAGAGTATCCACCTGCCTGGGTCAAGAAACGGTTGTAAATCCCAAAGAGATCAGGCGGGAGTGCTGTGAGGGTTTCATCCCAGTCACCTTCCCAATCACAACGACCCACTTCAATGAGGAGACATGCAGCCAAGCGAAACCTGAACACAAAAGTTAGCTTGAGGATAAATCACAGTGCAATAAGAGCACCAACATTCCATTGCTCTTCTGCACAATTTGTTCCGTGACATGCTTTACACCTGCCATCACTAGCCCAGTTTCCAATCCTGGGTACTTCGCTACCAACACAGGATCTAATGTTGTTATTTGACAGCCAGGAACCAAGCTCAATTAAGGGCACATCCTGAAATGCTTTTGTGAATTCCTCCAGAGGTTGACTAGTAAATAGCAGATGTGGTGCATTTCTGGCAGGATGGCATAGGCCATGAATGAACTGGATAAGAGGCTTCCAGTTGGTCTTGTTGCATTCATCAAGGCCATCAATGACATATATGTCTGGTCCTGCTCTGAAAGCAAATCCTCAAGGACCCCCTGGAGATGAATGCACTGTGGCAGTATAGTTCCATTTCCTAGTGTTTTATGCAGCTGAGAAAGAGACCTATATGGAAAAGGCGACTGTCCAGAGAGCTGCCAGATGATAGAACATAACATGAGGTCCATGTGCTGCCTCTCGTTCCTAAAATCAAAATAGAAATATGCAATTGCAGTCTGATCGGGACAATCCATGGTGATATTTTCAATCACTGTCGAGCTGTTGGAATTATCAGTGGCCTATTATGTACATGGTGGCAATGTGAATCACCTCAGTACGCTCTTTCCAGTACCTGCTGCACCCAATTATTAGACATGTAATTGGAAGAGAATCAAGTTGACTTACATTGGATTCCTTTGATCCATAAAGAGCTGGAGCCAATCGACAAATTGCACATAATCTAGGAGCCAGCGCCCAGTGGTTTCATGATGAAGTTTCTGTAGTTCATGCTGTCTGTCCTTTGTATCAGGAGGAGACTCCAACCACTTGTACAGAACTTCTTTGAGTCTAGCCATAATTCAGCTTCAAAAATTTTCAACATGAGAAATTTGATTAACCCTTGACCCTGGTTCACACTGCTGGTGATGAGAAAAGGACTTTTGGAAAAGGAATCGGCACTTCACTGATGTACATGTTATTTGTCAAGTTCTGAACTCCGCCGAAATTCACTGTAGGACCCTGCCCCTGACCCCGCCACCACCGTATACGCCACCGCGACCACCTTGGCCTCCTGTGCCTCCTGGTACAAAGAATCACAATGCTGACGTCCCAATCAACTTCCCTACGCACCATAAATCGTTAATGATGGACATGGATTCATT